>NMRA01000013.1:975473-1068598 GCA_002633005.1 Phoronis australis | reverse complement strand
GCAGAATGGTGAATGTTGGCCAATTCCCCTTTTGTCCACTGACGTCACAAGCATACTGGCGCCCCCAGTGGAGGCCCTGAGAACTCGTAAATAAACCGAGTTCATGAACCCGGTAGTATCCAGCCTAGCCGAGCCAAGCTGGCGAACAGACTTGTATTTATTGTGGGACGTTGAGTATCGCTTTTTTCTAAAAACATAATGCATGGTATATAATAATGAATGGTGTATAGTACCAATTAATTATGATTGAAAGATTCCTTTTTAGTCGAGCGTAAACGAGGCTATTTCGCGTGGGGATAAAACTTTGGCTTTGCCGGCGTGTGTAACACAGAAGAACAGTTGGATCGTGTTGCAGGATAGCTAGAATGAATATTCCAATTTTCTTAATTTATTGGAACAATATTGATTTTCTGAGAAGTATGACATGCAACATTATTTAAAAAACACACTAAAACATAGCGACTCTGGAAAAATCATAAAAAATACTTTAACCACAGTCGCCAACATGCTTGTTTACGAGTTCTCAGGGCCTCCACTGGGGGGGCGCCAGTATGCTTGTGACGTCAGTGGACAAAAGGGGAATTGGCCAACATTCACCATTCTGCCGAAAATATAGACTTATGTTCATTAGGTCACGTGATGTGACCAATAGGTGGCGCGCAGTCCACGTCAGTTTATAAGATTTGAATATAAATGTATGGCCCTGTAATGTGTATTTCCATGATGTTCTTATCTGTTGCACCTCGTCACAAGCAAGTAAATGTTAACGTTTGTTATCCTGAGTGTTAATTTATTTTTACAAAGACGACTGGATATTTCTTACCCACAGAATAGCTAAGTATAGCTGGCAAAAAGATTAAAGAATTGACGCCAACGCTTTCGTAATGAAAGGTATCCTCACAAAGCGACTCAATAAGTGGTAAAAAATGAATAACAGACCCCAAAGTTATGGTGTTGAATTTATCTAGGTCATGCTCTAAAACCAGTTTCATTATTGTTTGTATTGAAATCACCTTCAAGTCTTTAAACAGGATTGTCAGGATGTCTGGTATATGAGAAAATAAATTCTATCCTTTTCGTTCACAAATAAATCAAAAAATTAACAGAAACTTCCGCCATCTCAGTTACAGCTGAAGCCTTCACCAGTGGGGTGTCTTGTCGCTGGGTGTCGCTGGGCGCCCCGCAGGGTTGTGCTATACTGCTAAACTGAATCAGTTCGCACGATCGTCTATGTTCATAGGGATCCGCAGTTGTGAAATCCAGACCGCCTCCCTGATTCTTTTTATAATCATTAGGTACCTGACCAATATATTACACTATTTTCTTGAACTGCATTTTTTCTAATTCAGTCCCGCCTTATTAACAGATCTCCGCACTACTGCACCTTTGGACTAGTGCACCTTCAAATTAGTGAGCTCCTTCTGCCCCTGTAGCTGGAGCAGCAAACTAACTTTGAACTTGTGAACTTGTAGGGTGCCATTGTTATCAATTGAGTAAGTAAATTTTGCAACAGTGTGACAGTTTAACACAATAGTAGCACAGGTGTTAGTCAGGCCAGTATAAAATGTGACGGAAAGAACCTTGAAGAGGCTGTACAAGGATTGTTTCAGATAAAACGTTAACTGACACGGTGTTGAGGCCATGAGCCAGTTTGGAGGCCACATATGGGCCGTGTTCGTTTTTTGTTTACTTTTTCGTCAAATTTTAATGGACCTGATCTAAGCAATCACAGTGCGCCAATGAAATTACTTTTGCGACAATGACGAGGGAGCGCTGCTAAAATTATCCCTGCTATGTACAGTGTAAATGAACACACAACACTTATCAGTCCTCTTAGGACAACATTTATCAACGAAGGCAATGTTGGCATTCACAACCTTGATAATAAAATGTGTAAAAGTATTGCTAAAAGGATCAGCATTTTGACATCTTCCATTCCCAGGAAGTTCATTCAACAGAGATACTCCTTGGTGGTTAATGGAATTATACGATTTCGTTATGATTATGGAGACAGGTTGTTTTTCAAACTGCTTTTACAGAAAAAATTACATATTCGTGGCCTTCTCGCACTCTTCCAAAAATAGCTCGAATGTGCCATTCACTGAAGAGCAGACGAGATGATTACACGCTGAGCATAAACAGAATACTAAACAAGTCTTCTTTACTTGCATAAATTATGCAAATGAATCTTGCAGCAACCTGTAAACTGATTCCATTGAATTAAGTACCCACAGAAACACCAGTGCAAACATTAAAATATTGAATTACCGGCAGAATTTTAATAACTATCTAAATTTGCATATTTTGTGTAAGTTATTGATACATGCACCTCCAAAGTACCTCCATTAAACTGACTGAGCACAGAAACATGGACGTGTAAATACACAAACTGAGGGGACAAATGGCGTATTGTGAACGATTTTTAACCTTGTCAAGCAAGTGGCGTTGCAGCAACCATTTCGATTCTGCAGTTATGTTTAATAGCCGCGTGCTTGAAGCACATACATGTACATTAAACACATATCTGGCCGATTTAACCCGGTGTATTATTCATACAGGACAGTACAGGTATCGTAAACAAAAGTCATCGACAGTAGAAAGATGCATCCCGAAAAAGCGCAACCACAATTTCTAGGATTCACATTTCCTGACCATAAATTGTAAGCACCGATTTGTCTGTACAACAGACTACATTTACATTTCAGTCCATCAGTCATGCCAGCATAGAGTCTATAGAGTATCTATGATGCCAATTTGTTTGCGTAAAGCGCTGCCTATTGAGAATTTGATTAGCCAATCAGAAACACCGGTGTAAAAAAATTAAGTGATACCTGCGTGCTGGCTACTGACCACCTAGCGGCACCCAGGGAACCAGCGAGCGCTAGAACCTCGCTAAAAAGCAAGACTTCGCGAGATTACGTGAGATATTGCCGGGTATTTTAAATCATAACACGCGATTTTGACTAGATTTTAGCTAGGTCCTAGCGTAGGTCCTAGCGTTACTGAATGCACGCCTGGTGTTTCCCTATGCTCCGTTCTTTGTTGGTGGATTCTGGACTGCGGTGAATGAATAAATTATTTGAAATTCTCTGTAAATTTTCTGTGTTGTTATTGGGCACGTTTTTTGTAAAAATATAACACGTAATTAATTCTCCATTCTGACTGGTATTCTTCGCAAGCTACAAACTTTTCTCGGAAGTATGGGCTTCATATTAGCAGCATGGAAAGTAAGCCGTCAAAGTTCTCACGAACTTACTTCGGCTACTAAATAATGTTGGAACAGTTTAATATTTATTTAACAGACATGTACTTTGCATTACCCCCAACCACTACAAGAGTATCATAGTAAGCCTCTGCATTTGCTCATACGATTTTTAATTGGTTTTATAACAGTGGCAATTGTTGGTTATACAAAATGTAATTCGTTATTATTGCACTAATAATTAAACAGTGTATGCACGGTCTGGTCATCCTATAATGAGAATGACCTCTGGTCATAATGAGAATGACCTCTGGTCATAATGACTACCGCGAGTACGGGTCCTGAGCAAGTCGGAGAAAATTTGTTTGGCGATTCGTTACACAAAAGCAACTGAATTGTAAGTCAAACGACTGAAGAATAAAATAGCACATGTTTCTTATCTAACGGGTTCTGGTATTGGTAGAAACTACGCCCTCAAGTTTGTGAATTTTTTACCCTTTGTCCGAACGCCATCGATTAACATTCGAATTCAAATATGAAAGCACATTCAAATTTTCTGAATTTTTTGTGCTCTTGAATTCTTGTTGTTCCAGAATATCAATTATTAGTTTCCTGTTGTGTTATGTGTACAGTTATTTGAATTTCGATTGGATTGCATTTTGCTAAAATTGAAACCAAAACCCTGGTACGTGAAATTTAGCCGGAAATAAAGGACCACAGATTTTCCTGGAATAAAGGAACAGCGAAAGCAAATGTTTTGCATGAGTGTGAATTTCTGTAGTAGGAATGTGTTTGCTTAAAGTTAGATGCAGTTCGGAAGACACCCGTATTCTAGGTATTGCAGGAAATCTCAGACAATTGCTCTTAAAGCGGCTATATACCGGCGTTTCGCCCAAGACGCGAATTTCTGATCACTTTTCGCTTTAAATTTAGTCTCAGCTTGTTCTTTATCAAATGTGAAGTGATTTCTGCTTTCTTAAAGAAGTGACAATTCGTTATTAATTAAGAGCACGTCTTGAAGAGCAAATTATTAACATTCCCTATGTTGTTTCTTAAACAAAGTTCATTATTTTTGCGCTGATACATAGAGAACACAACTTTGAGGCTGTCAAGCTTGTGTAACATATAAACGTCTAAAATAGAAAATGCGTATTGCGTTCAACATAAAACTATATAGGACTCTAAAATGGGCAATTTTAAGCAAGCTTCGAATCATCACATCTCAAAAGTTAAATGTTGCATACATTAGAAAGTTTCAGATTCTATGCTTTTTGTACAGTTCTCCAAAATTTTATTGGGCATTGTTTCTAAGTGTTCTACTTTTGTAAGAGTTCCTGTCAGAATACAAGGTATTTAGGATGTTTCTGAAGAACTAAAAAGTTACATGAAAGAAAAGTGAAGTGATAATTCATAAATCTGCATTTCGCTCTGTCTATTAAATTGTCTTAAACCAAGAAAATAGAATTAGAGCTTTTATTGTAAAAAGTTTTTCAATTTTCCTTGCCTTGAAAGGATTGTGTTAGGAATTGTTTATTAAATTTCTACTTTGCATGAAAGCATATCATGACAAATTTCAAATGTTGTATGGAACGAAAACGGAATTATAACCTAGAGAGCTGTAGCAGACTTTTTGAGATTTCATTTTGAACGTTTATATAATTTGATCACGGGATTGGAACTGTTCTTTTGCTATCAATCTAGATGCAGGCTGGTTCATTTTTAAGCAGTGCAGTGCCGGTTTCAACACGAGTCGTTGCGCAGACCAGAATCGATGTGCTTTTTGACCTGATGAACAGGCTGGGAACTATCTAAAGCATTTTCAAAGTGCAGATCATCAAAACCCACCAGTGTCGGATCAAGGTTCCCGAGAGTCCTAAGTTATGAAAACTTTGGGGTCCTGGTTATTTGCTTCTTCGTCCGGTCGCCAAAGTTTTCATCCTCCCATGGTCGTAAAAGCTATCGACCCGCCCGGGCTAGTCGTCACCGTTCCACCTGACCGACACAGTTGCATCCCTTTTCAATATCCCGAAAGGCCATATCACAAATTTCACATTCGTTTTATTTGTCTATACAGTAACGTCGACATTGAGTTATTATGTATATAGTTATCACCAGTTTACAACACATTGTAGATTTTTATTAATCGAAAGATAATAATGAATTTATGACATTTCGTAAATTATTGTCCATGAGTATTTGCGTTTGACACAATGGATTTTTGATTAATTTTAGTGGCTGATCCACGGGAAATTAAGAAACTTAGCCGTCGCCTCCTGTTCTTGGGGGTGACGTGGATCCGCTTCTGATGAGGTCAGTATTGTCCCCCAACCTGCACTAGGTTATTTTGTTTATGCACTACACCAAAAATAGAAAAGATATAAATAAAATATCAAACTTCGATTCAGTATACTTATTGCAATTTGCTGCCATGTTCACATATTCTTGGAAATGAGATTTTAGTAAAGTGGCATTTAATTCGAGCTTTCTGTAAAGTTTAAAGAGAATCAAATATTACTTGGAAATTCAATTGTGAGTATTTACTTGGAAAATAAACTGCGTGTAAGAAAAAACTGATGTCCCATTGGTCCGTGTCGCCTGGGGAAGACGTGTGGATGATAAAATTTAAATCTCGTAAATTGTGACGTAGGCTTAGTCTTAATCTTTCGGTCTTCCGCAGTGTGTTTACCGAGAGTAAGTGTAAGGCATTTATAAAGTCAACATGTTATTCAGTAACCGTAACCTACACGTCGTTTTACGTTTTACGACTGAACTCTTTCCGTTCGTCACTCTGCGTGGGCTGTGTAAGACAGCTGGTCTCTTTCCCCAATAGTTTTCTTAGTATGCACAGTTTAAATGTAACGCTTAAGTTTTAAATCCAGCTTAGCGCAGTCTCCATTATCCCCACAGTTTTTATTTCTTGAAAACCAGGTGTATAGTCATGAAATTTCTGTCCAATAAGTGGCGCGCATCGGCTCGTGATTTCTTTGTTTCTTCATCTCTTTCAAGATACGTACTTTTGCAACCCGTAAAGGGGTATAAAAAGTAAAATAGCATTTACCGTGTGTTACCGAGATCAATGAGGTCCCACTCCGCCATCTTGCAAGTCGTTCGAAAATTTAGTGTCCCAAGCGTCGAATAAGCAAAACTGACCTAGATGCGGGAGTCCGAACTACGTAAATCATACGTAACTACGTATTTTTAAATTCATTTATAATCAAATGAGAATGAAAATGTGTGTTTTACTCAAAGTAAGATATTTGCTTTCATTCTCGTGAAGCTTCCTTCAAAACTTTGTTTTGGGTTCATGTTTGAGTTTTCAATACGGCAAATTACCGTTCCTAGTAGTTACACTTGATACCAAGGGCTACATAGTTTTATTGATTGCCCTGGGTGTTCAGGAGACAGTTGCCCCCCCAGGTGCCATCACAGAAAGGGTTACATGGGAGGAATAAAAAAACTAGTACCAGGTGGGCGCCAAATGGGTGTAGTCCCCCTTCCAGGGCGCGCCATTGGGTAAAAACCAATGGGTGTGCCACAGAGGTGTTGAGTTCCTCCCATCGTCACAAATTTTGGTTGCTGGATCCGCCTGACCATTGACTACATGTGCTGAGGTGATGATAAGATTTGCCCCTCGTTTTATGCATGTCCCAAAGAACTTTTTGTAATGACCGATAGCCAGGCCTCTATGGTTATGTCAGTACCATCCTGGGTATTTACCAACTTTTCATTACAAGGTGCTCACAGGTCACTGCTCGTTTCATCTCCACCCAACAATTTAGCATGTTCCCTATTGGTATGCGCCAGGCTGTAGCAGTGCAAACAATTGTTTTGTGCTGTAGGTGTTAGACAAGTAAGAAGACAAAAGCGAGACAATTCATCACTACCACAACATTGTAATACACTCCGATGCACTCTCACGTATAATTTTAGAACATTCCGTTATTTCTTAGTGACATGCCAGTACATGGTAGGCTCCCCTGCACTCTCGCACTCCAATCACCAATAGTCCACAAGTCAGTTGAAAAGGCCGTAGAATAGCTTATAAGTTATAAGACGTATTAACATTGAGTATGTTATCACTCATAACTGGTCAAAGTTGCAAACTGACATAACAAAAAGTTTTAAGAGGTGCTGAACAGCGTTCAAAGTATTGTCGCTGCAAAAGGCGCCCTTCCGCATTGTTCCCGCGCTTCGTACGTGACCGTTGGCGGCGCTCGTAGTAGCGATAACATCGAACTCACCGGTGACTACTCTTACTATTGTAAACTCCTTGCTGAGATTCTGTAACCTCGAAGGGAACTTCGCAGGTTCCTGCATCGCAATTTGATCCAATAGAATTTTTTTATTTTATTTGGTGACGGGAAACTAGGGCGCAAGCTCCTGGCATAGATATCTGTAGATAGGCGTATCTATTGTTCACTTTGTGGTAATTCCTTTTTATAATAAAAATAATGGTAAGCATTTATCGGTAACCGGCTGATGCTCACCCAAGGTATGATATCCGTGCCACTTGCTTACGCCCGTGGCATGGATCTCTCAAGTTAAACAATAGCTTGCGAAATCCATACGACCAACTCTTCCTGATACGACATCATTTGGCATGCGGTTGGTGTCCCGACAAAATGGCGGCGACACATGAATAGAATTAATTCTATTTCTTAAAGATAAATTGATACTAAAAACCGAAAATACATACAGAGGTGTAATTTACGAGTTGTTATTATTCTTGTGATGCTTCGTGAGTAGTGAAACTGGTGAATTAACGAAGACGTACCTGTTCTAATTCACAGTGGTGCAATGCGATGGCAAGGCATAGTACTCAATTTTGTGGTTTTGAATAGACTCACACTAGTGTTCTTTCTTTTTTCTAGAACTTATCACGTTTTCTTATTCTAGGGAACTACATGTACGTGTCTTATTTCGTCAATTGATCAGTATTGGTACTGGCCAATGATAATATTTTTATTCTCAGTGTTCAAATATTCGCATTGTAAGCATATGTGGCTGGGAGCGGTTGCATGCGAGTATGTGTTTCTAATTAGCGGCTAGCGGTAAGGATATTGCTGCGAAATGATTTAACGATGCACTTGCACCTTGTTAATGGTGTCAAAGATAGATCACGCTACACTCAGCTCATCCGGAAATGTTCGACTCAGCAGACAAAATAGCGAAATAAAATTCAAGCCAGCTGTCTTCTATCTTTACATGTTTGCTGCAATGCACTCATTTTGGCGAACTAGTAGGTGGTGTGTGTACCTCTTGTCTTCCAGCAAATAAATACCTGTTCTTTCACCGCGCAGCGATGCCCAGCCCCGTCCCGTTCCTCTACCATCCCATCCCCTCTACTCTGTTTGCAGGTGCATTTTCGGCAAACGTCTTGATGGCGTCAATGCCGACAAACTAGAAGCATCTAGCCTGCAGTCAATTTTGACAGACGTCTTATTAAATTACCTGGACTAATTAGCGCCTTGATTGGCTTCTCGTGTTATTTCTCAAGCAGACTAACCGCTCAAAAGTTCCGTCCCCTCTTTTGAAATTGAAATTAATTGAAGAAGTATGACAGTTCATTTTCAAAGCAATATTGCGCACTGTCGTTAAGTTCCGATGCTTTGGTTTGAGAAGAAAAAAAATGAGATCCACTATTGCAACTCAACGCTCAGGCTAAAAATCCATAGTTGGTTTTGGTTCATTTTGAAATCTGGGCTTCACCTGAAAGCGGCTATGAACCTGCATTCCGTCACAAAAAATAGACAACTTACCCCAATGAAATTGGTCTCAACTTATCTTGTAGTCAAAATATGTGTTATTTTTGGACTTGGATAGAAATTGCATTGCGCTTTTGCAAGGGCGAAAAATTACTTCTCACTTAAATAAGGAAAAAGATGAGCCCAATTTTATGAGCCGTAAGTGGTCAAGATTGGAATTTAGTTTCTTCGACGAAACGCAGGTTTATTGACTTTTACAAAATAAAGCGCACACCCACTTCAGTTTCAACCAAGGTTACGCACGTTTCTTTGAAAGCCCCCTGCACGACACCACTGTAGTACTCACAAACCGGTTTGAGTTGAGTAAAAAACAAATGAACGCTTCTTTGTAGCTCATCTCATCAGTTACATTTTGTTTTCAAAACAATGGGGAACAAATAAAATAATATGGCAAGTCTGCTGTTTGCCCGCATTTTGTACTTGTCGTATCAGCAAAATGTATGTGTTTTTTGAAATTTTGAACTTTTGTTCGTTTCTCATAGCCCCCGTTATTTCTGTTTCAAACAAATTCTTCCTTTTCGTCCCTGCAAAGAAACGAAAGGAGATAGTCTAGTTCAACAGAATACTCTTCCGATGTCTCACCAAGGGGTAAATTTAGGCAGAGCCAATGATTTAAACTACTTACGGTAATTAAATTTAATACCGGTTAAGTGATCTAAATCACAGCGGTCATAGCAGGGCCAATAGCTTTTGGCCTGGTAACACAGTTTTAACCTTGAATCAGCTGCATGACGCGTTCTGAAGCAACTCCCAGTGGCCAGTTTGCTCACCATGAGCACTGTTTCGAAAAAAGAACGCTTGACAGTAGTTACAACCGTTCGGCTTGGCCTAATTAGGACTATGTGAGACACGCTGACTAGTCATTCTCTGTAAACGACTTTCGCCAATACGGTCAACAGAAGTGTGTTGTCAGGTCCTCTAACACGATTCAGTTTCCAAGCTAGAAAGTGAAAAGCGATTTGTCGGTGNAAAAAATAGACAACTTACCCCAATGAAATTGGTCTCAACTTATCTTGTAGTCAAAATATGTGTTATTTTTGGACTTGGATAGAAATTGCATTGCGCTTTTGCAAGGGCGAAAAATTACTTCTCACTTAAATAAGGAAAAAGATGAGCCCAATTTTATGAGCCGTAAGTGGTCAAGATTGGAATTTAGTTTCTACGACGAAACGCAGGTTTATTGACTTTTACAAAATAAAGCGCACACCCACTTCAGTTTCAACCAAGGTTACGCACGTTTCTTTGAAAGCCCCCTGCACGACACCACTGTAGTACTCACAAACCGGTTTGAGTTGAGTAAAAAACAAAGAAACGCTTCTTTGTAGCTCATCTCATCGGTTACATTTTGTTTTCAAAACAATGGGGAACAAATAAAATAATATAGCAAGTCTGCTGTTTGGCCGCATTTTGTACTTGTCGTACCAGCAAAACGTATGTGTTTTTGAAATTTTGAACTTTTGTTCGTTTCTCATAGCCCCCGTTATTTCTGTTTCAAACAAATTCTTCCTTTTCGTCCCTGCAAAGAAACGAAATGAGATAGTCTAGTTCAACAGAATACTCTTCCGATGTCTCACCAAGGGGTAAATTTAGGCAGAGCCAATGCCTTCTACAAAATCTCCAACTTATGATTTAAACTACTTACGGTAATTAAATTTAATACCGGTTAAGTGATCTAAATCACAGCGGTCATAGCAGGGCCAATAGCTTTTGGCCTGGTAACACGGTTTCAACCTTGAATCAGCTGCATGACGCGTTCTGAAGCAACTCCCAGTGGCCAGTGTGCTCACCATGAGCACTGTTTCGAAAAAAGAACGCTTGACAGTAGTTACAACCGTTCGGCTTGGCCTAAGTAGGACTATGTGAGACACGCTGACTAGTCATTCTCTGTAAACGACTTTCGCCAATACGGTCAACAGAAGTGTGCTGTCAGGTCCTCTAACACGATTCAGTTTCCAAGCTAGAAAGTGAAAAGCGATTTGTCGGTGAGATAGAGCATACCCGATTTTGCTCCGATTTTCGTGTGACTCGGGAGAAAATCGCATGCCACAATCGAACCCTTGTCTACTCAGTTCGATTGTCCATAACGAAAATCTGATTATGCGGACAGCCAGGGTATTGGCGCATTTTGAGAAGAGTATGGTAACACATTTCCATTACCGTTATTGTTTATTTTATTCCCGGTCCTTGTTAGGTGAAACTTCCAGTGACTGTTTGAAAGGCAGCTGCTTGCAGAAATTATTACAGATAAGAAAACAGTTCTTGGTAGTCTGGTGTTGTATGAAATAGGTGCAAGTATGCATGCCGTGATTGGAGTTCTTTTTGGCCTCTCTTTTGACAATTTTTTGAAACTTTGATCGAGAATACGTACCTGAGCATCGTTTGTCGTCCGCTTGGTACCATTTTTTTTCCAGCTCTGGGCGGTTTTACAATACGATATTACCGACTTTCAGCTTTGTATTTCATAATTTAGATCTTGTCTTGTTCACTTAGGACTTTCTGTTCAGAATGTTGTAAATTTTCAGTCACCAGTAGGTCTCACAACCATCCCCCCAAACGTTTCGTAACTTGTGATCAGTTGGATCGTCTTAGTAGGCCTGTCATTTCAGAGTGATGGCGTTTTAAACGAATAAGCCAGCTTTGAAGCTAGGCTTGTGTCGCGACAGAAGAATGACTGTGAATACAAGTAAAACTATCGCCTCTAAACAAAAACATTATAGACAGGATTTTAAAGTAGGTCTAAAATTTGAGGAAATTTATTTGGAACATACAAATTCTTGGAAACTACTCGGTGTTCATATTGACAACACATTATGATGGAGTGACAATTTTGAAATGTTTCTGAGGTTTCCTCTAGAATACGTCAGAGACTCAGGCTTTTCAGACGTACTAGCCTCTGCTTTTATGGAGAGGGCAAATTTAGGTATTGTAGTTCCTATGTGTGCCGTTACCTCCTTGTTGTATCGTCAGTGCACTGTGTGGTCCGGTTGCAGAACCAATTTGATTAATAAGCTTTTAATGGTGCAAAAACAGGCTGTCAGAATCATCCTCTGTGTCCCATTTGACCCTCCGTCACGTCACGTACTCACTGAGCCAAATTGGGAAGCCACTGATAAGTTTCAGAAATTAGACGGTTGTGTTTGGTCTTTAAGTGTTGATGCACCAGAACACCTTTCCAGAAATATTGTACAAGTTCGCTCCACACATAGAGCAAATAGTACTCGTTCTGCCTCACAACATTACCTTCCAGTACCTAGACACAGGAATGCTTTTTATAAAAGGCATTTGTTCTTGCCATCAGGGAGTGGAATGATCTCCCTAATCACATTAAAGACTACTTTTAACAATTTCAAGAAAACATGTACAGCTTTCATATGATCTTATGACAACAACACAGTTACCTGTGCATTGCATTTCTCTTTTCATATAAAATATTAATTAAAAATCTTATCGTTAGCACTTTATTTTATATAAAATTTCCTGCTTTGCCATTATCGAATTATTTGATATTAAATACCATTGTATCTTCAAGTTCCGTCCATTGTTTATAGTATTACTCATGATCATGTTCTTGTATGTATTTTTGTGAGGATCATCTTGAAAATATGCTTTTTTGCTTTTAAGCCTCAAAAGGTATTAGGGTGACTGTATCTCGTACTTTTATCCTCAATAAATATTGTTTAAAAAATGTTGGGCACTTTTCTGCTGCACGTTTAGTACTTACCGGGCCACATCGGATATTTCCGTTGTGTCAAATTTCCCTTAGACAAAAATGTTACAGTTACACCTATAGTACCTTTGCCTAGGAGGTGTCTGCGCATATGAATTTCAGTCATAGATCCGGTTGGGTACCAATGTTTGAAAGTCGATGCGGCACCAATATCGATTCTGCTAGTTCGATATCATGGCGCACCCAGGGGGGCTCGGGGGGCTTGAGCGAGCCCTCTATTTGGCGAAGTGGGCAAAAAGGTCCGCCTTAGAGAAACAATACCTCCGAAAAAGTGGAAAACGGGACAAAAATACATTAAAAAGGCAGGAACTATCAAAATTCTGCGAATTCAAAAGGCATAGCTCTGAACCTACACCGTGGATCATAATAAAAGGTCCACAGTCTCAAAAATTTGAGCCCCCCTTTTTAGGCTGGGTGCGTGCATGGATGTTGATATTTTTTTCGACACCGTGTACAGAGAAAACATGGGATATGTTTGATCGTTTAAACCCAAGGGACTCGACTATATTTTTGAATGGATTTTGTCTCTTTGAAATTAGGAAACCCACCACTTTGGATAGTCGTCAAGAGATTCAAGCTTAGTTCTACTTCAACGTGGCGTTATTCGCGACATAGTTGCCTGAATTGGAAAATAAAGCTGATCATATGAAATCAGCTACACTTTCTATTGTCAATGTATCGATTTTGGCACCAATTATTTTTCGTTTCGATACTGTACCGTCGCATGACTTACCGAATGATTGAAGTCCGCATGCGCATATTTGAAACACCTCCGTGGGGTATTTGAGGCTATTAGAATACTTGAACTTTTCCGGATGCATTTATAACCTGCCAGAGAGATAATGAAACCTTGTTTCAGCTGAATAGCATTCTTCCTCAGTGAGGACCCGAGAGACATGAATGGCTTTAACCACTCAGTAACAGTGCTGTAGTGGGGCGTAGGCGCACATAAGCGCACGTAGGCACACGTAGGCGCTAAAGGTCAGGCTTGTCGACTTGTAGCCATAAGGGGCTTTCAACTTCAAACATTTGTGTGCTGACGATGACTATAAACTATTATTTGTAGTAAAAATATGTGTGATATTGTGGCAGTTATTATCAGATAATGTTCAAAAACAGGCCTGGGTATCATCTTTGGAAAGAATCAACGTTTGAGTTTTTTTAAAAACAATTTAAATATCTTAAATATCATATCGGTAAATACCAAGACGAGAAACTCGCTGGTTCCCTGCGTGCCGCTAGGTGATGGTCATTATGCGTGCTGGCTAGGCACGCAGGAAACCAGCGAGGACGCGAAATTGCCCATGCTCGTCATTTTAGTGTGTTTGGCCACAATGTTTTTTCTTGCGCTTACTCATAACTCTACACGGTTATAATTTTAAATGAGCGCTACAGGGAAACGACTGAATGATAATGAGACCGCAATGGAATGGGAAAATGCAATGATGTTCCTCGTCTCATCAAAAACAAACTAAAAAGAAGAAATCAAACAAACGCAACTGTCTTCAATAAAGCTGAGTTAAGCCTAACGAGTGAAACGAAGGGGTTTAAAACAAAAACATTCGACACCCGATACGTCAGCAGCGTGCGCTGAGATGTGTCGACAGATAATTAACGACCCAGCAAATTGATTTTGTGCGGTCATTCCCGGCGAAGAAGTAGTTCAAAAAGTTGGCTGGCAATCATGTTAAAACTTCATCAGCGGGGTTTGTTTATTTTACCAAGAGACTGGCAAAGGTGAGTTGTTTCGTTAATCCGTTTTAGGTCAGCAAGCGTAGTTTTGGAGCACCGGATAGCTTGGAAATAAATTGTTGTACACCGAGCTTTTATTACCCGTGGAATTTTGGTGACAACGTGCGCAAGTATCCTCAATATTGTGGAAATGATATCGTTAAGTGATGTAAAACAGATTCGTGGTAAAGGTTTTATTTAGACATCAATGAAGCAAGTCGAAAAACTGTTGGTCGTTTTAAAGGCACGTGAGGACGTGCAAGAGGTTTAAATATGTCGGACACTGTGAAAGAAAAATATTATCGATTATTAGGTGTGGTCGCCTTCGGCCTTTCATGTCCGAAAAACGACCTTCTCTCTAAAGTAGAATCGACTCTCGCTAAGTTGATAATTATATTTAACTACAGCTATCATAAGTCCGAATTATTTTCCAAAAAACTAACTAGGTATTTTTTTAACTTGTTCGATGAAGACCCTTTGTTAAAACAAGCATTTGTCGTCGTTAGAATTACCCGAAGAGTAGCCTAAAACACAACTAGGATAGTTGATTTCAGAATCCTAACAACTGAACAACTTCCGGTGAAAGAATACGAGGTGTATTCCGCAGGTAAATCCGATACAATACCTTGCAATGATGTCAAGAAATTTTCGCCATTGGAAAGAATACAGAGAACTTCATCCCGTGATTTATGAATATATCCCGATATGTTCAACATTTCAACCTCGCCTACTAATCATTCAGTGGCCGCCATTTTGTTCCGTAACGCCAGTAAGTTCTCGGGCAAGCTCGCGAAACACGCATCTTTCTCGTGATTTTGCCGCTCGCTTTTCTCACAAAACTTCGTCTACGGAAAGCTTCCATTGCCTCCATTTTCAGACTGGCTTTTTCCGAGATCATTAATTTCCACGCTTGTTAACCGTGGTCACTGTCAGAATTAGTTTGCGCCATAAATTAAAGAGTCGCGTTTCAGCTACACTGAAACATATCGATACATACAAAGGAAGCCTCATGTTTGTTACCGTAAACGCCCGCATTTCAGCTCATGCCGCCAACGTGTATATTAGAATTTTTTCCAAATTGTGTACTCGAGTGTTTCTCACATGGGTGCATGTGTCTAAGCAGTGCTCACAGGTGCAGTCTGTTATAACTTGCGTCTGCGCATGACTTAAATTGAGTATTCTCTACGTGTATAATCAATGTCCTTAATTCTTCTTATTTGATAATTACTTTCAAGTTGAATACATGCCAAAGCTTATCTCGTCCATTTTTCTTACGGATAAGTCAGGTTTTACTATCAAATATCTTACGAATTCACTTTTCGTTCTTCACACATAGGCGGATAAAAGTGCAGATTTAAGACTCAAGGTGCATGTACATGTGTGTGGTTAGTTTGATACTTGTGTCTCCCAATAGAAAAATTAGGGCTTTATTCAAGGGTTGGAAACAATTCTACTGCCTCTCCTCAAATTCCACCAATAATACTTTGAACTCCAGTACCGGACCAGCACCCCATGACTCAGTGATGCAGGTTTAGTGCGAGACTGCAGCTTCATACACCTGTATTGGTTGGTGGCCGATTGTCGCTAAAACATGTACTAATTTTGTTTAGATATATCATAAGCAACTCGCACGGTGTGACTTCCATAATTGAATGTAGACGTGAAATATTATGTTGTTGACGGTTACATTATGTTATCTTGTGTTACGTTGTTACGTTTTATTATGTTATGTTATGTTATGTTATGTTATGCTATGTTATGTTAGGTTACGTTATGTTATTCTGTACTTTTATTGTACATGTACTTGTCTTTGTAGTTTTCGTTATATTCATGCGCGCACCCAGGGGGGCTCGGGGGGCTCGTTCATTTGGCGAAGTGTGCAAAAAGGTCCGCGAAAACGAGGCAAAAGTCCACAGGAATTCGGCGCGAATGCACAATTCATAGGTCTGAACGTAGGACCCCATTTTCAGTCCCCGTTTTTTTCAGTAAAAGGTCCACATACTGAAAAATTCGAGCCCCACCCCTATATTTTAGGATTGGTGCGCGCATGATATTGGCAGTATTTTAAAAACGTAATATGGCAGTTTTTCTCAAGATGAATGAAAACAACCCCTTTTTCTTGATTATGCGCATTAGAAGCGGCTAAAACGGCGTTAAACGTGTTTTAGCTTAAACTACACTTATAGACCTATGATGGATGGGATTGATTTCATGTTTTATTTGTGTGCATGAATAAAAATCGAAATTTTATTATTCAATCTTCATGACGAAGACTGTAAAGCACATGTCAAAAAACGTTCCTTCTGATATGTAGCAATAGACGGCTGATTGATTTGATCCTCTAGATTTACGATAATTGTTTTGTTGGAGATTCGAAATTGTAACAGCACATGTTACTTGTTGTCGATAGGAAGCCAGCTCGCTTTCAATGTACGCTTCAAAAGTCTTGCAAAACGGCCAGCGTTCCGTAGGTTTTGCGTTCCAAGAACCGGTTAACGTTTTGCGCTAATGTAATTTTAATTCAAGTCTTGTGCGATCATGCTTCCAGCCTGGCACTCAAATACTTTTTCCAAAGTTGTTCTGCATTTCTGAGAATGAAATCGAGATATCGGTCTACAGTTTTCGTCCCTTGCAGTCTCTTTGACCCTATCGCGACTCGGCCGTATTAACTAAAACAGCAAGCTATGCGTGTGTTGGATGTCGGAGCTTTTTTCTGTCATGTTTAATTTAAGTTCATTCCGAGATTTGTTTACGGATGCCGAAGAGTCACGTAAAACTCGGCCCGTTTTTTCTACAAGACGTACATTTGACATTAGATGTGCTTTCTGCTAATTTGAAGAACTATGTGCCCACTTACAGAGAGAATTTTCCAACTAGTACTTTCTATGTTTAGATGCTACTGGACACAAATTTGAATTCAATTCAAAATGAATTTATGGACTTCCGGAAAAGCCAAATCGCTGTTTGAGCCGAAGATATCCCATTGGTTCACCAAAGAGGCAAGAAACTGATAGCACACAAGGTTGTTTACATTTATCGTTTTCACACGTCATCGCATTATTCCAAACGATCTTAGGTCTACCGCACCGATTATAAGCACTGGTAAACGAAAGAGTTCGGCCGGTTTTCGGCAGTCGGAAAAATCTTGTTGTTGAGACGATTAAGAACTCAGCTTGAACTGAATAGACAAGGTTCATTTGGATACACAATATTACAGACGTGTTTATCGTCGGGGAATAAAATAATTGAAAACATTGGCAACCATGGTTATTTAGATCGATAAATCACAAATTACAATTCTTAGGTTATGTTTTACATAAAATTAAAATTAATTAAAACCTGATGTAGCAACAGTACAACAAAAAGGTAAACCAGTGCTACATTCTACAAGCGGCACATCTATGAGCCCGCAGACCATCCCAATCCAATGTGTAAAATACAGTCCAAAACATGAAGAGTAACCAAGGCCCATGTCTTCAAAAACCAATATGAAATAAAACCGTGTATCTCAAAACACAAGCCAGCTCTTAAAGATTGTAGAGAAGCTGTAAATTCAATCCTGGCTCCAGGAAAGCCCGAGTGCTTCTGTACGTGATAATCGGATTTTAATTCGTTTATGTTTTGTCCTGTTTTATGCTGAACATGACACGTAATCGTTACCCCTTTACGAATTCTACGTGCTCGTTTTTATAAAAATTACATTTTCAAATCATGCAGTTTGAATAACGATGATATCTACGCTGCAATTGTTTGAGAAATATAAAAGAATCATTCTGTTGAGAGGTCAGAAATTTTAGTATAGCGCGTAAGCACGAGTAGTTGTATTCAGGCTGATCCCAAGTCATAGTTTATCGCATTCATAGGTGTATCTGCACACGCCTGTTCAGAGAAGCAATTAAGAAGAATCGGTCGCCATCAACTTCATCCCCCGCCGCCAGGTCGCCACCAATCCAGCCCACGTTAGCGTTTTTCGGTTAGAAGCTGCGCTGACCAGTTTTGTCTTGTTAAGTCCGCATTTTTGTCCTAATACGGAAGGTAACTGCCCACTTCTCGTCGGTCAAAACAAAACAGCTCTGACAATCATTCTGACCACAGTGTAACCATAGAAAACAAGAAGTGTTAACTTGGCAATGTGTTATTTTACGATCCGATTTTACATGACCCCTGCAAATTTAAATTAAAACATCTGACTTTCGTAATATTCATATTAACTAAGCGACTCGCAAAATATCTTTAGATTTCGAGGCATGGTAAAAGCTTCATTGATATATTCCGATAATTCCGGTACGCACTTTCAGGTGGTACGTGAACTGTTTGCCACTTATATTCCAATTAATACACCGGTGAACATCTCTTCATGTTTATCTTTACATCGCTGTCTAGAAAGCGTGTTCTGTACTTAATTATCTATGGGTTTCACGGATCTATATATACCTCACTCGCATTTGATCGAAAATTTATCATCAGTGCACTACAACTTGCAACGTTAAGACAAGTAGAGACGTCTTAATGATCAAAACTAATGCAAGATCAGAATTACTTGACATGTAGGCATTTTTCTCCAAGGGTCAGGTACTGCATTGGTCTTACGTGAATTCAGTGCTGGGATGGAAACGCTGTTTGGTTAGACTATTCGTCACCTTTTACCTTTTGTCCCGGACTACACATGGCAAAAATTACAAATCTTTGTTTCATTGCAATTTTAAGATATTTACCATGCTTCGTATTCATTTTTATTCTCAGTATATTTATTCTTTCATAATACAGTACCGTTTCAACAGCTTCCAAATTCTAAATTTTGAAAACAAACTTCTTTTACGTACTTGGAAATGGTCGTGTAATTTTTTTAGTTAGAAACGTCTTTTTCCAACATCAAAATGGAGAAAAACGTGCTCCTTCGTCTCATTCAACGTGGGAAAGTCTTAAGACGCGCTTTCATGAACGATAACATTTACTCGAACAAGCAAGAAAGTGTAAACAAAGTCGAAAAATACAATGACAGAGGAGCATTTAATGAACTCTTTAGGATCGAAATCACACCAGTCAAAAGTGTAAGATGCGATACGCGAAGCAAACATACAATGTAAACAAGCAATAGTCAATCACATTTTTACCAGCAGATGCGCGACACAGCAGGATAGAGAGCAGACGTTATTAACCTTAAAACGACACGCAGCAAACTGTCACAAGAGCACGTGCCGAGAATTCTGACGAGGTTGCGCCTCTTTTGCGGTTGTCGCAATGCGTTTGTTCACCTGCCATAGACACGATTTCGTCTCGTTTGAGAGATGCCTCGATCGATAGCTCTGACTCAGCTTCTTGTTCACGCCGGTAAAATTAGCCAGCAAATGTTCTGTAATTATGCTCGGACAACTTGTTATAACAAAAAATCACTAAGACGGCAGATAGGTATCTGGTCTGGTCTGATCGCAGACGAGGGGCGAAAAGGAGCATGTACACGAAGGCGTGCTCTCTGCTGTCTTACGAATGAATGTAAGTAGCAGAACATCAAAGTGGGTTGGGTCGTGTCAACCGCTCAAATGTTTATCCTTCAAAGTGTTCCTTTGACACTGGATTTGATGCCGGTATGTTAAACCGCTATTTTGAGTCTTTTTTTCGTAAAAATTTGGGATCTTTTTGCAATTTAAAGTGTCATATTTTCGTCTCAAATTTACGCTTGATCATACGCTCGTCACTTCGACGGTTTTATCCCAGAAGCGGATCTAGCCGATATCACAAAGGGGGGCCCAACTTTTTGTCCGGCTGTAAGCATTTTCGGAAACTGAACCACGATTGTAGATGCGCATAGCACCGAAGTGGGGGGAGGTCGGGAGGGGGGCAAACGTGTCGTACAGAAAAAACTGNAAAACGTGCTCCTTCGTCTCATTCAACGTGGGAAAGTCTTAAAACGCGCTTTCATGAACGATAACATTTACTCGAACAAGCAAGAAAGTGTAAACAAAGTCGAAAAATACCATGACAGAGGAGCATTTAATGAACTCTTTAGGATCGAAATCACACTAGTCAAAAGTGTAAGATGCGATACGCGAAGCAAACATACAATGTAAACAAGCAATAGTCAATCACATTTTTACCAGCAGATGCGCGACACAGCAGGAAAGAGAGCAGACGTTATTAACCTTAAAACGACACGCAGCAAACTGACACAAGAGCACGTGCCGAGAATTCTGACGAGGTTGCGCCTCGTTTGCGGTTGTCGCAATGCGTTTGTTCACCTGCCATAGACACGATTTCGTCTCGTTTGAGAGATGCCTCGATCGATAGCTCTGACTCAGCTTCTTGTTCATGCCGTAAAATTAAGCCAGCAAATGTTCTGTAATTATGCTCGGACAACTTGTTATAGCAAAAAAAATCACTAAGACGGCAGATAGGCCGTCTGGTCTGGTCCGATCGCAGACGAGGGGCGAAAAGGAGCATGTACACGAAGGCGTCCTCTCTGCTGTCTTACGAATAAATGTAAGTAGCAGAACATCAAAGTGGGTTGGGTCTGTCAACCGCTCAAAGTTTTATCCTTCAAAGTGTTCCTTTGACACAGGATTTGATGCCGGTATGTTAAACCGCTATTTTGAGGCTTTTTTCGTAAAACATTGGGATCTTCTTGCAATTTAAAGTGTCAAATTTACGCTTGATCATACGCTCGTCACTTCGACGGTTTTATCCTAACATGTAATACACGTTCTCTTTATGACCAAAAGGTGAATGAGAATATGGCGATTTTGACAGGAGACACAACATAAGAATGAGCGCATGGGCGTACATATCATCTGTTGGAGGGAAGTTTGAAACCGGGCTCGGAATGAAGACTTAATATTTCATGCGTTTTCAAAACTGGTAAACTCGGTGATTTTTTCGGAAAATTCATTCACAGATTGAAGTGAGTAACTCCCTCGTAGACGTTACAAGAGGCACCATTGTCTGGAATTATTTGAAAAGTGCTTTTGATTTGATAAGGTGGTGCGTTTTGTGCTCCTCTATTTTACAAATTGATAATATTTGGGCCATTCACGTGCGATCACCGTGGGGAATAGGGTTTTACCGTAAATCACGTCATTGGTAAGTAGACTTCGCACTGTATGAAGGCATATCTGACGCCTGATTTGGGGTCGAACAATAAAAAGGCAGATCAGTCGTCTAACGAGCGTTTACGTGTGACTTTTTAATAAGCAGGCGAGTCAGACGTTCTGAATGGCCAGCACGTGAACGCTGGTTAGTGATAGAATTTCATAGAAACCAAACCGACGGGAAGAAGTTATTGATATTATGTTTTTGATTGACGTCATGTTTCTGCTACACTGGTGAAGCTATGGATACTTTTCCCTGAGTGACGTCAGAAATCGCAGTATTTGTAATTATTTAGTTAATTCTAAACTTCCCACTTTGTTCTAGAACATATGTGCAAACTATACACCGAACTACGCGTACGACACCGCTTCACTTGTATCGTCTGCCACTTGTTCTGGGCAAACTGTGAAACGAGTAAATCATAAAACAGGCAAAATAGTAGCAACTTCCTCCCACGTTTCCGCCTCGTTTCGCAGCGGTAGTTGTCAAGACGTGTGGCCAAACAACCAAACATACGAGAATGTTTTAAAAAACATTCAATAGCACTGACTGGAAAGGAAAAGTTTGGCGTACTTGAAGATTACTCTCTGTAAACAGTCACATGAATGGTTTCTGTCAAAACGAAGTAACCTCTGGCGGATTTAGGGTGTCGACAGTGGGTTCAAGTACAATTTCGGATGGGAAAATGCTCACGCAGTCCCTACTTGTTGGCTTCCGTATCAGCGTATGGGTAACGCGTTACGAAATCGCAGTTTGGATGCATTTGAACTTCAGGCACATCTGTGTCGCATGCTCCCATAACAAAAAAGTTCATTTACTGCCAGAGTCATAAGTTTGTAGGAAAAGCCTAACACGTACCATGCAAAGTAGGATGCGTGCGCATATGACTTCCTAGGGGTGAGTTCAGAAACTTAAGTCATTGGTAAGTGGGTTCACCTTAGTGCAGTCACGTGCTCCTCTAACACTAGCCTACATGGCGATATCTTGCGTGATCTGCTTACAGATTAGGCGTCATATTCACACTGAATTTTGAAATGTCGGCCATCCAAAGCAGCACGCCCCCCGTCCAGTTTACGGAGCAGACGATGGCCAACGTGACGACACTTCCTGAATTGTCGGGCAACTCCCTCAAAACTAGGCTATACGGCCCGGGGTGAACATGCGTCGGTTTTTACTCTCGGTCACGGTGCTAAAAAGTCAGATCGTTTAGCTGTTTTTTATGTCATCGCCAATGATTGAACCAGGAAAGCTGCATCGGCGATCACTGACATCCACCTTCCGTGAAAACGGATTTTTCAAAACACGAAATCGTTCGCTCGTTTCTCCGGCTACGTTTTGTCGAATAATGACTTAAGGGCCTCGCTAACGCTGGTCCGCCGGTTCGTTGACATACGGCTTGGAAATCGGAAGCTGATTTGTGTCACCGGAGCACCAAGAGCAGATTTGTTGGTGAAAAATAGTCCGTTGTTTTGATGGGAAAGATATACGAATAACGGAAATTAGGAATTCGTTGTGAATAAGAAAGGGTGACTGTAACATTGTGAGATATTGGTTTGAATTTTGCTGGGCTTAGAAGTTGAAAACAAACCAACAAGCAAAGCTATCGTTCTGGTGGTGTCCTTGCAAACGCTCTGATCCTGTGAAGCAGCGAAGTTCAAAAAAAATGTTTCGATAACTCTGAACAATGTCGTAAAATAAAAATCGTATTTCTTCCAGTACTCTATACATAATTGAGTTTTACTATGTTCAATATTTGACGTCACGTCTAACAAGCCTCTGCAGCAATATGCTTAATTACTTCGTGGTGTAAATGAATTCTTAATTTAACGGCAACACTAGAACTTGCGTTTAAAATCTACGCTGTTGCAGACAAGTACGTATTGCACAAACCCGTGAAGCTTCACATAATCGCTCGTGGAGTATTGATCGTTCTGGGCGCGCGTAGAGCAGTGATATCCGGGTATCTCTATGCAAATTAATGAAATGTCTGCGTGTAAGCGTTTCAGCCAGCGGATCGAANGTACTGCATTGGTCTTACGTGAATTCAGTGCTGGGATGGAAACACTGTTTGGTTAGACTATTCGTCACCTTTTACCTTTTGTCCCGGACTACACATGGCAAAAATTACAAATCTTTGTTTCATTGCAATTTTAAGATATTTACCATGCTTCGTATTCATTTTTATTCTCAGTACATTTATCCTTTCATAATACAGTACCGTTTCAACAGCTTCCAAATTCTAAATTTTGAAAACAAACTTCTTTTACGTACTTGGAAATGGTCGTGTAGTTTTTTTTAGTTAGAAATGTCTTTTTCCAACATCAAAACGTGCTCCTTCGTCTCATTCAACGTGGGAAAGTCTTAAAACGCGCTTTCATGAACGATAACATTTACTCGAACAAGCAAGAAAGTGTAAACAAAGTCGAAAAATACCATGACAGAGGAGCATTTAATGAACTCTTTAGGATCGAAATCACACTAGTCAAAAGTGTAAGATGCGATACGCGAAGCAAACATACAATGTAAACAAGCAATAGTCAATCACATTTTTACCAGCAGATGCGCGACACAGCAGGAAAGAGAGCAGACGTTATTAACCTTAAAACGACACGCAGCAAACTGACACAAGAGCACGTGCCGAGAATTCTGACGAGGTTGCGCCTCGTTTGCGGTTGTCGCAATGCGTTTGTTCACCTGCCATAGACACGATTTCGTCTCGTTTGAGAGATGCCTCGATCGATAGCTCTGACTCAGCTTCTTGTTCATGCCGTAAAATTAAGCCAGCAAATGTTCTGTAATTATGCTCGGACAACTTGTTATAGCAAAAAAAATCACTAAGACGGCAGATAGGCCGTCTGGTCTGGTCCGATCGCAGACGAGGGGCGAAAAGGAGCATGTACACGAAGGCGTCCTCTCTGCTGTCTTACGAATAAATGTAAGTAGCAGAACATCAAAGTGGGTTGGGTCTGTCAACCGCTCAAAGTTTTATCCTTCAAAGTGTTCCTTTGACACAGGATTTGATGCCGGTATGTTAAACCGCTATTTTGAGGCTTTTTTCGTAAAACATTGGGATCTTCTTGCAATTTAAAGTGTCAAATTTACGCTTGATCATACGCTCGTCACTTCGACGGTTTTATCCTAACATGTAATACACGTTCTCTTTATGACCAAAAGGTGAATGAGAATATGGCGATTTTGACAGGAGACACAACATAAGAATGAGCGCATGCGCGCACATATCATCTGTTGGAGGGAAGTTTGAAACCGGGTTCGGAATAAAGACTTAATATTTCATGCGTTTTCAAAACTGGTAAACTCGGTGAATTTTTTCGGAAAATTCCTTCACAGATCGAAGTGAGTAACTCTCTCGTAGGCGTTACAAGAGGCACCTTTGTCTGGAATTATTTAAAAAGTGCTTTTGATTTGATAATGTGGTGTGTTTTGTGCTCCTCTATTTTACAAATTGATAATATTTGGGTCATTCACGTGCAATCACCGTGGGGAACAAGGTTTTACCGCAAATCACGTCATTGGTAAGTAGACTTCGCACTGTATGAAGGCATATCTGACGCCTGATTTGGGGTCGAACAATAAGAAGGCAGATCAGTCGTCTAACGAGCGTTTTACGTGTGACTTTTTAATAAGCAGCCGAGTCAGACGTTCTGAATGGCCAGCACTTGAATGCTGGTTAGTGATAGGATTTCATAGAAACCAAACCGACGGGAAGAAGTTATTGATATTATGTTTTTGATTGACGTCATGTTTCTGTTACACTGTGAAGCTATGGATACTTTTCCCTGAGTGACGTCAGAAATCGCAGTATTTATAATTATTTAGTTAATTCTTAACTTCCCACTTTGTTCTACAACATATGTGCAAACTATACACCAAACTACGCGTACGACACCGCTTCACTTGTATCGTCTGCCACTTGTTCTGGGCAAACTGCAAAACGAGTAAATCATAAACAGGCAAAATAGTAGCAACTTCCTCCCACGTTTCCGCCTCGTTTCGCAACGGTAGTTGTCAAGACGTGTGGCTAAACAACCAAGCATGCGAGAATGTATTAAAAAACATTCAATAGCATTGACTGGAAAGGAAAGTTTGGCGTGCTTGCAGATTACTCTCTGTAAACAGTACATATGAATGGTTTCTGTCAAAACGAATTAACCGCTGGCGGATTTAGGGTGTCGACAGTGGGTTCAAGTACAAATTCGGGAGGGAAAATGCTCACGCAGTCCCTACTTGTTGGCTTCCGTAGGGGGCCTCTGAATCAGCGTATGGGTAACGCGTTACGAAATCGCAGTTTCGGATGCATTTGAACTTCAGGCACATCTGTGTCGCATGCTCCCATAACAAAAAAAAGTCCATTTACAGTCAGAGTCATAAGTTTGTAGGAAAAGCCTAACACGTACCATGCAAAGTAGAGTGCTTGCGCATAAGACTTCCTAGGGGTGAGTTCAGAAACTTAAGTCATTGGTAAGTGGGTTCACCTTAGTGCAGTCACGTGCTCCCCTAACACTACATGATGATATCTTGCGTGATCTGTTTACAGATTAGTCGTCATATTCACACTGAATTTTGAAATGTCGGCCATCCAAAGCAACACGCCCACCGTCCAGTTTGAGCAGACGATGGCCAACGTGACGACACTTCCTGAATTGTAGATTTGGCAACTCCCTCAAAACTAGGCTACACGGCCCGGGGTGAACATGCGTCGGTTTTTACTCTCGGTCACGGTGCTAAAAAGTCAGATCGTTTAGCTGTTTTTTATGTCATCGCCTATGATTGAGCCAGAAAAGCTGCATCGGCGATCACTGACATCCACCTTCCGTGAAAACGGATTTTGCAAAACACGAAATCCGCTGGTGCGCCGGATCGTCGACATACGGCGTGGAAATCAGAAGCTGTTTTGTGTCACCGGAGCACCAAGAGAAAATTTGTTGGTGAAAAATAGTCCGTTGTTTTGGTGGGAAAGATATATGAATAACGGAAATTAGGAATTCGGTGTGAATAAGAAAGGGTGACTGTAACATTGTGAGATATTGGCTTGAATTTTACTCACAATGACTGGGCTTAGAAGTTGAAAACAAACCAACAAGCAAAGCTATCGTTCTGGTGGTGTCCTTGCAAACACTCTGATCCTGTGAAGCAGCGAATTTCAAAAAAAAATGTTTCGATAACTCTGAACAATGTCGTAAAATAAAAATCGTATTTCTTCCAGTACTCTATACATAATTGAGTTTTACTATGTTCAATATTTGACGTCACGTCTAACAAGCCTCTGCAGCAATATGCTTAATTACTTCGTGGTGTAAATGAATTCTTAATTTAACGGCAACACTAGAACTTGCGTTTAAAATCTACGCTGTTGCAGACAAGTACGTATTGCACAAACCCGTGAAGCTTCACATAATCGCTCGTGGAGTATTGATCGTTCTGGGCGCGCGTAGAGCAGTGATATCCGGGTATCTCTATGCAAATTAATGAAATGTCTGCGTGTAAGCGTTTCAGCCAGCGGATCGAAGCGGAGGACTATTGACTGTTTTCGTCATATATAATTTACGTTGGCAAAGCTCAGCTACTCGTGTGTGTATCTTTCTTAGCTGATGGTAAAACACCCATTTTACGGTACATCGACTTTTCTTTTTAACCTGGCAGCACGTACAGTTGTAGAGTGGATTACTAAAGGGTTAATTGAGATGTGAATTGGACTAAACTTGGAGTATTTAGGATTAACAGCCTCGATTTATAAAGGTATGCATCTATCATGTTCATCCCGATGTATGTGTACAACTGGTAAATCATGGTTAGTCAACAGTGAACAGATATCAAGCACCGAAATGGAAAACCTCGTTCCTAGTGAAAAAGGTTCTAATCAGTTTTGACAGGTTTGTTCTTCGTTTACAGACTTGCTCGTGGACGAGCACAAAATCTATGGTTTCTTACCAGAAATTCGGAGATTTGTCGATTTAAAGGTTAAATATGCCATAAGTATTGACTCATGCATCAACTCATAGGTGGGCTAAACTGGAGGTTGAAAAGTCGTTCTTGGCTTTTAGAGCTGCATTGCTGTATAACCCGTATCAATTCAGCACCTTCCTTTTTTCATTTGAACCAAGTTGGTTGTGAGGAAAACACCAAAGAGTTTATAAAATACTGTATATACCTGGCCGAGATTCGTGGAAATGTACAGTGCAAAGCGTGAATAGCTGATCGTGACATCTGAGATTTTTATGCCGCCTTGATCATACAATCTGCTTCCAGTTTTCTGCGTTTTGTTATGTAAACAGAGGCAATTTTTTTGCTCGGGGTATGCCTGGAGCGTGTCCAGAGTTTTACCTAAATTGCCAAATCTCCATCAGCCACATGGTTCATAGGTTACCCCCGCAGTGAAACCCCGTAGCTGCAGGTATGGCGCTTCAGAAATCAATTTAAAATGCTGTGTAACAACCATCCTTTGATTTAGAATTTATATCTTAGTTTTCTCACATACGGACACAATTTGGTCTTTTGAATCGAGACGTCAGCATTAGATGTACAAAGATGCCGGAAGTATTGTCTGCACCATTAATGCCACACGTTTTGTTTTGTACGTAAGAGGTGAATGTTGTTGTTCGTGAGAAGGTATGACGTGCGTTTAGGGTTCTTTTGAGAGACCAGTGCCCGGTTGCATGAAACATTCCCAAATAGGGGCTCAACTAAGATCCCTAATTTTTTTGTATTTGTTTCGTTTTTTAGGCACAGATGTGATATTTTTCTGTAATTTTATCTTTATTGTGAGCTCTTCTTTGACTAATGACATTTTCTAATAATATAACTAAAAACTGAGCACTTATTCAATCAAAACAGTTAGGGACTTAGTCCTTAAATTGGGGGCATTGCATGAAAAGATCCCTACTTATTTTCAATAATATTGAGATTTCAATTCAGATTTCACTCTCGATTTGTATCAAAGCCATACATTGGCATAGTAATGATACTCAAACAGCACAAGACAAGACAATCGGTGTTTTCACAAGCCCGCAAATAAGCAGTAGATTTAGGGACCTTAACTGAGTCCCTATTTGGAACTGTTTCATGCAACCGGGCACTGGTCTCTCAAAAGAACCATTTTGCAGCAGCCTCTACTTTTTTGAGTTTCGACTCTTAGAGACGTTCGTATAGAAAGAAGCGCCAGTGTTTGACTTTCGTGTAATGGCTAGGGTAACGTGTTATCAAGCTCGGGCTGTACAGGATGATAGAATATCGAATGATATTACACAATGTCGCCCTGAATTCCAGCCAAATGTGAAACAGCTCTTTACACGCTTCTCCTGTGATTGATGCGAGACGAACGTGGGAAAAAAGCTAAACTGTTTACCTTTACAAGTTAGTACCGTAGTTCTGGTGAGGTCAAGGGTTATTTAGATGCAGCTGTTGTCTGCAGTTATTTGGTGTTTCCCAGGTGAGGTGTAAAGAAATGGAACATCGTTTCGGTGTCGAGGTTAAAACAAATTTACTGCATTTCGTGTAGGACAATAAGCCCACAATTTTAAGAGATCAAACAAAGACCTATCTATAAAATAAGCAGAAGCGATAGTTTTTCGACTCATAATGACACTCTTTCGTCAAGCGATACAATGACGACAGCAAGCAAACCGCAAATGTTCACATTCAACCTAAGTTGTACGAACCGTTCTCTTCATAATCAGTTGGGCTGTCGGTGTTCAAGACCCGAAGGAAACTGCCGGTGTATACGGGTCGCTTGCTGTTGAATAGAGTCCCTGACTGAGAACTACCCCAGAGCCCAGCCCTTTGCTGGGCCAATTTTAATGGAAATCAAATCTGAAAAAGAGTGCACGTGGTTTGATTTCTTTTGCGATGTATCAGATGTACGCAATCCACATAGACGGGCCCATTGCACTAAACACTTGAGCGAATGTCATGAGAGCCATGTTGTCTATTCGCAGGATCTTTTTGAAAGAATTTCCATGAGTACCTGTATCTTTTACAAAACTCGTGGCTTTAATCGTGTTTTTCTGACGAAGACAGGCGGGCGCTGAATAAGAGAAACTCAAACTGTTTGTAGTTATAAGTATTTGTTATTATTCACTGGTAAGCTTTGTATTTGCGGTAATGCTTACTTATTTCGCACACGAAAATAATTGCCTCAGTCATTTTTCTCTTTTCCTTACCAATCTCTCCTTGGTATAAATACTGAAAAAATCACAATGAAATGCAAGACGTTATCGTCGACCATTTATTTCATCTACACACGTAGCCAAATATCTACAAAATTGTAGAAATTTATTGTGTAAAAATATATATTTTCTTAAAGTAAAAAGCCTTTGATGTTTACTTTTAGTACAATGGGGCATTAATTGGGTCGTGCGATCATGTCTTTTACTAAAACAATGTTATCAATAACATGGCCAAATTTTATTTGATATAAATGTTCAAAATGAAATCTCGAAAAGAGTCTAACAGTTATGAGCCTGCTTTGTGACACTTGCTTTTTTCATAAAATTGATAAAGTCCCCTTTGATAGCTCCTACTTCAAAAATTAAACATTTTAAGTACAAGTTCTAACAGCGTTTTGCAGAAGAGTACATAAAGCATAGTATGTAACAGTTTCATATGAATCCGATCAGCCGGTTTAGAGAAATTATGTTCTGAAAACACCCCAATTTGGACATTTTCGAGTCTAGGGCCCTTAACTGAAATAACCTTCTTTCTTAATCACCCGTAAGTGGACTATAGACATTCCCATGGCCTTTTGAAGCATTAACTCTTGGGTGTGTTCCTCAAACGCAAGACACTCGAGGGGCACGTGCGGATAGAAGTTGTGTTTTGGCTTATAGAGGGAAAACAGTTAAAAATCTGTCCCATAATTCAACACTCCAGCCTCGCCGACCGATCATTTTAGTGTCCAATTTGCTAGTGTGCGAGAGTAAAGCCCCGTCAGCGTACTCACGAAAAAAAGACTTTCACTGACGTGAGTTTTGTGATCGTGCATGGTTTTGCTTTACGTCCGAGTGTCTACACCGGAATGAGCTTCAGGCAAATCCACTGATGCCACCCATGCTCTAGGGTAATTATTGTTTCAGAATACATAAGCAAACCCGCATATGCTCGACCAGGTACTGGTCGTTACTCGATGAAATTATAGTTCGCAGTCACAGCGGTAACATTTTAACCGCCATCTCACCCTGCACGTGATTATAAACGCCGCTGTGATGCATGCTCTGCAGTTAAAAACATCAATTTTCTTCACATGCAGGTGTATTTTTCTCTTCCATGAAACGCCTTTGCCTGTTAAGCCGTTATTTAAATTGAACTGAACTTGATTACTAATAAACGCCCGGTATTCCCTTGATAACAGTACTGCGTTGACGATTGAAACGAGATAAGATACTCGATGGGCGACTTCCGAGGCAATAACAAACAGTTAGTTCTTGTAGCTGAAGCCTAAAATCATTCTAATCTGAGTAGAAACAAATGCAGACTATTTAAATGGTCATGCCTGAAACCCTGGGTTTAGCACGCCTTTAATGCGACTGACGTTTCGAGAAATGTAACATCTTCTGATTAAGAAAATGATCATCCGATGGCACCCGCGTACCTCTTGCTGACCTTGCGATAATGTTTTCATGGAAAGTCAAATTCAGTTGATGCGCGAGAGCAATTGCGTCAAGATGACTAGACACCTTGTGTATTGGATGACATCACTGGTTTGATCCATTAATTAACCGCCATATGGAGAGACATACATTGCAAAGCCACTTGACTGCATGTACAATCATTTCATTTCACCTGCACGCCTTCATTTTTTCTAAGCTATGAGAATGGGAATAAAATACTTGTTGGTTTAGAGTCTATAGAATACGAAATTAACCACTCGGGTATTTTCGTGGCTTGAGGCTACGAAATTACCCGAGTGGATTGGAAGCTATCAAGTTTGCTTTTTTGTTTTTATTTAGATTTCCTTAACAAAACACCAAATGCCATTACAAATAATCAAACGAAAACTTCCTTTCAAATCAGATGTTTCATTCACATGTCGTTCATACACACCATTGTTTATAATAATACGTGAACAAGTGTAAGGCACGTTCTTTTTTTATGTTGCCACTTAAGAGTTCCAACTAACACAGGCTTAAACACTGGGGCCGAATCGGGAGTTCCTTGATTGCGACCATTCGCTGCCGTTAACTTGGCTTATTCCAGTTTGAAATTTGCGATTTCAGGCTGACCTAATTTGCCTCGCTCGGGTCTTTAAACAATGATTTTTTATGAGCCGAGTATGTAATTTTACCCAGCGTTCAGTGCAAATCTTCATAGTATCTCTGACACACATCCCCGAGACTACATTGATCGTCAAACTGTGGTTCGATTCTTTTGTTTTTTCTCACTGTACGACAACACACGATTGTTATGGCTCAACTCCTAATGCTAATACTACCTTCATTTATCTTAGTCGCATTTATCGATTTTTCGATTCGTTCACTGAACTATATTGAAAGCGCACATAATCTTAATCCTATTATGAAGAGTAGCTTGTAAATATTGGTAAGGTAAATTACGTTACCCAGAAACAACAGAAATGATCATTGGTAATTATTTTATATTTAGGGTCTAGTTTTATAGCACCATTGAGTTCCGCGAGTCGTGATCAGCAGTCACCAGGTGGCGAAACGGTTCTCGTCCACGAGTCAGCTCAGCTAATACTATCAAACAACATGTCCGGAAAATCGACGGTATATCGTGACTCCGTTAAAAAATAATTTGGCAGAGGGAGCAGTTAAGGAGAAGGGGAACCAACAACTATGCATCATTCCTTTTGTTGTGAGATATTAGAAGATAATGTATGTGTTTTTGTTTGAAAATGCCGCACCTGGTTTGCTTACCGCGTCTGAAATGCGCCAGTTGGTACGGGAGATGGCAGTAAGACTTCAATTTCATGACACCTACCGGACAATTTTCAAAACAGATCAACTCAAACGCACGCCCATGTGTCTACATTCAGTAACCTTTTCCACCATAATGAGCTGACAGAATTGTCGATTTTAGTCGTTAGCACAGTTTCTGAAAATGGACAGCACGGCAACATGTATTTGATGTTATGTGAGAGGTTGAAATCTCGAAGTGAATTTCCGGTTTATATTTTTGCTAGATTCAACCATTGCTGTAGATCTTCGTCGATAACTTGTCTTATGGGTTGTTTTTCTTTACCCTAGTCTTTTCGAACGTAAGCCAGGGGCATACAGTGTAAGCTACGCTAGCAATGTTTGTCTGCTACGCACAATTACCATGTTGCAAAGGTTTTTTGTCAGATTAAGTTTGGTTCACTGTTATGTCTGTGAAATCACATGAACACGTGTGATTAACAGCGTACTTAAAATTACATTTCGCCCTATTTAGCCAGCTAAAACGAAAATAGAATTATGCTTTGTTCTCTCGTAAAATCTGTAATTGTTTTTTTGTTTTCGTTTCCAAACAGAACTTCAAAACCATAAGCGTCCCAACTGAGAAAATCCTTCAGAATTTAATGCGGTTGATCAACACTAAATGGCGCGTGGTAATGCCTGTAACTTGACTTGGCAACAGAAATAGAATCCTGTCAAGGTAAGGAGTACTAATCGACCAAATTTATTAAAATGAAAGGCCTTCAACGATTTCGCTTCCGCTTAACAGGGCGCAATGCAGCTTCAATTCCAAACGTTTCAAAAATAGGCCGAAACTGACTGTGTATTTTACAAACTCTCCTTGAGACAAACTTTCAAAAACGATGCAAAGGAGAAGTACAACTTTCATAATGTGAGTTTTATTTTTATTAACGAAGTCTGCCTCAACTAAAACAAAGCTTTTGTCGTCCTTATGAATGGATTGTGTATGAGTGTTGTGATGACAACCGATTGTGTTTCACAGAAGGGCGAGTTTTCAGTCTTTTCAAAAGTTCACAGAAAGATTTTGAAAAATGAGCTTTCAATTAAAAACCATCTTTTTACTTTTTTCTGTTTTTTTGTACGACGCACGTGCAGATTGCGTGTATGGCACTACGCACCGGAGGATACTTTGTGGTATAAAATGGAAATTTTCATTTAAATTTCCGTTTCTGTGGCTCATTCTCAGATATTACCGATACCTGTGTCCGCGACTACTAAAGAGAAGTCTTCGGTGGTGAAATTTCCATTCTTACTTTTCCTCTTGCTCTTTTGATAACCATCTGATAGCCCATGTTGCATTATATTTAAATTTATATACTGGTTGGTTCTCAACTTAATCGGAAGATGGCGCAAAATGTTCGCAGGACACTTGACTTGCATCACTGAAGTTAGGAGTCGAGACGATGCTCAAGACCACAGGACTTTCAAATCAAATGCTGCTCCGGTCATCGGCTGCTGTTGACTGATTTTGCCGGTCCCGTAGGGTCAACAGCCTAAGACACCTGATTGTTTTAAGCGCTAGACTTCCTTATAGAAACCAGTCATATGCCTAAGCCCTGGTCGTTTACACGGCGAAACCAGCGAAGTCAAGTGTACCCATTGCCTAGCAGTGGGAGATCTTTACAATAGTCATTTGACGAATTTCATGTCGCTTTGTGGTGAAGTTTGCTTCTTACTTGTTTGTACGCTCCCGACAGGTCACATTTTTTGTATGAGTGTGATCGACATGAATAAATTTGCTCACACTATTTTTCTGGTAATACTGGTCAGCCGATTATGGGAGTCGTTTTTATTTCAGCAAATTATGCACTGCACAAAATGTCAGTGTGTATAGACCTTCCAATACTACGTAATTTCTATTTACATTCAGGCGAAGTTGCATGTGTCAGCAAAATTCGACCGAAGAGGATCTCTTGGTTTCGATATTTACGCATACGAGATACTTGGCTGCCTATCCCCCAAATAAACGGACAAACAATAGTACGAGTGTTAAGTGCAAATGCACTTAACGCTTATAAAATTTCAAAGGAAGCCGGCGTTCTTGAAGCGATCTCTACTTCCTCCAAGGAGTGTACTATACTTCTTGCTCGGCTTACATTATGCGGGCGGTTAAACGTGGTGCCATAAATTTCAGAGCAGTATTCCAGCCGTCACTATTTTTAGCACTTACGTGATGTTCAAGAAGAAGTCTCCAAGCGTTGCCACAGTTTTCTAAGTTAGAATTTCGTTTTCGCTTTGTGCAACATTTCAGCTTTTTATGAATTTAACAAAAGTCTCATTCTTTATATATAGACCCTCGTGCAACAGTGGAGCATTTTGAAAGCATTTCGTAAAAAGTTTAAGAGGACTGAGTTTAAAGTTTAGGATCTGGAAGTCTCATATGAATCGGCCATTTCTGTGTTACGATATTCCGGATTTAGAAAAATTTAGACATAAGTCGGGTAAGAGACTACTGACTGTTCTCGATATTGACGTTTTGGTCGATTCGATGTAAAATTCGTTGATAAGTCATTGAGACAGGTAGTTCGTGATTTGTCAATCGCTAGTTTTCTGACTTTTTAGTCAAAGGTGGAACCTGTACTCATACGTCACGGGGAGTCCAACAAACACACGTCGTGGTCTCGTAACGACTCACTTCATCTGCAATTTGGCTGCAGTAAGAGTAGTCCGAGAACGCCTCCGTTGACAAGGCATAAATGAATTTAAACTGTTTCAACAGACCATTGTGACATTGTGTGACATTTTCCATACCTTTTCCACGTTCCAGAAATTAAAAAATAGTCCCCATGGTGCTTTTTCGCTCCTTGTTTCCGAAGGAGTCCCCATGGGGGTGCTATGGTGGTGGGGGCTCTTTTAGAAATCTCCAGTGAACCCGGCACTGTACCTTTACAGGACGAGTGTTCAAGACAAACAAGTGTTTTCGTAAATAGTCAAGTAATAATTGATCATCGTTGATAAGGTAAATTTACTGCAAACACAAGATAACAGCTGTAAAATTGTTTACACACGCTATAATGTAATGGTAGTCGGTGGCCCTCAACAGGCTGCGTGAATGATGACAACCGGTACGGATGGCGGGAGACTGGTGACGACAGGGGTGTAAGGATCGGTGTGAAATTGGTGGTGACTGTACACACTCTGTGTGCGTGCGGCGTCCGTGCGTGCGCTTATAAGTTCTTGTATTTATGATTTCAACGAAGGCATCGAGATGTGGTTTGCTTGCTAAGGTCTTTTTCATGATGTTCAAATTTTGGTAACCGTTTGGCAACAATACATCACTGATACAACACGGTGTGGCGGCGACTGTAGGTACTGATAAATTTCAAATTTCAGTTTCGAGTGTCACGTGATTTTGTGTAACAGCAACATTCGAGATTCGTGCGGGGCTTTACTTTTCGTAATCGTTTTGCAATTTTTTGGTAGCTCAAAAACCTACGAACGTTTAATGTACTACAGTGAGGTTGGCTGAAGACAGATAAAGTTTCATAACAATGACCAATAAAATAAATGTTTATTCTGATTTCTAACACACATTGTTTGTTAATAAGCAAACCACATCAGAACTCTACCATTCAGAGGAAGGTACGAGAAAATCCATTGTTAAGTCTTATTCCTCTTACCAATCCGCTTCTTAGCTATACTTTTTATTTTTGGTGACCTAAAACAAAATGTCTACGACTTCAGTAAATGTTTTTAAAACATTTCATGATATTTCCAAACAATGACAAAAAGCGAAATGTTTAATCTTAAGTGGCTCTGTACCATGAAGTTTATAATCTATGCTATTGTGAACTGTGGGCCGATAGCTTTCAAAAATTCGATGAAGTTACAGTAAAAGTTCAAATTACAAGATGATGTCATATTTTGTCTGAAAATAGAACATGTGGTCACTTGGACAGATAATCTAACCAATCAATCAATAAATCAATCAACGTTTTAGTGTAATAAGGCCATTGGCCCACATTACACGCTATTGCTGACTTACAAACTAAACAATAGTTCACGCGACTGTCATAACCACCAACTTAACCGTACACTTGTCAATCTATCCGGCGAGTTGTGACATCTGACCCGTGAAGGCAAAGGTGTGGCAAACAAAAAAACGCCGGCGATCAGACTGGAAAAACCTAGAGTCAAGCCGTAAGTGTGCTCAATGAAACTATGCTAATATCAAATGCCTGCCCAAGGTCAGACATCTTCAAGAGAAATTTATGACAAGCATCATAACCCCACGTGGTTACCTAGGATATTTACTCAGTGGAGAGAGTTTGACTTACATTCTTCCTTTCCATCAAAGCAGAAATTATGGAACTGCTGTTCGTATCCACTGGCTCCTATTCTGGATCAGCCAGTGAATTCCCATAGCTATAGTTGTTTACATTTTTTTTAGTCTTTCCAGCGGTAACATGACATCGTTTCGACGTTCGTCTTCTTTCCGTACTCTCACCCGGGAGTTTCATTTTGATTACTACACCAAAAATATATTAAATTATATCATATTATATTGTATTGCATCATATTGTATTATATTATAGAGGTCAAGCCAGTTGATATTTTTATGTTACCCTTTAAAGACCGACAATGTGCTTTTTACGACAACGCAGCGCAAAGTTACATAATGCGTTGCGATGCTTAATCATAGTTGTTCTCTAATAATCCGTTATTCATCCTTGTGCTCTAGTTTTCAACTAAGAAGATAACGGTGTTCATGAGAAAAGGATTGTGGTTCGTAAAAGCAATCTGTTGGTGAGAAAAATATTTCATTGAGAACGCCCTTACGATTTGAAAGTAAAAAGGCTGGGTATCTTTGACAGCTAAGTGAATCAAAAATTGGAATTAAATCATTTTATTGGTTTGCAATGCGAGCTTCAAGAAACCGAACTCTCGAAACATAGACACTATTGCCTGGAATGTCGCAATCCTGATATAGAATGTCCCGTGTCTTGTCAATAAGTATTGCCTGTGTCTTCAAATTTATTCTTCCGGCAAATGACACTGCGATAGAATGTACATGAGACTTAGACCTGAGTTCAAATCGAAAGCGCTTTGATTGGGGAATTTACCCTGTTTGTTAATAAAGCCACGCACGAGAACACTGAGGTCATAAAACGACAAGTCATCAACAACGACAGATGACGCTGCTCCGACAAAAAAGTGCTTCGTAAGTAAAATTATTAGTTGCTCTAATAAATTACTTCAAAATGACACACAACAAAGAATATTGCTTAATATTCCTACTTCATTGTACATGGCAACCACCATGAAATTCAGCGTTGACGGATTTACAAATTCAAATTTGCATAAAGCGAAAAATACATTGCTTACAAGGTTGGAGGCAGCACGCATTATACATGAATTCAATGAATGGTGTAACTTCAACGGTATAGTTTAGGTCAGGGTTTTCCTGAAAGGAATAACATTGTGTGGGAATTGGCATGTAGAGTCAAGAGATGAAATGAAAATTAACCGATTTTAAAAATGAATTGGCAATGTTAAAATGTTTTTCCAAACTAATTTCAAAACCACGTTTTATCTCTGATAGAAAACCGATGAATGATAGTCAGTAATTATTTCGATTGCATTTCTTGGAGAGCCGTAAGGCTGCAAGGCACCGGAACATTTTTGAGATTGGGTTAAATGTTCTAGACACTGCTGATGTGCAAAATCTAGTAGTCAGGACAGCACTGTGGGCGTCCCTCGCTGACCGGACTCGAAACTCTGCAGTCGGAAATCAAGTACTGCACCCGGAATCATAGCCTTCGATGTTTGCCCTCTTGTCTGTTGTCTCTGGGTTGCTGCGCCTCTGTAGCGCAGCCTCCCACTCCTAGCGGTTGTGACTCCCTCCCAGGAAAAGGGAAACAGAGGTGTTTCGAAGCCTCTTGACTTCCCCAGATCCACCTTTGCAGTTTTAGGTTTGAAATACTCTCACGTAAAACGCGAGTGAAAGTTACGTCAGCCAGCAGAGCAGTTCTCTGTTCCGCGCTGGGGCTGAACGCCGATTATGTCATAGAGACTAGTTTTGGCACAATCTGCTTACATATGAATTTTACTTCCCGATTGCTGATAAGATTTTTTTTTGTTTTTCATCACTTGGGGATTTCCGAAACGCTATGTGTTTACTTGGTAGGCGAAACATAATAAACGTTAGAAAGTACGATATGAAATGGCGGTCATGGTTTGGTGGTCATCTTTTGTTTTCTAAGTTCGCGATAGAAGGCTACATTTCACGTAGCCGGAATTTGATGGATACTGTCGAATAGGCGTAAGTTGTGCACACCCGGGGCAAAAACTGTCGCCATACATGATCGAGTTTTCGCAACGGCAGACACATGGGCAATCCTCAAATCGCGACAGTTTAGGAAGACCTTCTCTGAACACATTGTGGAGTTGCACATATAATCGCCACACTCAAATTGCGGCAGGATTCAAGGTATCTAGAATGATGTGAGTCTGGTGGAAATATTGCGGATGCTGGCGTAGATGACAACCGTATGATTACATTGAAGTGACATTTGGTATAACACAGCAAAAAAGGATGCAGTAGTCGTATTGCTGTCTATATGTGATATCATACGGTTACTATTCCAGGTTGACTTCAGTAATGTGTCAGTTTTTGTGGCGACGATCTAAGTAAACTGTTATAGTCCGAAGGCTATGTTAGTCAGGAAAAATTTCACAGACCACAGTTGAGGCAGGGAAATTGCATCAATTTATGCTTTAAAGGTTCGCACAAAGTGTCGCAGGTTGAAGATTACTACCGTTGCGATCATAGACTGACACAACATTCTATATGGTTAAAGTCACTATTTCCTTTACTTTCGCCTGCTTAGATCACAAATTTAGCTTTGCCAATCGAAAGATATCACTAAAATTAACTCTTTTCGTAAATTACAGCCATGTACATACTCTCGTTATTTTACTATTAATTTTTTAAATTCATAAANTCTAGAACTAGGTCGGTATTTGACCAAAACATTGGGAAGTGGGATGTGATAACTATAATATAAGTTGCTTGTTAAATATAGTGCGATTAGAAAAACGACTACCCATTTATTGCGTTATTTGGGGTCGGTTAAGCTTTGCACGAAACTTTGTTTTGTGCAAAATCTGAAAAGATGAACTTTGAATCGTGCTTACCGCTCAGTGAAACGAATTTACGTCCACGTTGAGAGAGTTTTTAAATTTTTAAATGGGCAAAACATTCAGTATGGTTGGTTCCAAGAATAATTTTCCGTCTCGAAAAACGCAAAAAAGTTGTAGACAAACGTAAGCTCTTTCCAAAGTTCTTTCAAACTTCTTTAAGTTAACAGGATGTTGGTGGTTCACCACTATTAAACTGCAGAAGAAATTAAATTAAAACGAAATTCATTTTCATGAACTACGAGAAATGAAACGGTAAGCACGTGCTAACGTTGCACGTGCGGGTTGGCTACAACTTACGAAATGCTCGTATTTTATGTTATGACGTTCGGTTAATGAGTTTCCAACATGTTTTGTTCTAAATTGGTGAAAACAAAGCAGAGTGTATTCGATCCGAGGTACACGTAGAAAGTACGAAGGTCTCGTGTTTAATAGTAAAACATTTGTACGATACAAGTTTGGTCTTTACCAATACGCATGAGTCATATACAAAATGAATTTTGATGTGGGAATTCCCTACACCATTTGATGACTAAAGCATTTAAAGTGCACATTGAACCATAACTATGTATATCGCTTTTCAGTCTGCATCTTTAACAAACAAAAAGAAGTCTTTAATACCATATAGTCATGCTCCATGTTATATTTTATATCTCATCGAGACATAGGTCTCGACCATGTTTTAAAATTAAATTCCTGCTACTGCACTCGAAAGGTCTAAAACCTAATCCCGAACCAGCTACACCAAGCCTGCGGTGCACATGCAAGACACGCATTCCTGGATTCTCCACAAACATCGAAATGATCCATACACCGTGAAAAAAATCTATTCCTGAACGATTAATATTTAAACCTTTTAATAAATCGATTTCCACATTACGGCTAAGCATGTTCGTACCATATGCGTTCATAAAATGGCTTTGCATGTGGGAATAACTTCAACTAGTGGCCTTTAAATTGACCCGTTTGGCGAAAAATTTGGTTTTTATCTGCACTAGTTAAAACAAGTATTCCAACACACGACCTCGGTGATTGCAGTCCGACCCTTTGCTACCAGAAATGTACTCCAACCTGCATGCAATCGAGTATTTTAAACGGTATTTCAGCGAAAATGATAAAGTTCCCGGTCTCGACTTCAGTTTACGACAAGAATTGACGATTTGCAATAAAATTTCAAGAGCGTAGCGGATTTTGTTCTTTCATAGCTACTGTCAAAAAGCTAATAACTTCAAGAAATCTATCCTATCTAACAATAACCCCAAAAATACGTCTCACGTCTTTTAATACGTTTTACGTCCTTTTAACCGAGTATGTCTTTTTGAAAATCACTGTCCTCACTTTTTTCATTAAAAACTAAATAAACGGTTTTAAGCAAATTAGACGAAACATCTTTAGGTATGTCATTTGTTGTGTATTATATTTTTAAGAGAATAGGCATAATTTAGTTACGACTTGTTAAGTTTACTAGTGGTCGGCCAGAAACGGGCTGTCATTTGATCAAACCTTTGAATATCATATTTTACATACCTCGGTGCATGTGGTTGGAATTTTGAAATGACTTGAAAATTTTGTTATCTTTCGTCTGTGATCATTAGATGTTTTACGTAAGTGACAGAGAAGATAACGATTCTTTGTGTGCCAATTTTTATACAGAAAAAACGTGTTACATACGTATTTAATGAAGCTATTTTTAAAATGGCACTCGCCGTAAGAAAGGCTACAGAAAGCCAGGAAGTCGACTTCGAACTGGAATAAATCAAGTTTTCTGTGGATTATCTGGTTGCAAAAATAATCCAACAACTCAGTTTGGTTCTTGGTGTCGCCTTTAGTTGTAAAATGCTTGTTGATGCACTATTTTATTTTGGTGTGCGTAAGGTTGCGTAATGTTACACGTGTAGTCAGGCTCAAGCTTTTTATATAATCGACGTTCCGGTACTATCCGGCCTTCTTGACATGTACCGCTGTACCAGTAACGCTTACAACGCTAACAATTTTTTCATGGAAACTAGAGCCTATATCATTGTAAGTTTATACTATTTTTCTCATACTACTGCAGAGTTCACTGGCCGTTTCTCGTATTGAGACATGCTATATTACCTTGCATCTTTATTGTATTGTAACGTGAACGTATTTCCCAAAACTTATTATACCATTATATTTGTTTCAGTGAAACCGGCCTTGTCGGACAGTACGTATTCAACGTCAATTTAGTTGTGAATAAACGTATGATATCTGACTATCCCGTGTGTTCAATGCCCATGGCTAATACAATGCTTAGCATCAATTTACATTTTTAATGTCTTCGATAATGTGCGGAACGCAATAGCAATTCTCCAATTTGAACACAGGGATTTTGAATTTTTTTACATAGTTCTACATTCTCCATTCGAATTGAAAAAAATCAAAGTAACTTGAGATAATTTTGTTTTTTTTTTCAGCTATTCTGCTCGTAGCTCCATCGTCATGAACAGAGCAGAACCTCTCGACGCGATCAAAACTGAAGTTGAGCCGGGGGTTTACATTACCACTTGCCTGGTTCCCTCCGTTCCACCATCGTACGAAGAATCGGAAGGTAACCAGTGCCTGAAGGAGCAGCGGGAGCGACTCATTCCATCAGCGCCACCCTGCGATGACAATGAACAACCCCCACCGCCATACAGGTAAATTAAAGACTTGCATTTTATTGAAGTGACTGAAAATGAATGAGATGGAAACGTTGTGTGAAAAACAGTCACGTTGAAAATATGTTACTTTAATATCAAGACAACAGGGACATCTTTTGTTGAATTTTTCTTAATTTAAGAAATGAACTTTTTGATGTACTAGAAATACTCAAACGTGTCTTTGTTAAGGCGTGCGGTGGTATTTTGAGCTTTCGTGGGTTTTACGTGACAGTTTATCTTTGCTTATGGTACGCAAACAGAGTGAATCATATGTCATAATTCAATCTCATAATTCAGCATTTCAGGCTTATCGACAAATCACTTTCGTGTTCGCTATTTTGCTAGGTTATGCAAATATGGTCTAGAGCGTACTCGAGTAAAACTAGCCTTTCACTCTTTCAATCGCGTGATTTTGCGAGGTCTTGTGCATCTCAAAAGATTACAGCATATGTTTTTGTTAGGAAATAGATTTTCTGCCAGTATTTTCTAAATATTTATGTGAATTTGTTGTGCAATTCTGATATGTTACACTATCAGAAAGACACCATCCTGGTACTATTCAGTATACACGTAATTTGTACAAATGTCGAAAATTTCAGATCGTCTGACTTTGAGCAGCCAATGATTCCAGTGTATCAATCGACAACGGTAGAAGAGAAAAGGGAAAAGAGCGACTTCTGGCGGTGGGAGAAGAGAAAAGACAAAGTGGTACCACGAATGGGTAATTTTTATGCTCCATGTATCAATCTAAACATTGAAGTATATTTGCAGACATAATCCTTGCACTCTTTCAAAGTTGAGCATACATGTATAGGTGGCGCTGTGACATGAGGTAAAATAACCATGTGAAAAGGGCGGCAAATTTTCGTTCATAGTATGGTAAAAATTTGACCGAATGGCCTGGTTTTAGTATTGTTTACTATACTGTGATGCTAACAGAGGCAGGATATACATGTAATATTTTTTACACACAGATACAGGATAATGCCTTCTAGCACTAGCTTAGATTGCGAATTACATTTTTCGTAATGAATATTTTGAAAATGGAGGCTGGATTCGAGACAACCCGTTAATTCACCTTTTTCCTTAGGTCTTGGTTGGAAACTGGTTCTCGGAACGGGCTTCACACTTTTCTCGCCCATACTCATTCCTCTTGCTATCGTCGTGGCGATTGTATCCGGATGTGGCAGTCTGCTGCACAGTTATTTATTTGAATGATGAAAGTCACGTGACCTGTGCGACGACGACGACAACAACTGACTCGTGGATTTGGATTCGGAGTAGTGGTCTTGATATTGCTGCATTCGTCGAGGGCTGTTGTATGCGGTTTGGGGTTTGTCGCACAGAAAGAATAACTGCTGTGTAGAACTTTGAGCAAAGCAAAACACAACGAACTTAAGAATATAACAAAATCCTTTTAAAAATACTTTTTACGCTCTTATTCATTGTCTAATAATGAACATGAGTGAAAGAGGTTTGACGGGAATAATCCGTAAGTGACGTCACTTCCACTAGGAAAAGTGGTTAAGGGTACTTTTAGTTTCTTTAGAATCCTGTATCGTTCCTTCTAAAACGATGATATTGTAAATGATCAAGCCGTTGCGATCGCAAAAACACGATAAAATTTGACCGTAAAACAGCATGGGAACTTAATATCCATACTGTGAGAATTATTGTTTAAGTCAAACAAAAATAAACCAAGACAAAGCCTCAAGCAAACAACTCAGCAGTAGTCAATAATCGCATTAAATCATGTCCACAAAAATGTATCCCAGAGTTGGGGTTACATGAGGCTTTGAACTGGTGAATTCTCTTAAATTTTGTTTTTCCTGGAATGATAAATGAAAACCTGATAAAAAATCGTCACGTTGCGTTACCGTGAGAAGGTGGCAACTGCGATATCTTATGCCAATAGCTACCTGTTAACCTATTCTTTTTCGCGCAAGCTTTTGCAAGGACCTTCAGCGTAAGCTAAATAGGTGATTTAGTAGCCTTGCACCATACCTTTCCAAATTTTGTTCACGAAGTTAAATTGCAGGTGTTAAGACATTGAAGAAACCGCTTACTTCCATCGTCTGACGTATTCGGTGATGTAGGCATGCAAAGAATCGTCATAAGGGATGCACTCAGAGCGTCTGCACAGCTGTCACTTTTTGTATATTGTCATGCGCTGGCGTTTGATGTGGGATGTTTGATTTGTGCAGTTCCGATATTTGCTTACTTAGCGTTAAGATGTTGAAAAATAGTCTGATCCTTTGCGTTTGTGAATAGTCGTTGATTGCTCAAATCACTGTGTATCTACTCAAAGTTAAAGGTTCTGTAGTTTAGATTTAACAATAATACAGGATGGGTTTCATCGGTCGAAAGATATCACGAGCATTACGTAACTTTCAGGCCTGGTTGAGTTTGCCTCATTCTACTATTGATTTTTTATCTTTTTTAAAGTGGGCAAAGTCTCCGCGGAAACCTTATTTATGGCGACAGTAGAGTGAGCACCCACAATGTAGGGGTCAGCGGTCATTTTGAGTGACGATGCATAATCATAATAATTTAACAAAAAAATTTACGTTAACTTCTGTTAAATTTGAAGCTACATGGAGTTATGTTGAATGAGCATTATTTGGGCTTAAATTTCGACTGAACTAACTTGCGTTAAAATCCGTTTTATAATTTTTAGCTAAAATGAAGCGGAACTGGGTGTTTTTTAAGTTGTGTACAGATTGACATATGTTTAACAACCTAATAGCGATACAGACGTTTGATTTATTCTGATTTGTCTGGTGTAAGGTGACTCTTGGTTCTCCTTGTTCCAATAATTGCAAAACTTTAAAGTGCTGTTTTTCCCGAAAACCTTTGCAACTTGATGGAGCCAAAACCGAGTCAGCCACCAGTTTTAAAAATATTATTTCCATGATATAGTTTAGTTCATAATTTCCTATAACAAAATGTAACGCAAACAGATTAATTGGCCAAAAAATACCCACAAATGGTTCTCTTTCGTATTTTAATAATATTATTTTATTAATAAGATGTATTAACTATTTTTTAATTTAATTTCTGTGGGCCACCACTTTCAAATAAACATCTTTTTATGAGATTAGATTTTTAAAATGCATGCGGGGATCTAATTCACATATTGTTCCTGTTTTAGTGACATCTTTCGATTGATGAGGCGCCCTCTATGGTCAAAACTGTCGAAATCTAAGGAAAGTGTATCTCTGAAAACGGCATTGATTGTTCAGAGACTCGCGGTTTAAATGTGTGTAAATATGTTACAAATTCTTCAATTTGGGACACAAAATGCTAAATTTCTCCCTTTTCTATTTTTACAAATGGCGCATTACCTTGTTGCAAAAGTCACCAATTGTTATTTGGTGACAGTTGATATGCACACCTTGCTAACAACGTTCTAAAGTTTGCTACTTTTTGTTGAGAAATTTGACAAACTAGAATTCCACCCGCGCGCAATTTGTTGTAATAAATTGAAGAGTGTGCTCTAACTTTGTGGTTTAGATTGTGTGACAAATTTTGATGAGGCCGAAATGACGTGCAATATTGTTGTAAATTATGATTAAGCGTTGATTGTGATTACTAGGCTGTGTTCGTTTGTGTGTTTGTTAGTCTGTTCCCTAGGCGTTGTTTGAAGATATTTTTCAGGGATCATGAGGATCCAATTTGAGTAACGCTTCCTGATATTTTGTAAGTCTAACCCTAAAAACTAAACTTAAAGTTAGCTTGACAGGTGGTGGTCATATTTGCATTTTTAAACTATATTTGCCCACTGTAGTGGTATAAGAGCAGGCCCCCTGTTGGGCCTTTCATCTGCGGGAGTGACACTTCCCTAAATTTTGTGCACTGCTTATTTATTGTCCTATTAGCAGCTGTAACAATTTATTGGTTCTATTTTTTAATATTCGGTAATGTGTTTACCATAGCCTTTATTTATTTTAACTTATGATAACCGAGTGCTTTTAATTCAGGGCAGCGACAGCGTGGGTATAGCACATTTTTTACCTTGCACACGAGACATCTCCACTGTTCCATTACTTCAAATGCGGCTTTACGCCCCCTGTTGTCATAACTTTAGACTTTAATTCAGACCACTCCTTGTTGAATTCTTCTTTAGTTTTTGGGCATGTAAAGAACTGGTAGCTTGCTATAGTTTTGACCAGCTACAGACAGTTCACTTATCAGCTCTAGGCCTACTGGTTACAGTGGCGGATTTAAGAGGGGCCAAGGAGGCCATGCCCCCCCATTCCCATATTCCATTTGGCAGTTCGGGGGTGCAAATGTCTGACGGGAAAAATCCTGGCTAACGCTCTGTACTACCCCTCCCCCCTAACTCAAAATCTTGGATACGCCCCTGGGTTATTTGATACATCTAACGTGGACTCGAGTAGTCAATTCTGCGCAAGCCCGGCTTATATCACTTCTCGCCTGAACAAGGAACTAATCGAGATCAGTTCATATCAATAAGAAGTCAAGTCAAAAGTTTGTTTGGCGCAAGGCGGGATAGTAACGGATTTTGGTAGACCTTGTCATTGAAAACTTATGTAGTCTGGAATTTGTTTTCACAAAACCACGAGTAAGCCTATTGCGAGGGGCACGTTCATAACACGGTGGATATGCATAACACAGACTTCTTCGCCCGTAACTATTTACATCTTGAATATCAACCAAAGCAAGATTATTGCCTAAATATTTACGTTCTAGTGGACGCACTCTATAATTCTACTTACGTTAAACCCCATAGTGCACCTGTCTCTTGATCAAAGAAACAGGAAGGGATCTCATCTGAGAATATTGTTAAAACGAAATTTCTTTTTTTTCTGTGAAGATAAATTGTGAATATATTTTTACACTTTGTTTTACCTACTTATAAATTCAGAAATGGCACTTTAAATCGAAATCAAATTAATAAAAATGCATTCCAGATCGATGCACTTTCAAAATGACATCATTTTTGAAAATAAAAAATGATTGAACTTTGTCTCAAGTTTGAAGAAAAAATTGTCCGTGTACACATGCAAGAAAGTTTCGCCTCTAAATTTCCCAAATGTGCTAAACACTTCAAACGTTGTGCGGCTGCCTTGAATGTCCGTTATGTTTTTGTTTTGTAATATTCGTTTACTGTTGTTATATCAGTGCATTTCCTTTTGTTTACATCCCGCTCCAGTGTATATTCGTCGCCTCCAACTCGCAACATGCTGTTTGCAGGCCGAGATAAGGTCGTTAACATTATTTTGTTGGTTATGAATCATATCAGAGTGACAAGTAATGACAAATGATCAGCAGGCTGACAATGATCAGTCAGAGTACCATTCAGGTAAAACCTCTTTTGATCCCTTACCGAGCTCAGTCATAAGAAATCATGTATCCGGTTGATAAACCTTGCACGAAAATTTATATCAATCGTTCACGTAATATGAATTCTTGTCAACCACTTATATCATACCATACCATTTATGTGAAGTCGTAGAAATTGTTGGTATGAATTCATATAAAAAAATTCCTTGATAAATCACGATTACCAAAACTTCCTACACTGTATGAAGTATTGTTCCAAAACCCTGAACGACCCTTCGAGTGGTAAACGAGTTAGAGGTTTTTCAGCCCTTTCTCTCAACCTTCAAGCAGCAAGGTGACACCAACAGCAGGAGAAAACCTGGGTGTGTTGAGGCGGTGAAGTGCAATGGGGCAATGCTGTGATGTTAATTCGCTCACCCAACTCATATGTACAGTATTCGTTAGGGGCTGGACGACTCTGTAAATTTTAAGATATTTTTGCTGTTGTTGGAATTTTTAAGACATACTTATTACCTATTATGATTAATTGTGCAATGTGGACTTGTAATGGTAATTGTAATAAATAAATTAACAGTACTGAAATTGGATGACTAAGTCTGCAAGAAATTATAGACAGCATCAGTGCCAGCTGGCCTCATATGTAGAACATAAACAACATTGCTGGAGCCGTGGCCCACCCAGCACGTGCACTTCTGCATCAATAAAAAAACCACGCTTGTTCTACAAAGTGTATCAATATATTTTGTGCAAACAGTAAACAATCCATTGCCAAAACAACACTATATTTAAAATCCAGCAGCCCACTTTGGTTGCACATAAAACTCACTGAGGGACAAAATGTAACACACTAACTAATAAACCAAATCAGAATCATTTAAAGAACAAACACAGCAGAAGGTAAGAAAAAACCATTGCAGAGCTTCCTTCTTACACTATGAAAACAAACCCAGCCCATGTCAACATTTAAAAATAAATAAACAAATTGTAACTTAAAAGTTCTATAAAGCAACAAAACCATGCTTTTTGTAAAGGAAAATGGTACCAGGCAAATTGATCGATGCCCTAAAGCCTTTCACATGCGAATGGAGTGCTTAGAACGACATGAAACTTAGAAAGAGGCGAAATGGCAGTGTGAAGTATCTGGCACCCAAACTCCAAACTGTTTATAGCTTAGGGGCCAAGATAAAATTTAATCTGGAACTGCTTTCATTTGAAGTTGTCATGAACTTGCCATCTGCCAAAGAAGACATACTGTACATTTGGATTACGACCTCTGACCCTCATATAACATAACACATCTTGTTTCTAAACTGCTCCAGGTCTAACTGCTGAATTCAAAATCAAATTTGATATTATTTTTTACATTTATCTCTCTACTGTTTCGCGCAGTCTCACGATAACGATCTATTATTCTGTGATAGAGCACACTATGATTTAGGTGGACAACTGTCTAACCTTACTTTGCACTTGATGAACCCAGCATAAAAGCTACAAATTCCAGCCTGAACTCGAAATCTCAAGGTTTTATTTGAGTTTGTAGCTCAAATCTAGAGGTCATCAAGAGCAAAACTAGACAGGGCACCCCTCTGCTTTAACTATAATATACTCAAGAAAACAATTGTACAAACATAGACACTTATCAGTTAGTTCTACAGTAGATCGTAAAATGTCATTGATAATTTTGAGCTCAGTTTCGAGTACAAGGATTAGACACTGAGACAAGAAGTGGTTTCAGGGCTTGGAAGAAGTGGTAGTCTGCTTTTATTTGGAGACATGAAATGACACAGCAGGTCAAACCACAGTCTAGTCACAAGCAATAACGAACTGTATCAAACCCATACCCTAAAAAGCTAAGGTGAGTAAGGAATTTGTAACAAGGACCGGTTAAATCAAAACTTATCTTTTGACAGAAGTCAGGTTAATCGCCACTTTTAAAGGCAAAATGGTTGTCGCATGTCAAGAATCAACCCGACTAAGATATAATTGTACCCTATAAATATACATTCAGGCACAAGTCCAGTATTTGAATATGCCTTTTTCAATAGTTTTGTCAAGTATTTCACATTAGGTGCACATACTGAATTTTGGTACAGCTCAACACGCAAATACTGGCATAAGGGCCTAAACTGCACACAAACATTGTAAAACAAACAAATAAATAGCATGATTAATGCCAAAAAGCAAATATGGTGTATGTACAAGAATGTGCACAGAAAATACAAAGTATCAAAATACCTAAAGTAGCATTTTCTCCCAACTCTCGCCATGAACATGAAAATCAAAGAGTGAAGCGCCCCCTTCGGGGAGGACTGGCAACCCTATAAAAACAAAAGGATTTTGGCACCTTTTTTCTGTGCCAATGCTTTGAGGGATCTTTTAGGGGACGCCAACAGTCTTCTATCATCGTATGGAATTGTTTGCTCTTCTTTGCGTTTTGAGAAATGAGTAAGAAGGAACTGTCAGTTTAAATGAGTTATTGCAAATATCTTCAATTTAGGACAACAAATAAAGCTAATTTTTAATTACAAAGGTTTATCACTTGTTGCTGCAAATCCTCAAAATTATACCAAATGTTGTTTGCTAAACAGATGAACAATAGAAATCATCATAGAAAAAAGTTCCTTTAGTTGAAAAACTTATTACGTACAATAGGTAAAAATGAGATTCCACTTATCCGCAATAGTTAGTCCAAAACTGAAGAATTTCCACTGAGAACAGCACAATGTAGTGATTATCTACACAATCTAAATCTAACACGACTTGTTTACCCAGGACAACTAACATGCGTTTGAGCTGTTTTCATGCTCAACCATATCACAGACACATAAACGTATATACAATGATCAGTAAATAACAACAAGATCATCAGTTTCTCCACTAAGTCAATACGCTAGGCTCATTTAGGGAGGCACCAGCAGCACGAGCCACTATGAATGCGATAAAAACACGTTCGCACATCATTTTTAAGGCTTACATCTTAGATATGACCATGAATGCAACAAACTCTATGCAGAATTGATTAAAAACAAGTAAGCAAAAAAAAGCTTATGAAGATCATACAGTTTAGCAAGTCAAGGATTAATTGTATCAAGTATAATCTTATGGGAGTCGAAACTCAGTTTTTTTACAATACCCATAGCGGCTGTGCTGAAAACTGAAAATTATAACAAAATTTAAATACACCATACAAGATGAGTAACGCCCATGCAATGAAATGTGATCATGATGGTGACTGCTCAGATCGTTAAGTGTGAAATGAACAAATATCCTAAGAAAGCTGCTCTGTGAAACCAAACTCATAACGGAATTTTCAAAACAAGGAGTGCTTGAGATTCACTGGTACTTAACTTACACACACTTAAAAATTACCTGACAATCTACAAAACCCTGCTTCTGAAAATTCTAACTTTGGGAACAGCAGACTACAACAGTCGTTTAAGTTCACTGCAACACACAACCGCAGACTATTAAAAAAATTGCCTATTTCTAATATTGTTATAATCGAGGAAAGTGCAGAAAAATATCTTCATGTGATACTAGTATCTATTGAAAATACAATACAGACAGGAAGTAACCAAAGAATTCTGGGAATAAAATGAACCAAGAACCCAAGCGGTCAACGCCTCCGTAATCTCCTACAATGTTCATCAGAACTTTAGCACCAGGAGGTGGGCGGTTCAATGAGTGCTGCCCTCTGGCTCCAAATCTAGCACAGGTGATGAGATGAATATCAGAGAAATCGCGCAAAAATGAGAGTGCACAGTAGGCCAACAGAAGGCACCACATTCGATGACCTTCCGCAATCACTGTAGTCCTCCTACAAGACAACAGTTAATTTCATCACAATAAAACAATGGAATGTACATTAAATAACTCAACCTACACAAACACTATACCTAAATACAAACTGCCAGTCTTGAGTTACTTTATAAATGTCATACGACGACCCACGACTAAGCCATTGAAAGTTGGAACACAAGGTTGCGTCATGTCACCAAGTCTGATTTTTTGTCTATTTCTCAATTAAATTACCCTGAACGTGAGCCCAGGTAGGTATAGTAATGCCAAACTATGCCTCAAACCTAAATCAAGAAATTTGGATGCTGGTAACAGAGAACCTCGCAACTCAAAGGAAGATCACAGGAATGACGGTGGATTTAAGTGCAGTCGAATTACAAGGCAATCGAATTACAAGGCTCAAATCAGGCATGAAAACACAAGATACCATAAAATCTCACCAAGTTTGGTTTAAGTAATTGGTCTTTTTCATTTTAGAAAAGCTTCCAATATTAATTTGAATGCCCACAAATTATAAAAAACATGGCTTTGAAAATGACATAGCATTTATTTGGTGCTTCTGTTCTTTCATTAAAAATGGAAACGATAAAGTTTAATTTGTTGGTCATATTGTGTCTTAGATTGGTGAGATTTAAGGTCCCCCAATAAGGACCAGGAGGCTGTTCCACAAAAACTGATTTAGCTAAAACCAATCCTAAATTTTAGACAATTTTAAGATAAAACTTAAATTTGCCTTAATTTTTTTACTTAAGTTTTGTCTTAATTTTGACTATCTTTAGGTACCAGATGTGTAAATTTCAAAGTTTGGAAGTTGAAAGAAATCTTGGGCGTAAGTAAAAAACGAACTTAATTCAGTTTCTAGGAAAGAGCGCCAGAACAACAGGTCAGAAAAGAGACACAGTCAACTCTAAACACAACACTGGCTGTAAATAAATTTCCCCAGCTTTATCACAAGTCTATTCATGGCTCACTGCACACAATCACAAAAATAAAGGTCCTGTAACAACTCTGGTCATTTTTCATTACTTGACGTGACATTTACACGACTCGAGAGTTCTTCTGGTGGAAAATCATATAACACAGCGTGACATACCTCAGGGGAATAACTGAAACATTGATCTGGCCTGTGCCTGTATCTGTGAGGCTCCACACACATGTTAGGTCCCTCGCCTGATAAATGTTAAGGCGTACACAATCACGCAAAAAGAACAAGGACTTCGCAAAGTGCTGGAAAATACCCCAAACGGCAATGTCATTTTTTGTGATTTTTGCAAGCAAGTATTTTAATATGAATAGTGCGTAATTTACAAAGATCCAAGGATCGAAAACTTTTTTAAAAACTAGGCAACAGGGGGTGCTGACATCAACTGATGATGACTAATTTTCATCTTATCCATTTAAGTTTTTTCATAAAAATCCATCAAGTGAAATTAATCAATACATCAAATAATCAGTGGAAAGACAACAGCATCCACAATTAAAATGGTCAACAGAGGGCGCTATGGTGACCAGACCCATTGCAAAATGTCCCACCAACACATCTTAGTTATACACCTCTGAGTCAAGTTTCATCAAAATCTATCAAGCCACACGACATTAGAAGGCCGACAAAGAATATCTTGTTGAATACTAGAAAAACTGATCAACGGAATAATGGTTATCATTTTATTAAAGGTTTTTATGAGCACATCTGCACGTGAGAATTTCGCAGATAGGACTCGCAAAATCAGAGAGAATTAATATTTTCTTACAAATTTTCCATGAGCCTTTATCATGATTTTTTCATGACTGAGTTTTCTATGCATGGTAATGCATGACTTTCCATAAAAAGTTGTAACCATGGCTCAATTGCTGCATTGTTATTTAGCAATTCTAAAACTAATCATGATTTAAAAGGGCCTTTGAAAACCAGTATCTCCTAATTATTGTCCAACCATTGCCATTGTCACCGCGAATAAAGGATACTGATGGACGGTTCCTGTGGGAGTGGTTGTGATGGACAATTGTCACACGTGTCTGACCTGTCCGCTATGACGAGGAAGAGATTGCTTTGAGAGAATTTGAAGACGGAGAAGTCCCTGAAATTACAAAGCAACGAGAAGCTATTTGGAAGGTGAATGCAACTAACGTGGGAGCATACTGAAAGGTAACCAAGACACTGCGTGCCCAGGTGTGTAAAAATGTTCTGAAATAAAGCGTCAAACACACAATCATCAGAAGCATGAACAAAACGTAAAAAAAATGTCAATGAAACACGATACAGTGATGAACTCTTTATGTCGTACCCTCAGCTGCGACATAAATTATGATAAAAGGCAGATGTTCCATTAAGCAGGTTTCGACTTGGCGGTGATCATAACCACTGCGATAAGTTACTCATGCTAGGTGGAGACTCAGAGTAATACAGGTAAACCTGAAACGATTGATTTTTACCTAAGGCGCCAAAATCTGATAAGGCAAATGAGTTTAAGATGAATTGGGTTAATCTCTCAACAGAAAATCAAATACTCACGCTAACATGTGAGAATCACCTTTGTTGAATCATTTATTCAAGAAAACATTAAGTGGGTTCCATGACTGTACCATATAAATAGAGCAGAGATGATTAAAATTCTTTGATCACAGCAAAACATCAACAGCACTCAATATCAAAATATGGAAAATAATACAATCGTATAAATAAAGTGCCCACTGAGACATATCTAAGCTGGCACCTAGACAACTAAGTCCAGAATTATTTACAACAACCATCAAATTTATCAGTAACCACGGCAACACCACCGAGAACATCTTACCGACTACAATCGAGGCTGCAAGATATGCTGCCCTGAAACGAGGAGTTGCTGAGTGCGTAGTGATACTGATATGTCTCGTTGGTACAGCTTCGATTGGTGAACGCATCCGTGCCCAACTCAGCTGACACTAGAATTGTTAACAAACACGAAAAATCATTCTTGATAACATCTGACAAACAGCAGTACACATTGGAAAAAAGCAGGCACAGTACCTGTTTCCAGCAATTGTTGGACATAACATGTTCGCATTTTGAGAACCATCTTAATGCCTGTTATTCAATGGGTAAAACTGGTTCTCAAAATGCGGGCATGTTACATTCAGCTATTACCAAGTTTCCTGTCATAAGAGATAATTTAAAAAAGCTGTTTTAGCGACAATGACGACGCCATCAGACTGATGGATAACTATTGTAGCAATGAATTTCACAGGCATCTTGCCGTCATGAAAGTAAATTCATGACAATTTTTTAATTATCGTGGCTATGTACTGCACAACCTTTAAGCAATTTAAACGCATGGAAGCGACTTCCGATGGATAAAATTTAAAACTATGGTGGACATGACAGACCACATGCAACCGAGAAAAATGTATTTACTTTTTCATTGATAATATTATTCTATGAAACAAGTGAACATCCCATCATATGGTAAGTTGTTGATATGACGATCACTAAGATCAACAACCGGATGCCTAGAAGACGGGGGTCTTGGATGCCAGCTTCCCAGAGAGGCAAATTAAACACCAACCCTTTGAAGCCACCATCTAGATGATGCCCGTCTGATAAAAAAATTATGAACTGCACTGTACATAGTGTGTTCGAATCAAATTCCAACAGGAATATATTCATTTTATTTTTATGACAAAAAAGCTAATAAAGGCTCACCAACATCAGTTGAAACGTGACGGCCGTAGTCAATGCCATTAAAACTCATTTGGTATTTTATGTTATAAATTAAGATAAAAAACTATGAGTGGATTTTAATTTCTTGTTAGATGTTTTGAGGCTGTGTATGTTCAACTCACCAAAGCTTGACGGGGATGAGAACAGCATGTTATAGAGGTTAAAGTTCATCCACAACCATGTGATCCCTGCTGTCCACCAATTGAGACTGAGTGCTTCATAAAACAATGGCTGAAATACAAGGTTCTCAAGAGTGAACAAGGGGAATACTGTACAGTACAAGTCAAATGCATTCCGACAAAATGACCCTGAATTCCTCCATCGTGATGGCTAGGTGGAAGCGAAATTCATTGTCAATAAAGTCTCCACTCATGACCAAGAATGACGGGCAATAAACAACACTGGCTAAACCACACCGTAATTTTGTAACAGTTAATACCAATAGCAGCCATGACGGGAAAACTGTATTTTATTCGATCACTTCTGTCTTGTACTGTAAACGATAAAGAAAACTTTGTAATTAAAGCCACTGCCAACCTACATTTCACCTGAAAAGTGAACATTTCACTTTGACTGCTTATAACTAACACTTTTGCCCTTACTTACATGAAAGGTCATTTCTAGGTTTGCAAAGAATTCAAAGTTCATTATTTGACACCAGGCTCAGCGCATAAAACGACGCGTTATGACAAGCCAACTTAAGAAGCCCAGTCTCGGGCGATAACGAACTTCCAGTTACTTCAAAGCCCTTAAATCTCCTCCAATGACTATCAGAAACAATTTCAGACCAATTTCGAAGCGGTAAGTGGTCTAAATCAAAAGCCACTTTAAATGAAACTCGGGAAGTTAGGGAGACATTTTCGTCTTTGTAACTACTCCAGAACTGAAATGCAGATTACTTAGCTATACATCCTGTATCACAAGCATTTTGTATAACGACATTAATTTGATTTCACCATTAATGGATCATCCAAGGAATCAGCGAGACAGTGAACACAGTGTCAAATCCCATCATTTTGAAGGGGCCGCCCTGAGCCCCTCCAAACTTGAGCCCGGGTAAACAAGTTTGAGTATGGAAAAAATTTCACCTGTCCAATTTTGAACAAAAATAATTGTCATTCTTTTCAATTTTCAAAGCCTTCTAACATAATAACGAATGGCCACAATTTCTAAGAAATCCTTATGGGATGACGGTATGGAGAAGAACGTTATATCATTTATTTTGAGTAACTCCCTATCAAGAAACAAGAGCAACGCGGAGCGTTGAAATGCGCCCACAATTGCACCGCATACGGTATCCTTCTAGGGTTATTTATTGGTACCATTAAGTGGCCAGTAGAGGGCATACTTTGCAAAATGGAAAGGCATGGTCATTGTCTCCTCAATAGGCTAGGGGCAAAATGTGAGTAATGTTCATAATACAAGCACATCCTATACACCAGTTGCTTAAAGCACCACAGAAACATAGAATTAAAAANACATATACTAAACAGACACCGCCCACTGTTGGCAAATGCAGTGACCTCTACCGATAACTTTGGTGGTACCAAAGTTAAGCGTTGACCACTGTTAAATCACCTTAGTCTTTACTCTGGTGTAAACTCACGCTGTTAACTTCGATCCAAAGGCCAAAGTTAAGTGTTCCTTGACTGAAATTTCGGAGCCAGTGGGAAAGGCTTTTATGCCATTGTTAGTATTAGTTACCCCCTCCAAGACTGAAATACTAAAACACGTATTTATGTTATCAGTCGTAAAACCCTTGTCGCCCACTCCTTCAACAATAACAGATTTTTGAGGTCTGTTTTCATTTCTTGGAACCTATGTACACTACCACAGACCAAAGCACAATACAAACTTAGGAAAAGCGATCAACAAAAATTGATAACCACGAAATGAAATGCCTGACTTTCGTTCGTTGGGTTTTATCTGTCACGTGCAATAGCGTCCAAGGTCAATCCCAAAGTTTTAACTCAACATGCATCTTCTTGAGTTTAGATGAATTGTGTTAACGCCGCGAAAATGCTGCCTCGGGTCAATTTCTAACAGAGTTCGTTGAACTTCTTGCTGAATGATTAAATGCACAGGACATTTCAAAATAGGCCATAATGTCTAACTTCAACAAAACTTCAATTTTAAGTGCAATAGGGCATCTAAATACACTTAATATACTTTCTGATAGGCAGATAATTCCATCTAAAATCCCCAAAACTCTTTCAATAGCTCTTGTACAAGGCTGATATCTATGGGATCTGTCTAAATTCATCTCTGACATAAATTCCACAACTACAATACCTTGTTCCTGTTGAATAATTGTGATATAAATTGTGTCAAACTTAGGCAGAGTATGACAAAGTTCAGCAAAAATCTGTCCAACTTATCCTCATTTTTACAGTACCCAGGCTATATGAGAACAAGAAGGTGCTCAATTTTCATTACCCAGAATGCTCAACAACACGTATAGACATCTATTGGTAAGAATAAAAAACACACAAAGCCAGATCTCCCATTCAGTGCTCTAGCATAGAGAGGCTTCTATCACAATCATTATTCAACTCACCACAGTAAGAGTCCTTGGCCCAGCACTCACAGTGGCTTTCTCGGGTGGACAGGCTGCTTGGTGATCCCAGAATACAGTTCTAAAAGCAAAAACAACAGAAACTCAGTGTTATTTTGCGAAGGAAAGAATTTTTCTTTTCTTAAAAAACGATCTCAACCAGAATCCCATTAAAAAACTTCTGGTTAAGACAATAGCCAAGCACAAAACTGATCAAGCCTCATTCTAGCCTCCGAGTGTGGTCAGCTGTCAAGTACCTGGCAGTGTCGACCTCCTTATTTGGAAAGTCACATGATCTGACTAGCCTGATAGGTGTCTTTCAGTGCTACACATATACTAAGAACTAACACCAAAGCAGCATACATGGATTTTAAACATGTTGCTATTACCCAGCATTCATCAACGCAGAATTAAAAGTAAAACACATTTATTGTGATGAGGGGACCAATATGTGTCCTTGTTGACAAAGGCAGCCTTCATGGCTAAGTTACCCGACATCATTTCTATCTACAATTCTTAGCCAGAATAGATCAGGGGCCCATTTAAAGAAACTGACTTAAGTTCATTTTTGACTTAAGTCTAAGATTTGTCTTAACTTCCATACTTCCAAACTTCAACATCTGGTAAGATAATAAAATTAAGATATAACTTTTATCAAAAACTTAATTTAATCTTAAGATCTCTTTCTTAAAACAGTCTCAAGACTAATTTAAGTTTTATCTTGAAACTTACTAAAACTTAAGATTTCTTATCTAAGTCAGTTTTGTTGGAACAGGCCCCAGAGCTGTCTAGTTTCCGCTATGTACCAGGGGACTGACCTTGGACGCTACCAGTCTAGCTCACACCAATTAGGCGGGAGGGCATACTTAACCTTTATATTGTTGCCGTACAAAACCAACACTAAACTCACAGACTCCACTGGACCTTCCTTACTAGCTTAACTCCACCTACTTTTTGAAGATGGAATTATTGACGAGAGCATTCATGAGACTGGTGTCAACTCTGCCCAGGAAGCGTCCTGTAGTCTGTAGTTCCTGATTAGTAGACACTATGAAGGCACCCTCGTCCAATAGGTAACAATCGACTGTCAGGTCATCGGAGCACACATCTGCCTCATCGTTTGTGAGATTTGTCAGGAACGCGTGAAGCTTGATTGCTGACAACTGCGCCACGAGAACTAAGAAGAGAAAACATTACAGTCTATCATGTAGACAACTGACCAATCACAAGCTCCGCCTCTTGGCGAAATGTCGACAAAAAACCCAACAAGTTTCACCCAGCAACGTGTTGTTTGTTGGGCAAAATGGCAGCTTGGAAAAGAAGGTGTGTCAAGAATGCTGCGTTCTAATTGGTCAGACAAGCTAAAAAGCCATCAATGGCACTATGATTGCACAATGATCTAATACATACTTTGTTCACTTGCACAAAAACCATTGAACTTAAAAAAATGCCAGAAAGATCCTGAGTCATAACCTCAAATGCTTTTCACGAATCAATAAAAATATCCAAGGAATTCACCTGCAGTTGTGACACGCTCAGTCTTGTATCTCACAGCTGTTGCAACAGTAACGCTGTGGAGATTCGTCACATTAAGATCCATTAGGACGGACAGATTGAATGGACCGGCAGTGTATGGGGCTCTAAAGTGGTACCCCTCATGAGCATCTGCTGCTTGATTGAGCGAATGTTTCCACATTTCATGCATGGCTAGTGCTCCATAAGATGCGTTTGCTCTGTAAGGCCAACAAAAAACAAAGAATTCCAAACTGAGGATGACACAGTAAGAGTAAGTTTGAACGGACAATAAATCCTTCTGTCAAAAAATTGTCCATTACTAAATTTAGAGTGGATTTCTGGATTTGGGAAAAACTGCTAATTCCTGATTGCTGTTGACTTGACCTAGCTGGTCATTTTATGCACAGAGCATGGTGCTGAGCAACCCCAAACTGTCAGTTCTTTTCCAGCTCAAAATCACATCTGATCAGGGTAAGGAACGAGTTGGGTCCAGCTTCAAAACATTACTTAGATGGAACCCTTTCCTGTTTGCAAGAAGGCAAGATGACACTCAAAATTTTGAAAAGAAATTACAACAACGAATCTCTGCAACATGATTCCGAATCTAATGGCCAACATGACAGAATGAAAACGGCAACAAGGCTTTTTAATCATGCACTTGTTTCCTGGAAACTTACCCTGACGCAGGATATGCACGGGTAAGACCACCATAAAGGGTTTGAACAATACGGAACACCATGTCACCTCTGAAACAGATTGCACTGAATTTCAAATGACCTGTACCTTTATGATATGACACTCATTTTCAAACGAATTTTAAATTTTCATTTCTCTCGATTATATTAAACAACAACTTCAAGACTTGAAACAGTAAACAATTAAATAAATTACAAGACTCCCGTACAAGAGGAACATACATTTCTATCTGTAAACTGTGAAGTCACTTAAACATTTCTGGCTGACTTCGGTCATTCACAAACACGGTAGTTATCATTTAGCGATGCTCAGGTCATCAAAGCTATCACTAGATGGCACTGGAATAATGTTATGCATTTGTATGTGGACACTTATAGATGTCAGGTCTTTGTATTCAAAAAACTTGAATTTGGATCAAAAGCTCATTCGAACCACTCACTCAAAAGATTGCCACCTCTGACCTGATGACATCATTCCCTGACAAAAGATAACAAGTCTACTTCAAAATTCACTGGTATCCTTTTTCAGCTATGCAACTTCACAAATAAAGTGTCTCATACTCCCTTGGGTGTACAGGTTTAATTTACAAAACCAAATCAAGCGTTACGTCAAAGGAACTCTCACCTGTGTTTTTCGTCAAACTCCACCCATTTGTTGTGAAGGTCTTTACATGCCTTGGCATCCCATAACAGGTAAGGCACAAGGTCCTCCGTATTAACACCTGCAATAAAAACAGTGTGTGAGTTTTCAGGAACCACTTTCTCAGAGACCTCTCAATAAAAGGACGACTTAACTTACAATTATAATTTCCCGTTATTACACACAAAGTAATTTGTCATTTTTTGTATTTAAAAGCCTCTCTGCACCTGGCATTTATTTTGTTGAGACAGCCGACTTATCCTGAGGTTCAAACAGGTGAGGACTTATTATTTAAGCAAATATTTTATTGTCTTTGCAATTTGCCGTGGTACCAGACGACAAATACGATAGATTGAATGTGTTTAACAGTTTTCAGGTACTGTATTCTGATAGTGGCAAAAATGAGCTCAAAAAGAGAGTAATTTATATGGACTTATTATTTCACAGTTTCATGCAAATCAATGTTGTATTACTTTGAATTTCTACTTTGTTTATGACCATCTAATATATAATTACAGGCCCTTGATGCCTTAAGGATCAATGCAGCTCATCTTCCTTCATTGTCGGAAAAACATTAAAAAATTACGCAAACTTCCACATCATCAGGGGCGAGGGAATCGGTAGCAAACTTGGGTGAGATTTTGTCTAATGGAAAATTTCACCTATCATCGATCACAAGTACATTTCCCAAAAGGACGCGAGGGCCCTGAACTATTTGTTATTTTCATTCATCATTATTTATTTAAGGGAACTTGACATCTAATTATAGTTAATACTTACATGCTCGATCACCTGATGCTATCTGCTCGATCACGACGGCAGGATCGTTGACTTTTCCCAGGTTTCCAATTGTGATATTACGACAGTAATTCCTGTGCGGAAACAAAAAAACTATACGTGAAACGGAGCGTTGTCAATATCAGATATCAAATACAGTACCGGGGACTTCTGAGACAGTATCTGGAGTTCTTACGTACATTTTACGTGACTTTGCCAAAGTGATTTTGTGTAAAAGAAAGTAATGGGGATCTTTTGTAAACTTGTACCACACTGTCCTGATCAGTTACCAACTTGAAGCACAAGTTATGGTTCACCCTGCCAACAATTTAGTTACTACAAGAGAAGTACTACAATCCCTGACAACTGTGATCAAAGTCAATGGTTTAACGGTCTAAGACCAAGCTTGGTGGACAAGTGCAATTATGCTATTTGATATTTTGTTGCGTAAAACATTGGTTTACTATAATTTGAAATTCAGCACCATAGCTACTGTCAGTCACTGTTACGAGAAAATGTGAAGATTTACAGAAATTTGTTAGAAGCTATGGAAGAATGAAAAAAGTACTGGAAATTATTTTCACCTAATTTTTAACATACCACTGACAGTCACCATTTTAATGAAACAAGAATGTGATAATTCGTCACTAATTTAGCACACCTGTCCATATTGCAGACAAGTAAAGTTCTCTTTTCTCAAATATCTCCGCAAAAATAAATATTAAGGACATTTTAGCGTAATTTCAGCATTGCTTCCCATGTTTAGATGTTATAAAACAACATTTAGTAAATTTACTTTATTTGCCGCATGCTAACCAGTCTTTGAAAATTCCAAAAATGACACAATTGGAAATGCCTTTTTATACTTACCAAGGGGCTAAGATGACCTCACTCGTGTTTGACCTAAGTGCTTCAATGCCTAAAACAATAAAACCAAGTCAGTACTAGTCTTATGAATTATTAAGTTAGGAAAAAACAAAAACATTCAAAGACAAAATTGAAACAAAGAGCAAGAAAACCAGTGGTGGGTTTAGGGGAGGCTCAGGGGTCCCCTTTGGCGGACGACAAAGAGAATAAATAGTAAAATTATACGGAAATAAATTTTGGCATTTATTACGTTGCAAATAACCATGAATTTACTTCTCTGTGACTACTATGCATATGCTGGGAAGGGTGCAAATATTGCAAAATGAAAAACGCTGGGCCTCCCTCATGATATCTAAGATCTGCCACCGACTGGAAATGGTACATCGGAACGACAAGCAATCTTAACAACCAAAAGACATAATTTCAATTATAATTTTCATTTTTTGATAAACATACATTTTAATTTGCTAAGATTAAAGCAGTGTCGCAAACACGAGAAGGTTTAGACAGTGACTGTGATAACAAGCTCAAGTTGACTGCTTTACACAGATGAGCCTCTTGGTCGCTTGAAGAACCCTAAATTTAGGTGCTATCGTGCTTAGAAGAGGTCAAGGTGCCTTTTGGTTTCCGTTTTTTTATTTTCTCTTTCAATCTATGACATCGAAATACAAATGCTTCCCTGTGACGTAAAATCCTCCATTTTAATAAACCTCCATCTGCGCACCGACACCATGGCAATTGGGAACCAGGTACAGGTGAACCAGTCAAGGTGTACACCTTGAACCTTTTTAACATACGGTAAACTATCAGCAACGACGGACAAAAATAATTATAAAAATTGCCATTTCTTAACTTTCCCCAGGGCTTTTTAAAAGCTAAAACTTTGTTGTGAACGCCACGCTTTACGCGGAGTAGGTACCAGTTTGATGGTAGGTATGTGCACCATACTTGAACAAGGCAAAGCTTCAACAAAATCCCACGCACAATCTTTTCTAACAGTGAGAAAAAATTCACTAATCCATCATTTTGTCCTAAATTGATGAGATTGATAATCTCTTACCTGCAGTTTTGCTGCCCGGTTTAACTTTGAGATACTTCTCGACGCCCTCCGGAATAGCAAATCCAATACTTCAAGTACAAGAAAGCAGAATACAGAGCATGAAAAGGGTAGGCAAAATGATCCAAAATTCCCTGTCACAACGGCAGGCAGAATTCATCGGCAAAGTAGCCTTATTGACTGAGAATGAAGGCGAAACAATAGAAAATTTACTAATAAATAAAGGTTGCTTAGTCATTGTCATTAGAATTTTGTAGCCATGACAGTAATACCAGACATTTTTGGTATTAAAAGAATAAAACAATTGTGATGGAAAGGTTATTTTGTGCGACAACTTTAATTGAAATTTATTGTAGGTCCTGCTTTTCTTGCTAAAATAGGGATTATGTTATTTCAATTGCGTAAGTTATATTAACTTTAGACTTTCTAGCACAAAAGTTTTCTTCTGTGTTTGATCAACGTCAAAACTCCACGTTGAGTATGATCACGCTTAACAATCAAATCCATCGCAGTTTGTTCCTAGCAAGAAATCAAGTGATCAGGTGATGCTGCCAACAAAATGGCTCTTTTCAGACACCCCGACTTTGACATCCTGAATTCTTATCAATATAATGAAGTCAAACAAAGAAAGTGACTGTGTACACTTGTTTTAATATGTCTAAAAATCTATAGCACTAATATATGGTAACACTAAACTTCTATTTGTCTGAGTAGAAATGATATCTGTGTTTAGTTCATAGGACTCGAAATGTACAGGACAAAAACAATCCACTCATTAAGCAGACAACACATAGTGACCTAATTTTTCACTTCCAAGGCAGCACAGTTTTGAAAATTTATTTCTTCGTTATTCGTACCTGAGACCACAAAGCAAAAATACAATAAGGTGGCAAGGACTTAGAAATCTAACCCTTACTCTACTTTCTAAACTCAGTTTAAAAATGACAGACGTCTGTCTCAGGCATCAGCTTACCTAAATTCTGTGCCCGGAATCCCACGAAAGTAGTATGTTAGTTTTTCTTTCCTTATATATCTCTGAAACAACACGTCGTGCAATGAAAATGCACCGTTCACACATTAATCTTCGCCAGATTGCAGACGGACGTCAGATTCAGTCAGAAGATCAGCCGCTTACGTCTGCTCAGTCACTCTCCAACTCAATGTAAAACATTAACCACACCGCATGTTTCCAATTTGAGTGAAAATACTTTACTAAATTAAATGTGTTTGTAAAATTTATTCATTATCCACTTTGTCGTACCATTGCTGGTTTTGAAAAGGAATGTTGTATAAAATTAGATACAATCAATTTGTAACTAAAAATACAAGACGCAACTGAACAACGTTTGTACTCTGGGCACTGTGACCATAACTGCAAAAAGTCTCAGGCAACCAAATTATAATTTTCATCACACAAGCAAAAATATATAAAAACAAAATAAACTCACCTCAGCTTCATAAAGTACAAAATTGTCAATCACATGAGAGCCTGTTTCATTCCGTATCATTCTTTTCCTCATCTAAAAACAAAATGTAAAACACCAATGATAACACGTGGTAAGTTTGATAACTTGAAAATAATTATTATTATAAAAACAAAATCAGAATATTTTTGTCAGGAATGGACAAAAAGTTGATTACATGACTATACCAGCTGAGTAAACTTGCCACACATGAGGAACTCGGAAGAACAGGTAGCATTGTATTGGGGGCAGTAGTCACTTATAGGGGTCCCAGATTTTGAGAATCAGTTCAATGTCAGTTATTCAGCAGCAAAAACTGATTCTCAAACTGCGGGACCACTTAATTAGCTTGCTATCATCGGCTAGAGGGTTGACCAACTTTAGACTAGTTCTACACTCTGGTAGATCAAGGAAGCCAACGGCGATTTTTTAATGCAAAATGACGTTTCAAGTCGTAGATGCCAACTTTTTGGTCAGACCTCTGTAGGCATGGGGGGGCAGTCCTCCACCCCAAAATCTGCCTATGGTTTAAACTTGTAGAAGAACTGTTTAACATATTCATTCAATGTTATCCTCTGAAAATTCTGAGTGGGGATAAACAGGAGGATTGTTACTTGTAATAACATTACATTTTTTTGTTCAATAGTTCCAATTCATGGATTAAAGTTTCTGTGAAACCAGATAATTGTGTGTCTTTGCTCAACTATTACACAAAATTAAACAAATATATAATCTCTATTTCAATCTACCCATAAACCCTCATTTGACAATATTTAATAAGTACTTTTTCATCCACAAAAGAATTCAGTTAAAAATATTTGATGTTTCATAAACAGACCAATGTCTCTACTGTGGCGAGGTCAAGACTTTTCAGCATACGTTTTACAGCTGCTTCTGTGTTAAATGCTTCTGGAATTCTTTACATCATTTCGTACATAAAGTTTTTAACTTACACACTGAGCCATCTTTGTACCACTTCTTAGTTTGCTTCTTTAGCAATCTAAGTGAAATATTCAATACCATATACACTCATGCTCAACATTATATTTATACATCATCGAGAGATGGGTCTCAACCTTCTTTCAATAAGTTCAAATTTATACTTTTTGACACCTTGGATAAAAGTTCAGAACAGTGGAGGGTTTTGCAGGCATCTCTTTTGAAATGATTCAAACAATATATGGTGTTATTTTTTCATCACTTCTATGTCGTATTATAAGAAATTTGACCTTTTCATAAACATGCACCTAGTGTAAACAAATAAGTTAATTAAACCGTGTGAATGTAAGTGTGAATGAGTGTATGAAAGTCCTTCCCCTTCCCGTTTCCCTCCCCCTTTTATAATAATCTCGGCCAATTATCCGTCCAATCATTAGGAGTTATTTTCCAGATACTTATTTGTTCTATTTATATGACGCATTGTCCTCTAGTATGCTGTAAAGATATGTAGTTGGGACCACCCAACCCCAGGCGTATTTACTATTCACTAATGATGTGCTTTCTCGGTAAATAAACTTATTAAGAAAAAAATCTCCCGTGTTCAAATTTTAAGATTTTGCTTTTAAAGAGTTAATGTAAAAAACCCCTTGATTATTTGAAAACTTGACAGAGTTCGGCTGTCTTCAACAAACACGCAGCACAATTCCGACCACTTCTGGCAATACAGTGAATGTTTAAAGAAACGCACACAATTCTGGCCATTATTTTTGTTCAAATTTGAGGAAACTTTACCGTTCGCGTATTATCCTAAATTCTGGGCAAGTGAAGGATGCCAAGACTATCCCTAATTACCTCTAGCTTGTCCTTACTGCTCCATTCAATTTCCACGAGGTCCACATTGGGAGGATCATTGAGATAGCCATGCTGCGAACAAAATAATCAGACACTGATCAGAATACAAGTTAGATCACTCAACATTCTCCAAATTCTGAGAAAATCCACAACAGGGTAATAGCCAGATATAACGCGCTCATATATTGAGAACCAGTTTTCTCCACAGCATAACGGCATCAATCTGGTTCTCAAAATGTGGGCCCATTACTTCCGACTTGTTTATATAAATGCTAACAAAACCATGGAAATCATTATTCAGAGAATTCATTACATCCTCGCAAGATAAGCTGATCACGCTGAGTCATTCATTCGCCATCAAAAGCCTCAAAATGAGAATTTCTGGCAGATGGTGGCGAAAAAAGTTCCTCAACCAAATAATATCACTAGGCAAGAGCCATGACTTCATAATAACTAGCAGGCTTACAGATCAATACAACTAATAGTCAATGGTGTTTTTGATTAAAAAGCATAATACATGTCTGATTGGGCCCATGCGCCTTCAGGTGAAGCCGGCTGCAGCTATATTTGGAATTTGGTGCCCACACTGTTATGTGAAACACTTGAGTAAACTCAGGTGCGAAATTTAAGAGTGAAATTAGATAGCAGTAACAAAACAGTGGCATTTGATTAATAATTATTTGAAAAGTGATAAAAATGAATAAAAGCCCATAAAACACCCGCAAGGAAATAGCCAACACCACCTACATGTATAAAGTGAGGCTAAGGTGCATGCTACCACATGAAAAACACAAGGACAAAAATCTATCTTAGAAATAAATCATACTACTTTGGATAACGGCACATTGGCATAAATACACGCATATACAAAATATTAAGTTCACAAAAAGTAGTTTGGATATTCAAAAACCTAATTCTCAATCAACATTAAAAATCACTGTACCTGTCCCTTCAAGTTGGGGTGGAACACTATGAAGCCGTTGGCATTGATTGCAAAAGCGTAACCGCGGATACCAATCTAAAAAAATAAAGAAATATAGCAGCAACAAATGGAAATTGCAAACTGAATAAGAAACATGACTTTGCCCGAGTTTACAGATTGTTTTTACAGCACCACATCTTTGGGTTCACGTTAAATAATTACTATAATTTCAAAATATTAAACATTTTAAGCACCCCCACTATCGCTTTCACACGTATTTTAGTGATGCCGAAAACATACAAATCAAAATACAGGGAAAAGTAACATTTTGGATACGGACAATAAATTGTTCCACATTTTACTATTTCGGCTTTTGTATCAAGAATTATAAAAAAAAGAAAAAAAAATTACCAACACATGAATGAGATAATGTAAAAATTGAGGCATCATCCATCATTTCACACACATCTAAAAACAAAATAACTACAAGAAAACATTCAGTGTTCCAAATTTTACAGAAATGTCACTACCAAAAATTCCTTGCATTCCGGATAAATCATTTTTGAGATACCATTCCGAACTGAAGGTTGTTGGCCAAACTACTCACCTCCCTTTTAGGTGTCTGCGACTCCATGTCCTTCGTGGTGACGTCCACGCCCATCACCCCCAGTATGGTCTGGTTGGACTGTGGTGGGACAAAAAGTGTCAGAATAAGTTGCCATTAGCAGACATTGAACTCACTGTCAAAGCTGTACACTGGTACACATTGGTAGTAATACTACAAAAAATACCTGTATCGTCTATGTTGCTTTAACGGAAAATCAGCGCACTTGAACAACTGCCAACTTCCCCAGCCCACTATCCTGTGCACAGGATCACCTCCCGACTCAGGTGAACATGGTCGGGCTATCCCAATTTTTGCCAAAGGGTTCTGACTTCCATCCGTATACTGTCTGTAGTATTTTTGAGAGCCTGCTCAAATTTGGCATGTCGACTTCGTGGCAACCAGCATTTCTACCAGGTCACCAAAGAAAATGAAGATGGTAAGCCCTGCAGCACCAACTACTGCAAGACTCCACCTAGTGGCAAAGTACAAAACTAGGCACCACAAAAGATACATACTGACTCAGCGCTCCTGTTGTACACCGGCAGAGTTAACGTTGTCATCATTCCAAGACCCTAAAATAAAAAACAATAAAACTTTCAAAAATTCAATACAGACTTTCAGTTTACAACAGGTATCTATGAATTTTTAGTCGCTAATTATTAATAGCGGCATACAGCAGACAAAAATGTTGATAGTTCTTGAATTTTGTATAAGAGATGTTCAAAACATTAGAACAAATTAATACGTGCAAGTTAATTTGTTAGTTCATTGAGTTAAATACAAAAAAATCTCACACGCAGAGAAATATCAGGCACAATAATCCATTAGTTCAGTTTAATACTCCATAATTTTCTTCAAAAAATGTGAAGAAATGTAAGTGACAATGCAATAGCTTAAAACAGGGAGGTAACTTAAAGTAAAAAAGAAGAACATTAAAATATGGTACAAGTCCTTTTATTCAAGCCCGTCTACCATACTCATCTGGATTAACGACCCAGGAGCAGAGCGTTAAAATTGAAAATTTTAAAAATCAGAGAATGTGTATTGACCGGAATATGGGCAATCAAAAGTGTAGTTTTCAATAACACCAAGTGCGTAAACAGCCACGTGTAACAGACCGTGGAAGACGTGTAAAAATGTCACCCGGCTAAGCCACATCACAAGTAAGAATTAACTAAAAATAAGACAGAATGCCAGCAACATGACGCTTAAAGGAATTCAAAGCAAATTGCGTTGTCTGAGGAGCTGAAGTGAAAAGTCACATTTAACAAATGGTGATTTAAGGAACAGCAAAGCCTTGACCAACTTGATGGTGCATGACTGTGACCAACTTGATGGTGCATGACTGTATAACTTGATGGTGCATGACTGTATAACTTGATGGTGCATGACTGTATAACGCACCATCTTCATTTAAAAAAATAAACTTTGAAAATTAGGCATTGGGCATTTAGCAGCTCCTTGATAAAAGGTTGAGATGACAACGCAATAGCATAAGCAGTCGAGGCTATGGATGTTATAAATGGATAGCTTCACGAACATGTAGGCATGTGACATTCTCGGCAACGGGCGTTTGTCTAGACATTTGTCGTTTTTTACCCTGCTTTGAGGCATTGCATACAAGGTAATGTGGAAGCAACTTTTTGCTGTAGACATTTGCTCTTGGAAATCAATGGACCCTACAGCATTTGGTCAGAAGTATCAAGTGAGACTACCGGGTAACCACCGATCCTTCTGAGTAGATGGTGAAGAGAGATGACCAGACAAGCTGAAGCAGTGGTGGTTGTGGATGCCCTCTGTGGGCAGTAACTTGGTTTACATGCCACGCAAGAATAACAGATGAATGTGGCATAGATAGCTAAGCACATCTGCAACTTATCTAAAGAGCACAATGACTTAACATAAGTTTTAAATCAGGGCCCAGTTGCATAAAAGTTATACGCCGTATAGCAACATGATCACGCGCCACGCTGTTATTGTTGACCAATGCACCTAACGTCATGCAACAATCAAACTTATCCAGCGGATAACTATTGAAGCTTTATGCAACTCGGCCCTGGTGTTTTGTGCAATGCCCGACCTGACCTATGTTGCCAGTGCCACACGTCCATTGCAGTATACTAGCATAGGAGAGTCAACATGGGTGTTAACTGTGATAAGTATGGTAGTCGAGCTGGGACAGTGAAACTTTTGATTTTCCCAGAAAAATGAATTTCCAAACTTTTTGACAATCGTGCATTAAACAATGCTTAACTTCTAAATTAAGGACCTGTCGCATTCAAATGTTTACTAGGAAATGAAGAATTGTTGAGTGTTCAGCAATAAGGAACTTGTACCATAAATAAAACCAGTACAGAATAAAAAAACATGACAAAAATTTTGTGGTGCAACAAAATTTTTCAAATTACAGTAAAATCTCACCAAGTTAGGACACGAGAGAAATTTTATTTTTCATTTTTTTATAAAACACAAGATAAACCATAGCAACCACCCACTGTGTTGAGACATTGTGGGTATTCATTGAAAAATGGAAAAATCAGTTGTTTCAGGTGAGAATTTTCTGTGGCGGTAATCCTTTTAAAGATTGAACAATATTAAAAAAAAGTTCACTAAACGAACAAATTTGCATTAAAGTCAATTTTTACACACGTCAGACAGGAAGTTCATGCAATACACAACCAATGTTCACAATTTTGTGCAACAGGGGGAGTGAGTGTGTGCGTGGAACTTATAATGTCTGTTGAGCTGTTTTCAAACGAATAATACACAGAACATACAGAAAACCATGCCTAATAGACAAAAACATAAATTACATAAAGCGAACACAAAGCACGATTGCGCAAAAGAAGCATGTTTCAAGACTAAAAATTACGAAGTGTTTTCAAACGGACACAAATTGAAACTGCTATAATTCTACATCAAATTTGATCTTTATTGAAGATCTTGACACAACATTTAATTATGTTACACTGAAATCTCAAACATCAATTTAACTGGAATAAATGAAGTTGATGGCTGTGGATCTTCCCATTGAACCAGTCTACGAACCCCAATTAGAAACAAGAACTAGCAGTATTAAACAAAACAAAACAGATGGCTCCACCCCAAACCATGAACCAAAACAATAATTTTCAAAATTGGCACTTTAACAATGCTTGAGCTGTCACAGCCTCATCCCCAAGCCTCAAGATGGCGCTGATCGGTTTAGCCATTAGAGGCTTGGTTATGGCAAACACCTTCTGCGTAATAAATGGCTGCTGCCTTGACGTCATTAAAACAAAGGCAGATTTTAATTATTTCCGCAGGTGTTGTTGCTGCCATTAATAAAGCAGAAGGCATTATTCTGACTCTTGTTTAAAATAAAGGTTGTTGGCAAACTCATCTTCAATTCTTTTCTTATCATAGAAATTAATCTGTTTTCAAATCAAAATATATCACTTTTTGCAATAATTTAGACCTAAATTGCTGCAATATATTGTTAGTTTTCATTTTTATACTACACTGAAGAGAATTTCAAAGTTGGTTATATTACTTGTGATATTCCGGCAATTTCTGTAAAGTATGTCAGAATTCTGACACATTTCCCATAACCAAGCCTCAAATGGCTAAGCCGATCAGCCCCATCTTGAGGCTTGGGGCAAGGCTGGAGCTGACACAGGGAATAACCGACAATGACGGTCAATACTATGAACCCACATTTCATCAGCGAAACATAACTTTGGATTACGAACATTAAAGGTTTTTAAACTGGTCCCAACTTGGTTCCTTACTCAGATGAGACACGATGGGTTCTGGAGTCGGAAAGAACTGACAATTCGTTAATAATTCCTGAGAATATACTTGGCACATAAAATGACCTGCTGAGGGATGGTCCATATATGATAACTGTTTTAAATACACAGAGCCAATCAAACACACTCAAAAACCATTACCAAAAAATAATTCACAAGGCACTCACTATCACATCCTGAATGGCAAAATAAGATTTTAAAGGGGAAGTCAAAGACAATTAAAATTGATATTATTATCATAATTATTATTTTATTATAAGAAAGTAAACATAATGCAGACAATGTTGAAAAGGTTTGCCAAAACTTTAAAAAATGAGAATATAGGGTGTCCCAAAAGTATTACCAAATTAAACTCCACTGTGCAACACCAATCCAAGAAAATGCTTTTATTTGGAACAAATGCTGATATTTGCAATCCAGGAATTCCAAAGTTTCCTTTGCAAGGTTCAAGAGTTAGGAAAATGTCACTGCTGACATTCATGGCTATGAAATGGTGAGTGTATTTTTTCAGAATCAAGACAGCCAGCTCTCTTACTGTCTTCACAGTCTCCACAAAGCAATTCCAACTCAAATGCTGTGTAAATTAAACAAAACACGTCAATTTCCACTGCAGAAAACATAAAGCTGCACTTCACAGCTGGCTAAAACAAATTTAAAATTGAGCTTTTTACCTTCAAAAAATCGGTTTCCTATTTTTTAGGAATGAGAAAAGACCACTTGTTCGGCAGTTGATGCACTTTTTTCAAGGTGGTGGCTGCCCCTGTTGCATTTGTGCTTGCTAAGTAGCATTTAGCTCTCAAATAAGCCACAATTCAAAAAAATCTAGTTGGTCCACAGCCCCTTTGCAGCACATTTTGGAATCTGTAGAAAATTTGCTTTCAGAATCTAGCATTGGCTTATGTCACTCATCGACAAGGAAGTGGTGGTTTTGGGGTGAAAACGCTAATTTTCTTCTTTTTACCCCTTTTTCTTAGTCTACCAAGACAGAATAATGTTTCTGAGCTCATCTGAAGGGCTGTTATGTAAAATGACTCAATACTTTTCAGCCTTTGGGTACGGTTTTCAACAGAGTGAAGGTGACAAAACCATTGATGTAAGTTCTGCTAGTCAAAACCCAATGAGAACTGCGGTGCTCCCCAAACAGCTGTAAGAACATACATGGAACTATGCAGATTAGGAGTTAAATTTCTTTCTATATACATGACACAGGTTAGGATCACAACCTTCCATCCCACATATATGGCAACAGTGCATGGAGACAAAGTTTGTGCAAGACATGATACGAGTCACATGACTTCATGACAACACGTGCTTGAAACTGCCCGAGACAGACCGATGAAACACCATTTGCAATTCAGGCAAATGCTTGCTCACTTAACCAAAAAGGGGGTGACACACACCTCTTTCCACAACATCGTGTACTTTGTAAATAGATAAGTACAAGAACAGCGAGAACCAACTGTCCACAATATCAGGAAGGCTGATCTAAGTCGTGGGGCAGCACAATTAATGCATTAGCAACAGCTTCCAGTAATACTTTCAAGCATGGTCTAACTAGCTTGTGAGTCATCGTGCTGGCCAACAGATGGCAGGAAACACTTAAGAATAAACAGATTGACATTTTCACCTAAATATTGTTGTCTACAACAAGACCCTAAATGTGGTCTGGCAAAAATTCCCAGGTTGCTAAACAGAAAATGAGATCTTTAAAACGGAGAGCCCATCCATGGCAGTACAATACAAATTTAATGATTTGAAAATGAGACGTCAGACTTCGGTAAAGAATAATGCTTTGTCAGAGACCAACTGATGAGAACAAAATACAGCAAACAAAGATATGTTCATTCATTTGACCAAAGTAAATTTGGTTTTAACATAATACATACAGTGATCAAATAATTGTACTTCCAGGACGGAGCTTCAGAGTGACCACATGTTAAACTCAAACTGATTTTGGTTTTTGGTAAGACCTAAAAAAAACTTTTGTCTACAAATGACATTCAATTCCGCCACCCATACATAATTAATCTGTCGTGGTTATTGAGGACAAGAACAAAAACGTGCTCATGTAGTCACGTGACACGTGTCACAGTCCGCACAGACTTAAGCTAAATAAAGTATTTTGGAGCGTACATTTATGCAGACAAACAATCCTAATCCAGGTAGACAACCATTACAACAGTGTCTTCCTAAAACCGCTTTGAGGTGCTAATTTCGTAACATCATTTCTAAAATCTATTGGTCTCTTTACACCAACCTCTGGCCTATTTAATATATAGGCACGACATTTCAGTCTGTCATTTCTCCGACCATTTTTAAGTTTTACAGCATCCTTAAAAGAACGCACAACTCAATGGACGACTCAGTGCTGCAGTGCTTAGCGTACTAGATTGACAATCTAGAAGTCCCTAGTTCAATCCCAAGTGTGCGTCAAGGAAAAGAAATGCTCATCGTCGACCACTGTGAGTGTATCGTAAACACGTACTCATTCTTTTAACGCTGTAACACCTGAAGATGGGCGGAGAAGTGATCGACAGAAACCTCGTGCCATAGGCTAGAGGTTGATGTATTAAGACCCATATATTTTAGAAATGACATTATTATTACTGAACATATCTGAAGAAATAAATTAATCTTAGTAAAACCCAGATCCTTTAAGACTCGTCATCTTTTTTTCTTACCCGATCCTTGGATTCAATTGCCTGAATTTTAACAATAATCATGAAAATCACATGTCCGATGGTAGTGAAGTGAAACAAATAGGACTCTTTGGAAAATCACCATTTTTCACATTTAGATCAGATATTATATCCAAGTTTAAGTAACCTTATTGGCAATCTGTACCATCTAGCTTTAACTTGGTATAAGTAAAAGCATATATTTTCTGAAATAAATTTTTAGAATTTTTTAATCTACACCAATATGCCATTGCCGGCCAGAGGATGTCTTTTTAAAAAAATGAAGCAAAAAAAAAACAAAAACAAAAGCAAGACCAAATCTCCTGTAGCCTTTAACTCATCTGGGTCAAGTCTTGGTACAAAATGATGACCACAGTGGAACAAAACATCGCAAGTTTCACGTGACCACTTACACTGGAAGCAGCGTTGCATATCTTATTGAGTTCAATAAAAAAATAAACAAAAACCACGTGATTATTTTCAAATGAATCAAAACGTCAAATGGCATTCGGGATCGGAACAGAAATGCTAAAAAGATATTGTGTCAAACAGTTGAAGCTTAAAAACAGAAACAGGAGCTGTGCTCAGAGAGTGCAAGTACGTCAGTCAACACAAGAACAAAATGGCCAGGAGATCGTGTACTTTCTGATAGGAATCGCACACGTAAACCATTTTGTGTCACACAGGTATTGTCCGAGTCACAAATCACATGAAAATAATCTATCCATAGTACGTCCAACATTGCAAGATGGCTAAAGGTCTGAATTAAGACTAAAATCGTCTTAAGACGAAAGCAAATTAAACAGAAAATTAGAACAGTTTTCGAATCAACTGATGACAAATTTTAATGCCAGAATTGGAAGTCGTGTATGAAAATTTGTGTCCATGATAGGGCCTATGCAACACTGGGCCAACAAACAAACAACCAATAGCTACCAGTCAGACGAAAACTTTAAGATGGTGTATTAGGTGTGCTAACTGGTAATCACAGAGATTTCATAAAGTTTAGTTTATATTAGGCAGAATCTAAACAAATACATGGTTTTCAATAGCACAAGTTCATTTGGCAAGATTTTTAGGATTAATCAAATACTGATGATAGTAAAGTTAATGGCTTAGGTCCAATTAACGAAGTTGGCTACTAGGGATTGCCATACCATGTATTTATCAAATCATTGCTACAGGCTGTTAACGTCACTTTAAATCAAATAAATTCATCCTGTGTGCTTCAGAAAATAATACAAATAAATAAACAGAAGTACTGCTTTATGACGAACGTGAAAATAATAGAACAGAACATTGCGTACTTGTGCATACACTAACCAATAATTAACATTCAACTATTTAGAAAAAAGGTTTAAAGAGATATTTTAAAAAAACTTGTAAAACAACAAAATGTCAACAGTAAACAACAAAAACGTAATGCTACACATTTTGATAGTCAAGTTGTTCACTGAAAACCATGCCCACTTCTATGGTAGAGTAATCTCCCCTGATGCCAGTTTTCAGTGCCAAGGGGAGACAAGTCAAGAAGTGCCAGCACTGGAGAGACGGAGGTGTAAAGAAAAAGTGAGACACAATTACGTGGAGGTCAACGGAGCAAGAAAGAAGGTTGCATGGGAGTTACGGACAGCCAAGTTACCAAGTGATCGAAGTTATGAACGTCTTTACCGAGCCTGGAGGATTGCAGTGCGACAGGCCGAGACAGAACAGTATGGTACTCCTATGGTACAAGCAGAAGGTAGAAAAGTGGGTAAGTCTTGCATAATACCTAAACCTACCAACCCACACCGGTGCAAGCATAGCTGAGCAGTTAGTAAAAAACAACAGTTCAGGAAACAAATCAAGTGCATATTGAACGGACCTTGCGTAAGCCTGGTCAACAGAAAATAAGATTAGTCAAACTGTAACAACGAGCAATCAAAGAACGTCAGAGATTTCTACTAACTTAACTTTCCAGAGTGCCTAATAACAAATCCAAAATTGTTAGAAATATGGAATTAACGTTTGTTTGACAAAACACAACATATTATTTTACCCATTTAATGTCCCGGGCATTTTTATACCAAGTAACATTCAAAGTCAAAGTTTCAAAATAAATCTTTACACAAAAACAGTTTAAAAATAAGGATACCCATTAAGTATATAACCCTGAAATTCAATCACAATCAGAATTTCAACTTTTGAAGAAACGCTGAAAAATTTCTCACATTCAAAAAATAATGCCAAAACAATGACAAAAATTTGAAAAAGCATTTTTGCGAAATAGCAAATACATCGTTTAAAACATTTTCATATTTTCGTAATAAAAATTTAAGGGGACATATAATTTTTCAAGAAATATAAAAACAAGTGAATCACAACCATCAGACAACAAAGATTCAGAAACAATCCAAGTGTCAGATTGCTGTGCAAATACTCAGCTACAATACAACCAAAAGTTGATTAAAAGTAAACAATAACTGTGAGTTCACACTACAACCAAAACGCTAGCTGACGGCTCTAAAACAAATTATAATAAGAGATTAGTGAAAAACCTGAAATCATAAAAACTTGCAGGTGAGTAAGATCAAACCTAACTGTCGACAATGGAGGCATTTCAAAGACAATGTAGCAATAAAACAGAATTAAGCGGAGGGGAAGAAACGATTCCATAGAGGCGCCTCTAAAGGCAGCTACAAACCCCTAAGCCTCAGTTTGGGCCAATAACACCCGATCCGCGTAACAAATTCTATACCTGCGTCTCCTAAACTCCACACAACATGTGCCCAAAATACTCCTTACCCACTGATTCACCTTCATACCCAGGGAACAAATTCTCACCCATACCCCTTGTTCAGGTTTCGAATTTCATCAAAGGGTAAGGTACATTTTCACCACATGTGTGGCGTTTACACACAGGGTATGGAATTTATACCATGGGTTTGGTGTTCGCAAGCCTAAGGCTGCGCTTTAGGGGTAAAGAAGCATGATTAAACAGTGTTGGAATTTCTTTTCTATGTACAACTAAAATGAGAATAATCCCATGACCACTAAATAGTTCCGTAGTTTAATGCTGAGCTACGAGAGCTACACTCCTCTTGATAAATAGCTGAACATTTTAAGAATCTCTGATACAGTCAACAGCCTCGATATCAACAAACAAGTGCCAGACAACAGCATGACTGAATTGGCCAATCAGAAAAACATAATCATGACTTGTGAGGTTTAATAGCTAGGCATCCCATCTCACAATAATCGAATAAGAGCAATTTTTGGCGGTAAAATCGATATTCCTTTAATGTGAACAGGTACAGTTTTGGGCAGGATTGCCAATCTGTCGAAAACTGTCGAATCTATTTGGGCCATTAAGTTGTTCCAGGACGGATAATTCTTCCAAACTCGGACCACTTTGCTTAAATTCTGAATGCAGAAAGTATGAGTTTATGTGCCCAATTCATAATGTTTGTGTAAGATCCATCTAGAAAGCAAGATGACCTTTTTTCAACTTCGGTTCTGATTGGTAAAGATGAAGTCACATGATCAACTTAGCCAATGGTGGTGTTTTTAACAAAGTTCCTTGTTTTAACATGTCATGCCTCCAATGTAGACAAGTTAAGGACAAAGTGCAAAGCAAAGTTCAACATGTGGTGGGATCACAGCACTTAATATATCACTTGGAGGTCACGAATCGCAATGCAGTTTAATAGGTTCATAGGACAAGTAACACACGGGAAACACCATAATTCAACCAATGCCTCTCATTCCCCCCAGGTGCTATTCAAGTCTTGCTGTATCACTCAATGTTTTGCAGATAAAATCTAGCAAACTTTGTCACAATCAAAGCCAGTAAATCTACATGTACGTAGACTGCACCTCAGACTTTTCAAAGCTATATAATGAGGTATTTTAACGTTGGATATGTTGTCCTTTTTGAAACTGCATCGTCATGACTCTTAGTTCCCATTAGACGTGCCTCGATTAGTGAATTAATAGAGAATTCCCCTTTCTGTGACCTGACCTGGAAAATTCATCTGCTGTAAAGAAAGCAATTTCCCACAATCCTCTAGTTTCTGTGTATCCACGAAAAGGTCAATTAGGAGATATTACATTCACCAGTTGGCGCTAAAGAATAAAGACTCCTCATTTGAAGACCTGGATAAATTTAGAGCAGCAAGTATTTCACAAGCATGAGTGCGAATGTAGGCAGACCGTTATTGCATACATGTGGGACCGTTCTCACGCTAACGCCACCTAGTGAGTTTTAAGTCGCCCATTCACACTGCTGTATTTTTCGCACAAAAATGTTTTCTTACCTCAACTAAAGAGAGTTGATTGTGAAATGACGTATCGGTGCACACATTTCAGGCATAGGTTAAACTGCACGTAATCTAAATACTGACTGAAAAATCCCCTTATTCTGTAGCAGGTCACAAAATAAGGACTATTTTGACAAAAATATGTCAAGTCTAAAGCCTCACTAATACCCCAGCTGTTGCACCGATGAAATGGATAAAAGAATGAGTGAACACAACTACAGCATATAGCCACTTTGTTGATGGCAGATGGACACAGAACGCAGGCAGAAATCTAAATGTACTCTTGATAATTAAAAAATTCTAGAATTTTCCATGTGATAAGGCAAAAATGACGTGATCACACCACACATCCACAAAAAGTCACGAGTTAGAACAGTCAACAAAACTCAAGTTTCTTGATCTCAGTACTCTGTGAAGTCTCAAGACTTCTGTCCTTGGCGATTCTCTGTATATGAAATCGCCCAACTTTTGCTGACAACGGATTCAAATTTTATTGTAACGAGCGCCCATGGTCTTTCAGATCTCCATCATGATTTGCAACAAGACAAGCAATTTTTTCACTCCCAACCACATTTTCTTTTGACAGCAGTCGACAACTTCCAATTGTCTCCTGACATTAATGGCTTTCTAAACCAAATTCTCTGCCAAGGTGCTTATTCAAACCAAAATGTCACTGAGAGCTCACTAAACCGAGATCAGACTTCAACCATTAACAAATCAACACAATTCACAACTGTTTCATGGCAATTACCCGTTACAGACCAGAGAATGACATATCCATGCACAAGTCTTTCATTGCAGGCACTTGATGTTGTTGCAGTACTTGGCTAGAGGTCGTGCAAGACGCGACCTCGACATGCACATTTAACGCTGTAATGAGGAAAGGTTAGGTGAGTGAATGGGCTTTGTCCACTACCAACTGTTATCGTCTGACAGGAAGAATCTCGTCAGTCATGAACGTGCTAGAAAATGGCGGCAACACTAACAGAAAAGAATTTTAACGAGGCAGATGGACGATGGAAAACATGGTTAGTATTAGATCAGTACCAAGACGCTGAGGAGGCTGAGATAGGGAGGATGCATGTCTGCATTTGCGATAGCTTTCTAGGTGCAACCGAGAGCAGTTAGCTTGTAACAGTCGAGCGTGGCGACTTCAAAGACCAAGAGATCAATCTCAACAGATTTTCATTAGTTTGAGGACAGGGTTAAGCTTGCAGTAATGCTGGCTAGGACTCTAGTTTACAAGTTAGACACGTGCGTGTCTTCTTGGAAATTTACCCATCGGTCGTAATAAATTTTCGACCACTGAAATTCCTGAATGCCTGCCAGAGCTGTTGGTCTACTCAAAGTATCAGCATGCTTCTGCAAATGAAATCGTAGTGGCAAATTATAATACCGTAACAAGAAACCATTAGAACGCAACATTATATGGCCAGTGCAAACTTGGCAATTCAGAAGAAACAAAACGACCGAGCACAATAGCAGCTTTACCACAGCGTTGTAATAATGTGGGCCCGAGACTTTGATTTCTTGGAAATGGCCGTAAGCGAACGACTTCGCAATGTCATAGACATATTTCTACAAAATGAAAAGAGTATAATTTTTAATACCACACCCACAATTGAGACTGTCTAGATAGCAGCTACTAGTAACACATTGTCTACAGATGGCAAATTTCACCATTCAAAAACAAGAGCAATTACCAGTTCAAGCTAATGTGCACAGCACCATCTGCCAGTCACTGTAGAGGAAAGTGTCAGCAGTCATTATGGTATGCTATAGTACACAGCGCCATCTGCTGGCCATGGAGGAACGAATCAGCATCATATAGAGAAGTGTCACCAGATTAGTTCTTCCATGGAGCCTGTTTGTAAGAGAGTCTATTGGCTCTAGTCCTGACGTGTGCTTAAAAATCCGTACTCTACAGATTGCTTAGCCTGTTTAACAAAAACTCAGCCTAAGGGATAAGGCTGACAGTAAGAAAATCTGTCTACAACAGTTACTCGAAGTCAAAAGACAGAAATTCATATTCCGCTCAACTAAACAGAAAGACAGAATGTTTTGAGAAATGTCACAGACAAAAATCAACTTTTGATTATTCGTAGTCAGATTTGCGACTTTTGCAGGTTTAAGTCAAAAGATAAAAGCCAATAGTCCTTCATGTTCAAGATCTGGACAATGCCTACCACAAGACAATACCTTGAAACAATAGGCATCAACAACAACATTAGAAGACCCTGAAAAGGAAAAAATGCCGACTCTGAAAATGAACACGGCACAGGACCTGAAACAATGGAGAACAAGATGGTACGTAAAGTGATATGTCCTGTAAAGATGATTGGTCATTGAGTTCCAATCATGCAGTTGTAAATGTGCTAGGAAAACAGTTCCATGGCATGCATCCAAATTTTTAAATTGAGAGATGTCCAAAAATAATGCAATGATTTTGTATAACGCAATGTAGTTGAAGTCAGGCCCAAGCCTAGTTTGGTTAACATGGGAAAATTTTGGGAATTTTTCCATGGCATGTTTTCTGAATTAAAACAACAAACGTTACAGTACATATTTCAACAAAAACAAAATTTCCAAATTTGATCTTGATAGAATTTTGGAAAAATACTTTAGTTAGGTCATGACTTTTCTTAAATCTTTCTAGAAAAACAGCATACTATAAACAAAACGTTTCTTCCATTCCTATTAGCATACAGTTTTTACTAGCTATTAGCTGTCTCTAAACAACATTTTGAGCTGCTGTCACTTTTATTAGAAATTTAAAAACTACAATCACTTAGACCCAAATTGAAGGATTTTTAGCCAAATTATGACAAAACAAGATTAGGGTTACTTATTATATTCGCTAAAAATCACCAGCATTATTTTTGGACAGCATGAACATCCACCAACCAATGAACCGCAGAGCTACCATAACACAGCCTTCTGGGAAAATGAAATAACCAAGTCATGCAAGTGAATGTATACTGATGACATGCATTAGGGCCGATACGGCAACTAGACAGAATGCTGAAAGTGGAAATAATGAAGCCGTCACTTGTCAAAGAGAGTCTACATGATGCATGAATAATTCATCTGATACCGTACCGACAAAGCGTCCGAATAAACGTTGCTCCATCGAAACCAACGGGCATTGCTCAGACACAGCGGTCGACTCAGAACTGGTACGTGTTCCTAGAAACATTTCAACAATAAAAACATGAATGTCACCCAACTGAAAGACAACTAGATACGTGTATACTTCTATCAGTATAGTTCGTTAGTAGCCCTTTGTTTACACAAACTTCGTTCAAGACATGACTAGACTTTTTGATAGCGACAAAAAGCCTAGTTGTGTCTTTAATAAAGTTTGTATACTTTTCTGGAACCATTCCACCAATTATGGCACACATATGAAATATTACATTTTTGGATTTTATTAAAGAAGTAGCTTTAAAATAAAGATTTTCATTATTTTCAAGTTCTATACTATCACTACCATCAGATGTTTTGAGAAACTAAATGCGCACATTCACTTACAATGTTTGAATCACTTATAAAAAATTGTCCAAAATTTACATGATTTTACTGTACTTTGAGAAGACCAGCGAACAGCCATAGGTCTTGAAAATGCAAAAGCGCAATCTCATAATTGTTTAAAGAATGACACCTCTTCAGCTAGTATGTTTTTACTTAAAAATTTCATAAAATGGATTTTAACACGTCCAGCAAATTCAGTCCAAATAATGCTCATTCAAAACAACTCAGAATTTCGAACTTAAATGAATTAAATATCAAATTTTATTTTATTTTTGGCAACCACCACCTAAAATGGTCAGCATTAAGTGAGATCTGACTGATGCATTGTGGGTACAACTGTCACCATAAATGAGAGTTCTGAAAAAAAAACCTGTCCACTTTAAAAAAATACAAATTGATAACAAAATAAGGCAAACACAAACAGAGCTGTAAATTACAAAATGTTTGCGTTTCAAAGATAGCAGCAGCTTGAAGTCATCGGTTCTGATCCAGAACTCTCATGGTTCTAAACAGCGAAATCCCCCCAAAAATGCCTAATATTAACCACTTTTTATTTTTCAAAGGGTTCTTAAAATTGTCAATTGCCAGTTATTCAAAATACTGTCTGGTTATCAGGGCTTGGAATAACCAATGACAAAAAACGCGGAAACTTTGAAACTTTTACGGCCCAAATCATGCCCGATAACCAGCCATGAAATGGTCAATGTGAACCTTTCCCCGACAAAAATCGGGAGGACTAAAAAAAAAAAGAAAAACGCTACCACCATCAGTAGCATGCGTCTGCGTCCTTTTAGCTCGCCCGTCCACTCCCGACCCACACATTTTTGGCTGCAGAGCGGTAGTATTTGTCGCCGCGCTTAACAATAACACGAGACGCCATTGAAAATCCCACCACGCTGTCCCAGATGCCCCGGCAATGTTGACAATTTACGTTCCTCCGAAACATAAAGAGCAACTTCCGCTTTTTTGCGAGGTGAACGTCGTCTGCAACGCCGCGGTAAGAACGGAATTTGCCACGGAAATTTTATATCAAATCCGATTTTTTTACGGGGAAATATTATAAAAAAAGCGGAAAGCACATTTGAAAAAAGCGGAAATCCGCGTTTCCGCGGAAAATTCCAAGCCCTGGGTTATAACTGTGGTACAGATTACATGGAAAAGCATTAATAAATTCGATGATTCCAATCTTTAACAAAACTTTATATTTTCACAGACTGAGGCAGACGCAGGATTCCCCTCCAGACAGAAATGACGACAGTATGTAACGTCTAGATGTAATGGGGGTGCAATCTCAGTTTGACTCACTTAGCGCCGTGTCGGACTTTAGGGTTTGAAAATGATGACATGTTGAGCATAATGAAAGCAACTGTTCCATAACTGCTGCCAATAATAACTTTGAATAACAAACATTTCGATTTCAACCAGCCATGTTCGTCGCATTCAGTTTAAAGCTCATCCTCTGATTTTCAGTTTTTCTATCTAAATGGCTGCTCACATTCAAAATTCGAATGGTTCCAGTTTTTGCTTTTCTGACTGTAATTAATGGTGTTCACCACCACAAGCAATTCTACAGCTAAAGGAAAAAGGGTGTGTGTGTCAAGCCAGACACACACACGATAATGTAACGTCCCCGAGTGTACACCCCCGAGTGTACACCCCCGAGTGTACACCCCCGACTGAACACTACCACACTCATCCTGTTAACTCGTAACAAGAGAGAAACAAAAACAAGATATCTGAAACGGGAATGCAACAAATAACAGTATTTGTCAAACTACGTCTTTGGAATATCGGACGACAGCATGCAATCTGTAACAATTACAAGAGACCAAAACTAGGAAACATCATTCAGTATAGTAGGGATCTGAAAATGAATGTTGTGATACCTGGAACAAACATTGTGCTGATAATCGTGACATTTCTTATACCATCAAAATACATGTCATAAATGGAAAACACAGCTGTAATGTCTGATTGGCAGAAAATACAAGAAAAAAAACTGGCTTTATATTTCAGTAAACACTGTGGCTTCATATATCAATCAACTTTCATGTGTAAACCTCCATTTTTAAGTTCCCTCAGGGAATAACGATTGTCATGTATAAGATTTCAAGGTAATTGNAATGGCTGCTCACATTCAAAATTCGAATGGTTCCAGTTTTTGCTTTTCTGACTGTAATTAATGGTGTTCACCACCACAAGCAATTCTACAGCTAAAGGAAAAAGGGTGTGTGTGTCAAGCCAGACACACACACGATAATGTAACGTCCCCGAGTGTACACCCCCGAGTGAACACCCCCGAGTGTACACCCCCGAGTGAACACCCCCGAGTGAACACTACCACACTCATCCTGCTAACTCGTAACAAGAGAGAAACAAAAACAAGATATCTGAAACGGGAATGCAACAAATAACAGTATTTGTCAAACTACGTCTTTGGAATATCGGACGACAGCATGCAATCTGTAACAATTTCAAGAGACCAAAACTAGGAAACATCATCCAGTATAGTAGGGATCTGAAAATGAATGTTGCGATACCTGAAACAAACATTGTGCTGATAATCATGACATTTCTTATACCATCAAAATACATGTCATAAATGGAAAACACAGCTGTAATGTCCGATTGGCAGAAAATACAAGAAAAAAAAACTGGCTTTATATTTCAGTAAACACTATGGCTTCATATATCAATCAACTTTCATGTGTAAACCTCCATTTTTAAGTTCCCTGAGGGAATAACGATTGTCATGTATAAGATTTCAGGGTAATTGAGATTTTGTGCTGACTTCATAATTGAAATAGTTGGTACTTTGCCACCAGAGCCAAATCAAAACACTCCACAATATTTTTAAATGAAACGTAACTTTCCAGGTTTGATCACAGTTATGTAAGACCTATTTTTTCTGAAAGTAGAAAACCTTGTAGAGCTTGATTTTAAACTATTTACCAATAATCAGCCATTAATTAAAGTACATTACCATGTATTCTCAGCAAAATTCAACACAAAAGAACGGTGCATTCATAACAAAACAACGGTAACAATAACTTGACCAAATTTCATTTGACAAAATCTCCAAAAACATTGTTTCTAAATTACACTCTTGTTTTTAATTTTTTGCAAATTTTGACTTTTTTCATAAAAATCATCTAAGTCCTATCTTTTGACATCCAGTCATGCAAAAATGGAACATTTCCTAAACAATTCCTAGCAGCATGTTGAAGAACAGGGCGTCTGAAAGTTTTACTTAAATCACACAGCCATTTCACATAACATGATGTTCCAAAGTTCGCCAAATCTGGGCATTTTACTTTTGCACCACGTAACATTAACATAATTGCTCTACTATAAAGTGTATTTTACCAACCTGAACTTTGGTCCTTATGGCACCCATTCCAGTGATGGGAGAGTAGTACCCTATAAAAAAACAAAAATTAGGTGAAGACGCTTTGTAAACACCAACAATTTTACAGCAAATTCTCCATTCACAGTTCTTGGTGAAGCACACCCTAACTACATTAGCTTAATTTAATAAAGTTCTTTTTTCAAAAATGTTGAAACAGGTAGGCAACAAAGAGGAATCATCGAAATTTTTTTTTATATTACGAAATCTTCGATACAATGAATATACATAACCCAGAAAGCGCCAAGAGGCATTATATCTGGGAATCATCGAAATGATCTAATGAGAGATCGTTGTAGGATTTTCCTCAAGCATACGGGAGTCAACTCAACCTCTGAACATCCCAGTCTTGTTAACCTGACATGGCGTCATAAAGATCATGACCTGATTATAAACCATTGAGTAGGTTTCAAATAACCAAGGTCTAACTGAATACTTTATCTTGAAATCTAAAATCTGAACTTCACCGCTACAACACGTTTTTGACATTACAGTTCTAGTTTAGTATAAAATCAAGACTTTGTGCTTGAGTACATAAACTTAGGTCTACCCCACAAGTATATGACCCAAATTCACACCTGATGACACAAATTGGCACTTGATGAACCCCAATATAAAAGCTAGTTCGAGTACAGAGGATGTCCTACACTGTACTTCTGAATCTTTTAACTGCTGCACACAGCAATCATATGCTACTGACCTCTATATTTGCAGGCAAAATACTTGGCAGCATCCATTGGCCCAGCACCTTGACCTATGGCGTAGGTGAATATGCGCACCTGAAATTAAGATAGTGATGCAATATGTGTACTGTGCACTCCATTCCATGTCAATCAAGGATGGCCCGGGTTTCACACAACGAAATATGAATACTTTGAGACCAGAAAACGCAAAATGAATAGGAGACAGTGTTAACATTGACTCTATAACACAGGCCAATACATAAATACATAACCACATATGAACTTCCTACAGGTGGCGTGCACATTTGCCTGATAGACATCCATGAACTGGCGGAAATTGCGTACCGATTTCAGCAGCTCTTTATGCTTCTCAAGGACATCTTTAGCGAAGTCCTCTCCTCCGTCCGTGATTAGCATAATAACCTTGTTGCACTCCGCCCCTTGACCGTCAGTAGCGTTCCTGCTGAACTGGAGACAGAATGACAAGAACAGATCAACTTTAACAAGACAATACAAACATTCAGAAATAATTCAATCAAGACAAGACGAACAGGATTATATTAAAAGGCAACAGTCATTTACATGGGTCCCGTATTTTGAGAACCAGTTCGATGCCTGTTATTCAGTGGACAAAACTGGTTCTCAAACTTCCCGAACCCCTGCAAGTGACTATTACTCATTAATAAATACAGTGGAGTCCACTTAATGCCAAACACTTGGTTTTTACAAAAGTTATGATAATAAGTTAGATTCCATTAAGCAGGTTCCAACTTGGAGGTGATCATAACAACTCTTATAAGCTGATCATGCTAAGTGGAGGGTCTGAGTGTAAAGCACGTAAACAGGAAATGATTGATGGAATTGAATGTAAATTAGTTTAAAATAAGGAAGAAATTTAAAAGTATACATGCTAAAAAGGGAGTGTGAATTGACATCAAGTCGTGAAATTATTGGCGTCGTGTTTAGGGGGAAATGTTTTGACATTTCATGACAACATTCGAGATGTTCTATAATCCGATATGACATCAGGACTATCCAGGACCTTGTTAGACGGCCTCAACTTTAAGTCAAATATTGAAAAAATATGCTTAGTCAATCACTAAAAGTATTTTACATTTTCTGCAAGGAGAAAGATCGAGGATTCTAAAAATATGCTTCTTACTACTGTATCTTTATTATTGTCATGTGACCACATTTTTAAGTCAAATTTTCACGTGCAAGAAAGGTTCATTCATAGCAAAATAACCCCCCCCAGCCAATTTTACTGAAACTTTTTTAAATGAAAACTACGTTATGTCTCAAATATGCAGTTAGGAATTTTTAATTGTTCACTTAGTTCATGTTTTATGCCATATTAACTCGCAAAACACAAGGCTTTTTTCTAAAAAACAGGGATCTTGTTCGTATATTGCTCGCTACGTGAAAACTAGGCATTTTAAGCAGTATATTGCTTGGTGCACGAAAACTAGGCATTTTAAAGCAAAATCCCACAATGCATTTAAAAAATGGACCAGCGACAGAAATGAAATTCTCTTAATCAACATGACAAAACATGACTTACTTCAACAAAGCTTTTGAGTGCAAAGTCCAGCCCTATTGAGTAGTGAGCCATTCCGTTTGCTGTCAACTTGTCCACTTCATTACTGAACACCTGAAACATGATCATGTATGAACACATTAAAGGGACGTGTGCCGACTTGTTGGCAAACAGCATTTAAAGCAGCTCCTGTAACTGGTCAACTACAGTCTGTATTACTGTCGTGCAATTATTAAGTGTCAGCTAGCAGACAAGTTAAAAAATGTTAACAAAATAATGTAAACAAAAATTGACAAAATTATGAACCACAGATTACAGTAAAAGTTTCTCCAATAGGTCCAGTACATATAGAATTTGATGTCAACATTCCAGCAGATATTGAACTTTCTTGATTCTAAAAACTGGGACATGAGCGATTTCGGCGTTTTATCATATTTCTTAAAATTCAGACACACTGTTCTCTACTGACAAAGTCGTAAAATAGACTTGGCAGCATATTTTTGGCGGTTCTTGTATTTGGGACGACCAATATTGCCTATTTCTAAAATTTGGTGCAAACTTCGTCAAAGTAATGAATAATTCACTAGCCCAAACTCGAGAATTTCCACCTTACGTCCTACTGGAAGAATATTTTTGGGAAGTTCAATTTCTCTTCAACATAGTAGATGACTTTCACTTGGCTCAACTTCAAACTCTGACCAAAACCTGACGTAAGTTACTGTAATTTGGAAACTTCGTTAAAAACACAACTAAACTTTTTGTTTGAAAGCTTGATACTGATTCGCTCATAGTGCCGAAACAATATACTTTCTTCAGATGTGCAGCTATATAGCAAAGCACCGAGAGAGACATAACAAACAAATTAAAACACTAGCTATTTTTCCAGACTACATGTCTCATCATCAGGCAATAAGTGGAATGAACATATACGTGGCGAAAGAAACAGAGAAATAAATGTGTCAGTTTAGTAGTGTTTTCAACAAAGTTTGTGTTAACGAAGGGCTTCTACCAAACTATACTTATTTGGCAAATGAAATGTTAACTTTGTCCTTATGTTTTAGAATTTCAAAAAGAAGGTTTTATGAATCAGAGATAGTATCATTACTAACATTTCATTGCCCACATTACAAAAAAGACAGTATTGTCAGTAAAAATTCGAATTGACCACTGACATTCTGCTACAACACAAGAATGGAAGGATCATCAAGATTGGTCGCTACATACCCTTTTGTTCTTGTGATTGGCTTGAACAAACGATTTAAGACAAGACACATAATGGGCTTCGTTAGAAAACTGAAAAATCAAAGCGTAAAGGTTATCAATAATTACGAACATCAGTGACTCAAAATTGACATTGTAGGAATTGTAACGAGTCCAGCCTCATTCAGACAACCCTCATCATGTTTATTCAATCATGAACGTGGGAATTTCTCAAGAACACACAGTCAAGGATACAATGCAAAGTCATTTAACTAGACACCTATTAACTAACTCGTGTCAAAGATCCACAGTCCACGTTTCAAGAAATTAAAGGACTATGGTCTGAATTTTAAACAAACTTCAATTCCGAACAGTGCCATTGGTCACTCGCCACAACTCAGAGAGAATCAAAGTGTCTTCAAACAAAGGTAAGTTCAGATGAGAGTGGCATTGGAAGATGGAAACTTACATTTGCCACTGCAACATAGTCGTTCTCGCCCAGGGTGTCAAGTAGCACTTTGACTGTGACTTTCATCAGTTGCAAGCCTTGGCCGTGCATGCTGCCACTCCTGAAGATGAACGCGGGATACAGGCACGAAACATCACAACAATGTGATAAAGGCACTAATTATAAAACAACCCATTTGTCAGAGGATGCTATACCTTGCTTTAGGATGCCAACAGATGGTTCAAGATAATTTAATTTAAGCTAAGCATATTATTACAGACATGGTACACACATCATAGCTTAACTCGCTGCCTTTAAGACAGTGATGGAAGTGACACCTCGTCCGAAAGAAAGAAGGAAAGCCGACGACTTACGCAGACTGATCAGTTATGGAACAAGTAGTACGAAAAATTAAACGATGTCGCATGTATTTCAAATACAGTATTCAGTTCAATTTGCTTATAAATCAATATTTTATTTATATCAAAAGAATAAAATAGTCTACATTCACGGATAACAGAATTAAACAAGAAAAAACATTTTCGACTTGTACAATCATATCTTAAATATGAAGAAAAATCAGATTCTGCCCAATGGATTTAATAATTGCTTGTCAACCAAGTGAAAAAACACGGTCTACATTTAAGGAAAACAGGAAAACAAAAACACAATCTGATTGGTTAAGTAATATCTTAGGTATAAAGATTAAACAGACCTCGCCTCCTGTGCGTCAATTAACTGAATAAGTCCTAACAGCATTTAAGGAAAACATAAGTAACAAACACCCAGATGTGATCATTAGAGTTATATCTTAAACCCCAAGAAACAGCTGTCCAAGCATACTATTATGGCAGAATTTTGGCAACAAGTCCTTACGTGTCAAGAAGAATGAACATATCTTTTGGAGAGCTGGAGCCTTGCGTGTACCACGGTCTTCGGCGGACGTCATAGAGATCCACACCACTTGTACGGCGCCATTTTGTACCTGGCGAACAGAAATCATGGTCATGACGCAACAGACCACGTCAAAAGTAACAGAATCACAGATTCTTGTTATGTGCTGGATGCTTTTTTTTAACGAAACACGATGTCACGGAGATCGCCAAATTTTCCACAAACACAATTTTTGCACGAAACATCCAAATTCTGCTTTTTTATTTACTGACTACAAAAGTGCGCTGGGGATTTTTGGATTTTTTTCAAAGTCCTTAGCCTGCACCAAAGCTCAGTTGAAAAAGATGAAGACTTCAATTTTTTTCATGGAATGTTGACGTGTGTTGAGGCTTAGCAGTATAGCTGTGTCTAGCATCACTGCACTTTCGTGTGCACCACACTACACAATAAACAAGTCAAATAAAGTTAGAAAAAGTTCTCAAAAAATGTCCATAATGGGGAAAATTAGGAAATTTCAGGAAGGATGACATTTTTAGCAATTTTACGATTGTCACAAAGCCCGTATAGTCCACAAGCTCACCAACCTCATTTACTACTCAAGCCAATATTAGCTTGCATTATCTTACAGCCTATTAGGGCACTAAAACCTCAGACCATAAAGGGGTTTACTTTCCTCAGTTTGATACTGGAGGACGTGGCACATTTCTTGTGAGTCCGGCTTACTAGCAGTCTTGATTTTCTAATCTAATGAGTGAGACCAGTTTGTTGCTAGAGCAGCCCAACAGTGTGACAACTTAGGCCAGGCTGACTAATTATCTCACCTTCAGAGTTTCAATGACAACATGTTTTCCCCATAAATTGCCTTAAATCCTCAACTTGTCTATCAAGAATACTCAATACATACATCATTAAATTTTAGACACAAAATTGAGTGCTCTGTAGAAACTACACTGTGTCTCGAATGCGACAGAAGTCTTGCTAGATCTGCCCAACTTTGCATCGTCAGTCTGTTGCATCATACAGATATCGAGTGCCCGCGAAACATTTCCTTATGACCATGAATGCACCAACCTGGGTAGCTGCGTATGAATCCCCGTTGACTGCCAAAGTACTGCCAAAGCAGTTCCGGATCCTTTTGCAGGTTCTGCTTATAGACTTCGTCCAGGTGATACGTCCAGTTGAGGCCGTTCACAATCTCTATGTCTGAACAAAACATTTAATTAAAATCTCATCTTACGAAAAAGATACTACTTTTCAGAGCTGAAATGCTGTTGTTCCCATAGTCAGAACACATTATCTACTAAAACGGTATAGTGAAGTGGATAGAGTTTGACGCTTTGCTTGCTACAAGACTAATTGTCTAGCCTCGTGTATTCAGTCTTAAACTAGAGTGTGTGACGGGAAGTACTCGTGGAGGGAATGTGTAGAGGGAGCTCAGGGACAGCAGAGATCACCACCGACGAGGGCCGGGTCAGCTCCAGGAAAAGTCAGAATCAATGGCATTTTAGCCAGGCACGTAATAATGAGAATATCACAGGTAAGAAACAACTTGTGAAAATTATCAGAGCAGCTTGCAATTATGGGTAGATATTCATAGATCTTGTAGTTTTGCCGACTCGGAAGGTGCTTTCAAAATGGCGGGTTTTCCAGGTCTGGATAAAACAGATCAAAAACAAGGACACGTTTTTACCAAAAACATCATCTATGAGCTATTGAATACCATTTGCAGAAATCACACCCCATTTCTTCCATAGAAATGCGACTGAAACTAGAACACCAATTTGTTTCATTTTTCAGGGATGATACAGAGGCAAGAACTGCAGTTTAGACCCTAAATTGGACAAAATATGAAATGTGTGAATTCCAACAGCCATCTTTAAGGTACTTTAAGGTTACACTCTGTTAAGGGTACTGCTAGATTTAATCTCTGTTTAATAAGGTCACTGCGACCACCAAAAGGTCACTGCGTCCACCATTTATTTCAGAGGTTTATTGATGCTTTCAGATTGCAAGTGCAAGTCACCTCCTTCGAAGATCTCCACAGGAATGTGTACCGTGCTCCAAGCGTAGCTGACCTTCTGCAAGAACTTGTCCGAGTACTCAAACTCGGGGCTCGAGCCGTTCACTAGCTTTGTGTTGTGAAACAAGTTGCTCGGCTTGAATTCTCCATTCTGAAACACATAACAACAGCTTGCAGGGCTTGGGAAAGATGAGTATGAGACAACCTATCTTCGTGAAATTGATGCATAACAGAGAGCAGTGGAGTAGCAGGACTAGAGAACAGTACGTAATGTGGTCACCTAATGTTCTAAATATCATTAAAAAACATAGAACAGTTAGAGGGTTGCAGGACTAGGTAATGACCAGTACGAGGTTCGGCCCATCTTAATGAAATCATTACAAAACGTAGAATAGTTAGAGGGTTGCAGGACTAGGTAATGACCAGTACGAGGTTCAACCCATCTTACTGAAATCATTACAAAACATAGAACAGTTAGAGGGTTGCAGGGCTAGGTAATGACCAGTACGAGGTTCAACCCATCTTACTGAAATCATTACAAAACATAGAACAGTTAGAGGGTTGCAGGGCTAGGTAATGACCAGTACGAGGTTCGACCCATCTTACTGAAATCATTACAAAACATAGAACAGTTAGAGGGTTGCAGGGCTAGGTAATGACCAGTACGAGGTTCAACCCATCTTACTGAAATCATTACAAAACATAGAACA
>NMRA01000013.1:958419-974398 GCA_002633005.1 Phoronis australis | reverse complement strand
ACTGGGACCTGTGGCGCCAAGTTTGCCTCAAGTTCAACAAGATCCAACGCCACCCAACCAACAGTCAGTCCTTTCGTCAGGGCCCATCCACCTCCACCCAGCGCATGGGGCGCTGGAAATCTGACGCACTAAAAAACTACATTCGCATGTCTGCTTTTCCTCTTCCCCAGGCTTCTTGGACTCCTGGTGAGCCTGTTGTTGCAGCTCCCCACTTCTCTCACTTTGCTTTTCAGCCCCTCCCACTCCTCTGGGTCTGTGGTTTCAGCCCACTAGGTCCGGTCTGTTGTTGCAGCCGGCCTCCTCCCGTTCGCAGGTCTGTTGTTGCAGCCTGTGGCCCCAGGCCTGTAGTTGCAGGCTTCAATTTCTAGTCATTAGTTCTAGTTAACTTTACTTCCATTTCGTTATGTTCTTGTTTTTTATATATTCTAGACTTATGTATTCTAATTTGCTGTTATCTCGTTTAGTACCTATGTTTTATCATAGTCTAACCTTGTTATTGCCCGGGTTCCGCTTCCTCGGATGGGCGATGTCAGCATTCCCGTGCTGCCATTATGGCGTTTTGTCCATGCCCATCTTGCAGAGTCTTAGTTAGTTTTATCTATTGACGTCATAATAAATGACAATATTCGCAATCCTACTCTTGTTTTACTCTGCAACATAGCTCGTGGCGTACCCCGGGCAAAATAGATTACGATAAATGGCTTTTCAACAAGGGACCAGCAACAGTACTGCAAAAATTTCATTGAGTGCCAATTTCCGTCAAACAAGTTGACATTTGAGAAGTCCCTTGCATCAAGAGAAACAGCATTCGACTAATTGATGACATGACAGCCAAGTAACGCAAACACCACAGTAATGAAGCTAATTTGTCACGACATGAAAAGAACAAGTTTTAGCATCATTTTTACATACTGAAGTTCGCTGATCAAATAGTGAAATACTGATTAACCAAAACCAACAATTTTGTTAAAGGCAAAATTAGAGCAGTCCATGTAATTTGTTGCCTATTAAGCACACATTATGTTCTATAATTAAAAATTGTCCAACAAATTCAGGTGCATCCGCAAGTTACTCATCACCTGGGGCCTGTCTCTCGAAAAGGCTTTTGTCTTCTGACTTTAGCCAAAAGTTGATTTTTTTCCTTATACTTTTAACGTTTTGTCGTCTGTCTAGTGGAACAGATCACGACTTTCAGTCCTTTGACATTGAGTTATGGACAAATTTTCTTTCAGCCTTGGCCTGCTTTCGTGAACAAGACTAAGCCATACGTAAACCGAATTTTAGCCAAAAGTCAAAAGTCCATGAACTCTTGGAGAAACAGGATCATGATATCTTGGATTTAGTGTTTTACATCAGTTTTTGGCCATAGTAGGGTCAAAAACGAACAATCGTCCCACAAATAAAAACGTTCATAATTTGATTTGACATTCTGTCTATTCATTAGACATCATCAGGTTACAAACAATAAGATATCAAGTGTCGACAGTCCAGTCAGGTTACATCCATGTAGTGAAATGAGTGTAGCAAAAATACGCTCATTTCACTACATGGATGTAACCTGAGTGGTATGTCGACACTTGATGTCTTATTGCTTACAACCTGATGATTCAAACACAAATCTGTAGCGAATTTGTTTTACAGCAGATTTCAGTCCAACTGATATTATATCAAAATATCCAATAAAAATTCATCAAATTAGAACACAATCTAGCAGGCAAGTGAAATTTCAGTTTGTTACATTAATATTTTTCAGAAAAACATACTTTAAAAGGGCCAATAAACCTGTACTTCCTATAAAAACTGCCTTTTGATCAAGATCTTTTAAACTGTTAAAATCAGTCTCATCTTGTTCCTAATTCAGACTTGAAATTATTTTTAAACTTGAATTGACAGGAAGCTATTTCTCGATTTGACTTATGACTTTTGGTTATAAAATCAGTCAACGGACGGTTTTACCAGCTTCACAAAAACAGGCTAAGGCAAAAAATCAGAAAATCTGTCTACAACTCGAAGCCAAAAGACAGAAATTCAAAGCCAGCTTAGGAGCAGACAAAAAGCCAAAGCCGAAAGGCAAAAAATTGACTTTTGTAGCCTTCAAGAAACAGGTCCCAAGCCCCTTAGTTTCATGGCAATTGAGACTCAGTCATTAACAGCAGTATGGCCGGTTAAATTAATTCCAGGCGATGTACAGCACTGAAACTTCAAATTAAAGGTGAAAATAATGAGACATTGAGTTCAGGCTCAAGTGTATGTCGTGAAACTAAGATGTTGAATCAGTCATCAGCAAGAAATGTCAAAAATAAAGGAGTTTGAGCTCTAGGGCTGGGGCTTAATATCCAAACTTGGGGCCGGGCTTTCACATCAAAACTTAAAATCGAACTCAAGTTATTCTTCACTTTTCTGCCCTATTTTTGCGTGAACTCAAGATAAGTGTCTATTATTCTGTGTGTTTGAGTGCATAATGCTCAATGCAGATGACCGTCTGGTCTAAGTTTGCACTTGGTGACCCTAAACTTGAGGTTCAATCTAGAGTAAAAACTCGATTGCAAGCAAAACCTTGATATTTCAAGTTCAAACACGAAATTATAGCTTAAATGCTTGCGTCCTCCAGAGGAAATTATAAGACAGTCATCCACGTAAACCATAATGTACACGAATACAGAATAACAGACGCCTGTCTTCAGTTCGCACGAAAACAAAAAGAAAAATGACAAAATAATTTTGATTTCGACTTAGCACACAAGATTAGACCCTACACTCTGACAGCAGATTAAGGACAGTGATGAACATCAAGCTTCTTGTTCAACACCAATTTTCAACAAAAAGAAACAATGCCACCGAGACATATACCTCACAAACAACCTTCCTTCCTGTTTGTTCATNGCTTTGTCTATTATTCTGTGTGTTTGAGTGCATTATGCTTTGTCTATTATTCTGTGTGTTTGAGTGCATTATGCTTTGTCTATTATTCTGTGTGTTTGAGTGCATTATGCTTTGTCTATTATTCTGTGTGTTTGAGTGCATTATGCTTTGTCTATTATTCTGTGTGTTTGAGTGCATTATGCTTTGTCTATTATTCTGTGTGTTTGAGTGTATTATGTTTTGTCTATTATTCTGTGTGTTTGAGTGTATTATGCTTTGTCTATTATTCTGTGTGTTTGAGTGTATTATGCTTTATCTATTATTCTGTGTGTTTGAGTGTATTATGCTTTGTCTATTATTCTGTGTGTTTGAGTACATTATGCTTAATGCAGATGACTGTCTGGTCTAAGTTTGCACTTGGTGACCCTAAATTTGAGGTTCAATCTCGAGTAAAAACTCGATTGCAAGCAAAACCTTGATATTTCAAGTTCAAACACGAAATTATAGCTTAAATGCTTGCGTCCTCCAGAGGAAATTATAAGACAGTCATCCACGTAAACCATAATGTACACGAATACAGAATAACAGACGCCTGTCTTCAGTTCGCACAAAAACAAAAAGAACAAGAGCAACGCAGAGCGTTGAAATGCGCCCACAATTGCACCGCATACGGTATCCTTCTAGGGTTGTTTATTGGTACCATAAAGTGGCCAGTAGAGGGCATATGTGTAGTATGTTGTACTTTGCAAAATGGAAACGCATGGTCATTGTCTCCTCAACAGGCTAGGGGCAAAATGTGAGTGATCTTCATAATACAAGCACATCCTATGCATCAGTTGCTTAAAGCACCGCAGAAACATAGAATTAAAAACAAATTTACCAACATACGAGATTAGCACAGCATTAGAATGCCAGAAACAAATTTCTACTTGGAACTTTTCCTTCATAGTCTCGAAGTAACACAAAGTATACACCTGAAGACCTATGAAAATACAGAGGTCAATGTAAAATACTAAAATTGCCACTAGAGGCATACCGGTAGTCAGAATCATCCTAAAGTCGTCATCGTCCATTGTCAACATCACATAAATATACTTGCTAAATTTAGTAAAGATCCTGCAAACGGTTTGGGAGATACATCCATGGGCGCAAAAAAAACTGCCACTAGGAGGCGCATCAGTAATCAAAGTCATGGGAAATTCAGCGTCAACTGTCCTCTTCATAGTAAGAACATACATGCCAATTTTCTCAATCATACTTATAGCGGTTTGGTTGATAGAGGGGTAGACGCCAAAAAACAGACTCAAAAACAGTAAAAATGGCCACTGGGTGTCGCAAACTAGGTCGAATCCATCCGAAAACGGGAGGATAGCGTCATCGCACTAATAGGTGCCTACATACCAAATTTGATGAAAATCCGTTAAGGACTTGTGAAGATACAGAGGTAAACGTAAAAAAATAAAATTGCCACTAGGGAGAACACTGGTAGGCGGATCCGTCCAAAAGTCGTCATCGTCTGTTTTTAACATAATATGTATACACTTATTAAATTTCGTAAAGATCCTGCGAACGGTTTAGGAGATACAGCCATAGGCGCAAAAAAAACAAAACTGCCACTAGGAGGCGCCACAGTAGTCGAAATCGTCGGAAAATCATCGTCAACCGTCCTCTACATAGTAAGCATATACATGCCAATTTTCACAATCATCCTTTGAGCGGTTTGGTTGATAGAGGGGTGGACGCACAAAAACAGACTCGAAAACACTAAAAATGGCCACTAGGTGGCGCAAACTATGTCGAATCCATCTGAAAACGGGAGGATAGCGTCATCTCACTAATAGGTGCCTACATACCAAATTTCATGAAAATCCAATAAGGACTTGTGAAGATACAAAGGTAAGCGTAAAAAAACTAAAATTGCCACTAGGGGGCACACCGGTAGTCGGATCCGTCCGAAAGTTCGCACATGCCGTCCCATTTATAAATGGAACATATGTGTCAAATTTCATGAACATGTGTTAAAGGGTTTTGGAGATAGAGCAGCGGACGCCGGACGGACGCCGCCCGTACGGACGGACGGACGGACGGAGATGACGGCATAATGCGTCCACATATAAATATGTGGGCGCACAAAAATGACAAAATAATTTTGATTTCGACTTAGCACACAAGATTAGACCCTACACCCTGACAGTAGATTAAGGACAGTGATGAACATCAAGCTTCTTGTTCAACACCAATTTTCAACAAAAAGAAACAATGCCACTGAGACATATACTTCACAAACAACCTTCCTTCCTGGTTGCTCATACTTGCACTATTATTAGCCATAGACAGAAAAACAACTTTCCACTGCAAGAAGATAATTACTTGTGATCACACATCCTGTTAATTTCCTGTCTACTTTGGGTCTTCATTTTTCAAAACAATGGCTTGATTGGATGATGGGACCAAGTAGGCAGAGTCATTGTAAAATCATTTCTTCCAAACCACTGAAACTCCAGGACTTAACGGTTTCATTTTCTATCCTCATTTCACACCAGAGCACTGCAGGAGGTGCTGGTATACTCTCCAAGAGGCGCTGGTATACACTGCAGGAGGCACTGGTATACACTAACCACTTGCATCACATATGTGGCAATGCTATTTTTTTCAAACGCAACTCAGAACAGTGCATTGGGCAAATGCTGCTCTCACCTGGATTACATGTCATCTGTGAAATTTCAAAAAAAATCCACTAGGGGGCGTACTAGTAGAAAAGCTGTCCAATAATCAACATCAGCCAGGTTTCCATCAACAGAGGCACCTTCATCAAATGCCATAATGTTTTTCAAACCAAGATGCTAAAACTGCCACAAGGCATGCAGAACATGTCAGAGCTATGGGAAACTGGACAGCTCTTCTTCACTTGAGAAGCACACCTGTCAATTAAATTTTAGGCAAACTCAAAAAAATGCAAGATTGCCACATGGTCGCACAGTAGTAGTCTCATCCAAAAGTCAACACAGAGCATGCTTTCACTAACAGTCTGAACATATGTCTACAAAGTTCTGTGAAGTCCCTTTAAGGAACTTGGCAAATACTGACAGAGCCAGACGCAAAAAAATAAAATTGTCACTAGGGGGCATAGCAGTAGCCAGATTCGTCTGATGATCATTGTCAGTCATGTACTCCTCATTCGAAACATCTATGACATTTCACAACAATCCTCCAGAGAACTTGCTAGACACTGAGGTGCAAAAATTAAAACTGCTGCTACAAGGCGTAGCAGTGTTTGTATCCATATAGAACTCAACTTCAACCATTGATGACGTTCTGGACAATAAGATTGTCATGTCTTGCCATTTAAGTGTTTAAACTGGTGCTGCCATCTTATTGTTTGTAGATAAGAGTTAGAGAATTTGTGTTTTTTGTTTGAGGATATAAACCACCAACATTTGCTACTTATGGCAAGATGCACTGAAATTTCGTGACGATCCTTCAAATTGTTTGTCTTAAACAGAGGTATAGCCAAAGAACAGAGCCCAAAATACTAAATTGGGGGCACACATCATGAAGCCATAGCAGCAGACGACAGCATGTACGTTAGGCATTATCATGTTCAAATTTCATGAAGATCTTCTTGCGATCCATTTTAAGAGCTACAGCTATGACAGCATTATGCACAAATACAATTTAATACGCAGGTGCCCACTGTTTCAATAATATATTTTGAAGAAACTTTCCGCTTAACGACCATCATGAAGTCACTAAAACAGCCCAGTTCAACATTTTAAAATCAAATCGTCAGGCAAATACTTTTAAGGGCCTTTCATACTAACGTCGACACATCGATGTTTTGGGGAGTTGCGGTCAGTATGAACGCTTAACTTCAGTCCTGGATCGAAGTTAACAGCGCCAGTTAACATCGCAGTAAACAGGTGGATTTAAGAGCAGAGTGTCGACGCTGCGGTGCAGTATGAATGGTCAACTTTGGTTCCATCGAAGTTATCGCCAGGTGCCACTGTTATCATCAACAATTACAGGGTTGTGCCGTCACTAATAGCTGCTTATATTTCGCTCTAATAATAACCAATCGAATTAAAAATAAGTTTTTCATCAATTACCACATGTAAATGTTCCCAAATTGCCACATTAAAAAAATCTTAGCGTGCAGCGTTACTTCGCAGCTTATGTCAACGCTCGCTCAGACCGGAGTTAAAGTCAGTATGAAAAGGCCTAAAAGGTTGAAATTAATGGAATTTTGAGCATATTCAAAGGCATCATTTAAATGTTAATTCTTTTCAATGACATGCTTAATGTTGGACTTACTTAAAGTGTGACAGATATTAAAGCTCAAAGGTTTGATACGACAAGCCAACAACACTGAGAGATTACTTACAATTACTTTTTCAGTACTAGATAATTAAGTTAACACGTAAGGTTAAATGCATTAATTGGCAAAATTTATGCGTCAGTTTAAAAGAATATGACCATAGTCTTCATATCATCAGAAAGCAATGAAAAACCTTTTCCATCCCGTGACTGAAATAGCAAATGTTCACGTGAACATGCAAGTTCACAGAGTACTCCACAAAAGTCTCAAGCACAAAAAATATTGACCTTAACTTAGTTTTATTGAAATTTTAGTGCAGTCTTGTTATTATTAAAAATTTCTGTCATGACAAATACTATACAGTCATGGATCGATCGCCGAAATCTCAATTAATGTAGGAGATACGTGTACCCATGCCAGTTATACCTACTATTCAATTTATTATTATCATCATAAAATTATTATTTACGAGTCAAAACACAAATACACCTCAGTCTATTGTTGAAATAAGGGTAATATACCCACGTTCGGACATCAATTTCTCGACCGCGTCAAAGTTTTCAGCAAAATGACACATTCCATCAAAAAGATAATTATTGCCTTTATTGAATAAACCAATTACTTCCATGGACCATGAGTTAGCATCTTTCCGATGAAATGCACCAACATCACTTGCAAGATTCTTGAGCATCCATTATTGGAGGTAATTGGCTGTCGAAACCAAAGTTAAAGTGAATTCCTTGCCTAAATTGCAATTTAATGATCACGGGCCAAATACCATACCCAGTATCGAGGCACCAAGGACCCCGACAGCGTTTGGCATATTTCTCAAATGAGAATACAACACAGCAGGAATTCCTAGTGTTTTTAATAACTTCTCTGCAATTTTCATGCTCTCACAGTGCTTCTAACTATCTTACCTTGCGATTCAGAGTCGGATCAAACGTGTAGTTCTTCGCCACAGCCTCGGCAAATTCAACAGATGCCTGCAACACGAACATTGAATGAATTACATGATAGGCCAAAAACCATAAGTGGCTTGGGTCCATTTTTTTCCGAAAATCAAGTCGGTGAAGCGGTATTTTAAAGTTACTCACTTTTTCACAAAATAATGTGTTAATTTTAACATCTAAAAACACACTAAGTTATGAAAGGAAGATAAGTACAGTCAGTAAATTGTATTATTTTTTCATCAACATCCACATCAATTTGGTGTTTGTATTCATAAGCAGTACACAAGTTTCATCCATACCAGACAGATTGTTGAAACCAAAATGGCCATAAGAGGCTACTGCAGAGGTTGAATCCAAAGGTGCCGACAAATTGCTACCACATCAAAATTCATTAAACTCCATCAATCAGTTCTCTAGATATCATCCGTAAACATGCTTCTCCACAAAGTACTCAGAAAGTCAATCGTCAAGATCTCGGCGCTGGCAGATCGTCATCAGACACATTTGTATCAAGTATAATGATTGAAATAATATTAATTTTAACAAAAACGACGCTAGAGTGTTGCAGCATGAAAACAACGGAGGCGCAGAGAGGTCACTCACTAGGAATGTTGGAACATTTTAGTTGAAGCTGCGGTAGTTTTTTTGTTGACAGATCTTGTGCTATGCCTTGTGATGTGAACTGAACATTCTGTAACGATATTTTGTTTTCTGCCTATTATAATACGTACCTGAGGATATCTGATTGATATTGAAATGCCATTTTCATGCTGCACTCTAGTATCATTTTTGTTTTCCACTTCATTGAAATCCGTCACTTGATTTCTAGATCTCACCCAGAAATTAACTCTTCCCCAAAAATGTACGACTGAAAAATCCCCATTTGAGACCGTTACAGCCACTAGGGGGTGCTGGAGAGGTCCAATCTGCCTTAAAAATCAACTGGCGTAGGCACACTGTCACCGCAATTACCTCTATGTAAAGTTTCATTGAAATCCATTCATCAGTTCTCTCTAGATATCTGGAAACACTCTTCCCACAAGACCCTGTTAACCCCAGCCCCTCTGTCCCAGCGGGAGTGGAGCACATTGAGGAGTGGTTCTAGCGATGCACGACACATGTGATAAATGTCACCAAGATCCGAGAAGTGAAAATTGCACGAAAACAAAAATTTCCAGGGTCACATCTTTTCAGCAACAAAAGATTCAGTTTACACGCCAACGACATGTTCTAAACAATTATTTGTGTGTCCACATGCAAGTATATTAGTCATACTTAAATAAAGCCACAGAATCAAAATCTTTTAGCATGCTATGAACTTTGTACAACTTCGTGTTTCTTTTTAGTTTATATGCTTTCAACTTTGATTACATATATAAAAGATATAGAAATTAAAAATTATAAAATATTTATTTACTCCTACTTATCTTTTATGCTAAAAATTTAAACAAGAGCAACGCAGAGCGTTGAAATGCGCCCATAATTGCACCGTATACGGTATCCTTCTGGGGTTGTTTATTGGTACCATAAAGTGGCCAGTAGAGGGCATATATGTAGTATGTTGTACTTTGCAAAATGGAAAGGCATGGTCATTGTCTCCTCAATAGGCTAGGGGCAAAATGTGAGTATCTTCATAATACAAGCACATCCAATACATCAGTTGCTTAAAGCATCACAGAAACATAGAATTAAAAACAAATTTACCAACATACGAGATTAGCACAGCATTAGAATGCCAGAAACAAATTTCTTCTTGGAACTTTTCCTTCATAGGCACGAAGTAACACAAAGTATACACCTGAACACCTATGAAAATACAGAGGTCAATGTAAAATACTAAAATTGCCACTAGAGACATACCGGTAGTCAGAATCATCCTAATGTCGTCATCGTCCGTTGTCAACATCACATAAATACACTTGCTAAATTTAGTAAAGATCCTCCAAACGGTTTGGGAGATACAGCCATGGGCGCAAAAAAATGCCACTAGGAGGCGCCATAGTAATCAAAGACATGGGAAATTCAGCGTCAACCGTCCTCTTCATAGTAAGAACATACATGCCAATTTTCACAATCATCCTTTGAGCGGTTTGGTTGATAGAGGGGTGGACGCCAATAAACAGACTCAAAAACAGTAAAAATGGCCACTGGGTGTCGCAAACTAGGTCAAATCCATCCCAAAACGGGAGGATAGCGTCATCGCACTAATAGGTGCCTACATACCAAAATTCATGAAAATCCGTTAAGGACTTGTGAAGATACAGAGGTAAACGTAAAAAAATAAAATTACCACTAGGGGGCACACTGGTAGGCGGATCCGTCCAAAAGTCGTCATCCTCTGTTGTTAACATCATATGAATACACTTATTAAATTTCGTAAAGATCCTGCAAACGGTTTAGGAGATATACCCATAGGCGCAAAAAAACAAAACTGCCACTAGGAGGCGCCACAGTAGTCCAAATCATCTGAAAATCATTGTCAGCTGTCTTCCTTATAGTAAGCACATACACGCCAATTTTCACAATCATCCTTTGAGCGGTTTGGTTGATAGAGGGGTGGACGCAAAAATACAGACTCGAAAACAGTAAAAATGGCCACTAGGTGGCGCAAACTATGTCGAATCCATCTGAAAACAGGAGGATAGCGTCATCTCACTAATAGGTGCCTACATACCAAATTTCATGAAAATCCGTTAAGCACTTTTGAAGATACAAAGGTAAGCGTAAAAAACTAAAATTGTCACTAGGGGGCACACCGATGGTGGAATCCGTCCCATTCATGAATGGAACATATGTGCCAAATTTAATGAACGTATGTCAAAGGGTTTTGGAGATAAAGCAGCGGACGCCGGACAGACGCCGCCCGGACAGACGGACGGACGGAGATGACGGGCATAATGCGTCCACATATAATTATGTGGGCGCATAAAAAGGAAAAATTCACTTTTCCATCATACTGAGTCCTAACTTGGAGACACTTTACAGTACCACATATTTTTCAGTTGTTACAAGATTTCTAAATAATTTCATAAGGTTGGTGGAGTTGATGAGTAGAACTTTCTTTTCTCACAACCCGTAAGAACACTTAACCATGACAGTCAATCTGGGTCAAGAAAAGTGGATCGGTCATGAACAGGGTCGATGGGGGGTATAAGTTGGCCAGAATTTGGAACATCCTGATCACTACGCCACCTAGTGTCCAATACTTTCGGAAGATTGCTGCTGATAGGAGCCGAAACTGTCAAGGGTAAATATCTTCTTACTGGTTGTGAAAAAAGAAACTACTACTGTTACAAGATCTGTTAAGGTTAGGCAGGACATTACCGACAGGTCTCTGTGTGTTTAGCCAAGTATCTACAGAGACATGCATTTTCACAAAGCAAAAGAATATATTTTCTGAAAGTAGAAAGTCTGTACATTATACTGATCTCCCATTAATTACGTCCAGGGACGATGTCTTTTGGCAACATTTCGCTCAAAAGAAATGTAGGTTCACAGCAAAACAATAGCAGCAAAAACATTTGGCATCAATATTTAAGATAAAATCTCTAACATGCTGTTTTAGTTTATTATAATTTCAATTTTGTTTCACGCAATTTTCTTCATTTTTTTTAGAAAAATTGTCTAAGTCCTACTTTTGATGGCTCCTCATGCAAAAGTCGAACATTCCAAAAACAATCCCTAGCACGGTAGTTTTTGTTTGTGTTCAATTCATCACTCAGAGTAGACCTCATTCAACAGATCCAAAGCAAAGTCTTGGCATAAGTCATGACCACTTCAAACACATGTTGAGGGCATATACTCAACAGACAACTTCCGCAGCATTCAAAAATTGTTGCGACGTGCTGCAAGTAAAAATTAAGCCTCCAACAAAAGTAACACTTTATAATTTTTCATGGTTAAATGTCTCCAATGGGTAACCGTAAAAACTGAGATGGGTTTAGAATGAGGTTCGGATGCCAAAATGTTATCGTTAAGCGATCCTCGCAATATTTTGTTTATTTCTTGGCACTACGGTAAACTCTTACAAACGTTAGACCAAAAATAGATGTGGATTGAACGTTTTCTCATTTCAAGGGCTCTAACATTGTTGTAAATGCCAACGTTTTTTGCAAAGCAAAACTCGGATATTACCTTTTATGATAGAGCTTGGAAAGAATTAATTTAGTGCCAGAAACAAAAACAAAAACTGAACTCATCCACCTTATAATCTCCTAAAGTGACGAAATTTTACCATATCACTTCTAAAATAATCAATCACGACGATGATGACCAGTTTAGTAACAGTAACTTAACTAAACAAAATGCGCAACAATTCTTGTAAACTTTTTACACGTAAATTTGATGATCCAGAACTTGACACAGCTGGACATATGCAGGTCCGAGTCCCTTAGCATTCATCTCATCAAAACAAAAGCTTACACATAAGCCGTCACTCGGAGTAGACATCAATATTAGCACGGTCCCGAGAGTGCCAAGTTAAGTGAGGTTGCTCGTAATGCACTTTTTGTACAATACCCCAGAGACATCTATGGCACAACAGGAAAGGAAATATGTTGCCCTCTACACAAGGGGCAGTGTGTGTGATTGACAAGTGAGACGTGGTGTTGTCAATCAAAAGAAATCTCTCAGAACAAAGGATCAATCTATGGACTGGTTTCTGTCAATTTACCATCTGGCTTTCACCATCTGCATCGATCTTCTGAAATCACTATCAGTAACTAAGAAATCTTTATAGATGAGTGGTTATTAGGATGACAACATTCTGTACATCTTCTTTCAATTGACTAATCTTCTAATATTGTGTTTGATCAACGATAAATGAGTGTACTTGGTTGTAGCCACAAGATGTTTTATGATTTCAAGCCCACTCATGTTACTGTAACAACAGCTAAAACTTGAAAGTAGACAGAAATCGTATCGCTACCTGATCTCGCCAGTAAAAAATGATACAGAAATGCTAAGCTTCAAAGTAACTCAGTCATGCACAGACGTTGCATCCTGTTATGTAGACTTTGATGACGTTTAGGTGGTCATTAGTCATGTTAACATATACGGCATTTGGAAAAAATCAGGGCTGCGTGCGTTCCGCAGAGGTGAGAAACATATTGCCAAGCATAACAATGGTGTATGTGATCACACTACCTTTCTCATAATTGTCTTGGGTTGATGCTGTGATAGGAGGCTTGAAACAGCTACAGGTGTGAACAGCAGGCTAGTACCTACAGTCTAGTAATGATATAACCTAACCATAGGTTAGTTATATTTTAGTCATTTTATTAGTCACAAACCATTAAGTCACATTTTCAGAACCACTCTAGTCATGACTAATATATGACTAGGAACTGTGCATGAGTGCACATGAATAAATTCAGTCATGTTTTAGTCACTTCATTTACATGACTGGGATGTAACTTACGTCAATGACTAAACTGTGTACATTTTTTCTTTTCATGACTAGAGCTTTAAGGCCCTTTCATATTGATTTAACTCCGGTCTGAGTGGAGCGTCGACGTAAACAGCACAGTTAACTGGACCGTTCATACTGGCTTCGGTAGTTAATGAACATCGAAGTAAACGGTTGGTGACGCTGTCGTCATCGAAGTTATCGCAAGGTAGCGCTGCACGCTAAAAGATTTTTTCAATGAGACAATTTGAGAACCTTTACAAGTGCTAAATGACATTAAACTTATTTTTAAATCGATTGGTTATTATTAGACCAAAATATAAGTAGATATTAGTGACAACAATACCCTGTAACTGTTGACGATAACAGTGGAACCTGGCGATAACTTCGATTGGCCCGAAGTTAAGCATTCATACTGCACTGCAGAATCGACGCTGCGCTATTAAATCCACCCGTTAACTGAGATGTTAACTAGAGCTGTTAACTGAAACACAGGACCGGAGTTAAGCGTTCATAATGACGGCAACTCCACAAACCATCGACGCGTCAACATTAGTATGAAAGGCCCTATAGTCATGACTAGAGCTTTAGAGTGTCCCAAGTATGCAAATGATGTGACTGAAACGTGACTAAATCTGTTCAAATGCACACATGTACAATGAATAACTCCAGCATTAGTCATGGCTAGAAGTGTGGGATATTAAGTCATGACTGGTGCTAAAGTCACAAAGATGTTCCCATGCGGTCCGCATGCATGAACTCTTTGCTTTCTGTTTTGTACGGTTACAAATTAATTAAAAAATGGACAACGCACTCCCCACTTCTCGGTTCATCTTTTTATGGGTGACTAAAGAAGCTTGAAAGATAATTTTACAGCGAAATCGTTGTATGATTTTTGTGAACATGAAGCGTACATTGTTGGATATCGGCTTCCGAAAGAGTATTATTCCACATACCACTAAAACTGGTTTGGTTTCTACCTCCTAAATTTAAGGATAACATTGCATTGGCGTGTTTTGGGCGAAATCTACACTGCACATCCTCCAAACAACTAGTAATACCCATGCAACTACATTACACAATCATCAGTCATTTCAATTCCACAGTTCCAAGCTATGAATGTTGTGTACACAATGAATGGCCACACATACATTCCTAGTATCTTTGAGAGACATATTCAACAAGCCCCAAAACCCTGATACATGCTGTATTCTCGTACCAAACCTGGACCCCTACACGTATTAGTGATAATAATTCTTCACAGCTCTAGATAGAAATAAACTGCCATGCTTTTACAGCAGTCCAAATCATTTAAATTAAAAGGCTTTCTGCATTCACACTAAATTGAGGACGCTTTATTGTGAAGACCATTTTGTCTTGAGAATGGTTTACTGATAATAAACCGAAACATCCACTAATACAACATCTTTGTTTACGTATGTGCTGATTTTAAAGTTCTCATTCATCAAATTTTGACCTAAAACAAATTATGTGATCGTTCTTTCACTTGTGGCTGTAACTTTTAAAACTATAAAAGTTTCTTCTAAAATCATCCTGACCTGATACAGTCCGCAACACACTGTTGCTCTTCATGTTACAAATTAAAAATCTCAGCTCCTGGAACACAGCCTTTTTTATCCCAGCTGCCTTATTTGTGAAATTTGAAATCAGCCAATCACAGATCAACTCCAAAACTAGGTCATAATTCACGCACATCCAAACAAAGCAAAGGTGTTTTAGTAACATTTAAGTCACATCCACACAAACAAAGACATTTTAGTCACGCCCTCACACATTCTAGATCTAGTCACATTTTAGAACTGAATAATTATTTAGTCACATATTAGTCATATCTAAGTCACCATCAAATACTACAACATACTCTAGTCACATTCCAGTCACGACTAATTATTTAGTCACATTTTAGTCACATTTTAGTTATGACTGAACCTTTAGCCATGACTAAAATAGGTAAGCTACTATAATAGAGACCAAATATGCCATGGCAAGTCTTGAGAACCAAATTTTAAAAAATAACAATCATAAAATCTATTAATTTTGCTACTTAAGTTTGCCCTCTCTATTGTAAATAATCAGTGGTGTGTAGCAACTTTCTCAAAAATGTGAAGGCAATGCCTAAAACCACCAATCAGTATCTTCCTCTAGTGTTAGATTGTAGAAGTACCAACTCCATCTAGTGTTAGGTCACAGAACCAGTAACTCCATCTAGTGAATATAAAATGATGACCCCGAATTATGATTTGAGATCAGTTTTCAGCAGCAATGTTTCAGCTCTTCCCAAGTCCAGAAATCCCTTTTGATCGGAATTTGAATACTACAACTTAAAGTCCTTCTTGCAAACTGCCCATGTGGTTCCAGTATCCGAAAATACTTACTACTTAAATTCTTATTTTCGACACCCTTTCTTTATATTCTTTTCGC
>NMRA01000013.1:933088-957347 GCA_002633005.1 Phoronis australis | reverse complement strand
TATCAGCAGTGCTCTTTCAATGACTTTGCAATAATAGACCAGGCAGTAACAACAAAGGAGCTTAAAATTCGTGAGGCTTTACATATCAGTTGGTGCAAGCCCAATCTCAATAGGCAACTGACACACCACAGGTTGTCATTGTTGGTATAGTTCATTGTCACTCCCTGTAACTGACTGTATCTGTGCTTCATTACTTGTTGCTGGGCCTAGCTAGGTGGCCACTGTATTATGACTTCTGAGGATGGTGTTTAATAAATGACACCGAAACATGTCAAGTTTTAAATCCGTTGTTGTTTTCGTGAAAATATTAGTATCCTTCAGAGGACCTAGATCACTTCATTTACTTTCAGATTTATCTTCTTTGTTATTTAACAAAAATTACAACTTTTGGAAAAAACAACGTACAATTCAAAATTTAGACCATCAAACAACTTGTAATGCCGAGGAACGGCTCCATAAATTCATTTTGACCAACCATGAAGAAGTTAAAGACCACTTGAATGAACAGACACCAAGGGCACTTATTAAGAACCCTACAGTACCAAGCTTCAATCAAGGACCACTTACGGTATAATAAATAGGCAACCATAATAATAGCATGATTAATACGTTAGAGCAAATAAACATGCGTAAAGTAAAATCTGTTAAATCAAGACGAGTTTATCCACTACACTGCTGATTAGTCGTAAATTGCAGTATGTAAGAGACAGTCAATGTTCAGATTTTGCGGAATCGATAGTGTCCAGAAAGCACAAGTATCCTCCTAATGCAAAATCAATGGTTCTAAATACATACTGCAATGCACAGGGGAAGAGACAGTGCTGATCTTAAGCAAATCCCATAATGGGAAAATCAAGACTTAAGTGGGTACAGTCAACAATTATTTTTAATTCCTCCACAAGAACACCTCTATTGACCAGGGTTTTGTTGGACTTATAATGCCCAAGCATCGCGTCCCGATAGCATTTTTTAGAAGTTCAATCTACCGTAAAATCTTGCCACTTTCAAAGAAAATTATAAATTTTTCATTTTTCAAGTGTTTTAAACGCTGTTGTGACCACCCCAAATTTTTCAAAATATAATTTCTATAAGCAGCTATCGTACAGAGCTTGACTTGGCAATTCATTACTTTGGTACTGTATATCTTTTATGAAATATGAGAAAATAAAATTTCACTTGCTCAACACATTCTAACCTCAATTGGTAAGATCTAAAAATAAAATAAAATTATTCTCAGAAGCATTGATCCTCATGACTTAGGCAGTTACATATTCCCTTCTTGTGAATTGACTTCTATGTTATTTAGACATCATGGGATAATGTTCAAATCTCAAGTTACAGTTAAAGTGGCACATCGTGCATCGCAAAATAAAATAAATTTTGACGTAGACCTCTTACCATTACGAAATTGGTCTCAGATTGTTCCTTCGGTAAATTTTAGGTGATTTCAAGGTTTGCGGAGAGCTGACATGTTGGTTATTCCCCGAGACCAGGTTTGGAGCATAATATGAGCCATGACAAGCCAACTTGTAGAGTCTAATCTCGAGCGATAATGAAATGTCAGCTCTTTCCAAGCCCAGATATCACCTCCAGTTTGACAAAGAAACAATTTGAAACCAATTTCAGAATGGTAATTGGTCTAAATGAAAAAATCATTTTGTGAAGGAAGGTGGGTATATGGCTGCTTCAACAAAACGTCACTGACTGCCACTTCAAGGAGACAGACAGCAAAGTGGGTTTTTATGCAATTTCCTGCAAAGTCTAAACGCTAACATGCATTAGGCGGACAAACACATACATGTGCAGCCAGTAATACCTAATGTCTGCTTTCCACGAAAGAGGTCACATCCCTCATGATAGAGTATGTACAACAGATCTCAGTTTCATAATGAACTCGTTTTACAGCTCAGTTGGAAGACCCGAATAAAGGCAAGCTATCTCAGTCCATCATTTTCCGCCACCATATGGAGGAAAGGAGGAAACTTTCCTTTTGTTAAATGTTTTAACAATGTTTATACCACACAGCTGTAAACATATAACTTATGGTACACCCTTAGCATTTCCAGCAGTGTTCACGAAATAAACCTTTCAAATGCTTCAGAATGGCACTTTTAGCTTGTATTCTTTTTGTATTCTTTTTTGTCTGAAAGTAAACATTTTTTATCATCGTCATCTTTTTATGAACAACAGAGGGATTTCTCTCAACCAAAGACTTTCGCACAAATCACAGAGAAAATTGACTAATACTTGAGTTACAGACAAGTAGCTAACTACTTTCCCCACAATCGTTGCACGCATCAGATGTCTATGAATCAGCCCGAGGTGAATGACCTACAATAAATATTCTCCAACTTGGGACAAAAAGAATTCCTAAAATTGACATTTATCAAGGGTTATCACATCACTGCAAATAGGTACACCACACAAATCATTCTTAAACCAAAGCATATTTTCCTGAAAAGTTGTTCTTGTTGAAAAATTTGACAAAATGAAATTCTACCTATCTTGCCATATTGTGTCCCAAGGTGAAGGATTTTTACCGGAATTCAAATTGTTGTCAAAGTTTGTTGCCAAGGGTTACGCAGGACCTTACTAACAAAGTAAAACCTTGAACAATTTGATTTTTTTAACCAATCTTTCCCAAATTGTATTACGTGACCATGTCTTTTAGCAAACAAGAAAGGTACATTGATAGCAAAACAATGGTATCAATAACATGGTTAAATTTTATTTGATATAAATGTTCAAGATGCGATTCCAATAACGCTGTGTTACAGTTACTTTTCAAAAATATAATTTTGTTTTGTTTTATGCAACTATTTTAGATTTTTTTTCGTGAAAATTATAAAAGTCCTTCTTTTAATAGCCCCACATGTAAAAGTAGAACATTTTTAAAACAAATCCTACTATGAGCATTTTGGGGAACAATGTATCAACCATTATACTACCTGAAAGTTTCATATCAATCTGATCAGCCATTTCTGAGACATGATGTTCCAAAGTTAGCCACAAATGTGGACAATTGTCTGGGTTCCTACATAACGTAAACCTTGTTATAGTTTTTGTATGACAAAAAACAAAGATTTTATAAAAGGATTATTACAAAAATATACTAAATTTCAAAAAAAATAATCTCTGAAATTATAACACAAAATGGAAAGACCATTCAAGTGAACTTTATAGAATTATTTGCTATTCACACCACATGTAGTATTAGGCCCAAACACTTACACTAAAGATGCTATCAGCCACATTTTGGTGTCTAAAATGGCTGTTTTCACGAACTCTACTTCCATGTTTCACCTTCCATTGTAACGTCTGCTCACTATTACCTTTTGTTTGAAATGAAATACTAACAATAAAATGTCTGGAATTTCGTCGATGGATAAACCTCTTCCATCACTGAAACTAAACCATCATGACAAGTAACTTAATTAGGGTAACGTTTCCTCAAATTCGAACAAAAATAAGGAACCTAACGATAACCGACTTTTACAGCTGCAAGTGGCTTAGAACAAAAAGTTGTTTTTCCTAAGAAAGTGCATTTTCAAAAATTAGTTTTGCTAAGTGTTTCCCACACAGGCAGACAACACACTGATGTATTTCACTAGTTCATTTCTCATATTTTTTATTCAAGTAATGTTTTCTCTCTCTCTCTCTCTTGTCAGCCCTCCTCTCATACTGCCTTTACAATGCAATCAATGGGACACTTTATGTAGAGCTTAAATCAAAATTAGAATATGATCAGAAACAAAGTTTACGTTCAGTGCAATCCAGTCTCAGACAGACATTTCAATCTTGAATTATCATTTCAAAACCACATGAATTACCGTACACATCTGATCCATCGGATATTACTATAATTTCCGTATCAAGCCTACGCAAGGCATAATTATCACATTTCCATCAAATAACCTGTGGCAGGGAAGGAATCGCATGGGATAGCCAGTTTAAAATACTTAGCTTCAACTAGAGTAAAATAGCGATAAAATCTGTAAACTTGTTTTTGCGGTTTGATCACAAATTGACAATTCTCAAGGTTGTCTGCAAACCTTTGCTGAAATCACACCCTCTGAATCTTTCAGTTAAATAATGCTTAAATTTGTTTGCAATTTATCGAGTGGTATTGAGCTCTACCAGCACAGCATTTATCTGCAACTACGATGGTCCCACGATTGAGTCTGTGATGTGGCCGGTCTCAAAAACACATTTTTCTCGCTGATAATGTGACTAAATCTAACACATATGTTAAAAATAAACAAAAAATAATAGTAATTGCTCCCAAAAATCAATAAACCAGTGTATTACATAAAATCTTGTTTTAGACTATATTTATCAGAAGAAAATGATCGGAAAATATACATGGATAGAGAACATCGTGTAACACAATTTTACTCTCAATTTTAAAGTGTCTATAAGCCATGTTCTGGTCAAACAAAACAACCTTCTTTACAAAGACGGGCAGATTTATTTTGCTTTACAATAGTAAAAGAATTTTATTCAGGGGTCTATTTCATGATAAGTCAGGGATTTGGTCTAACAGGCACTCCATACAACTGTCAGAGATTTGGTCTAACAGGCACTCCATACAACTGTCTCAGAAAAATAATTAAACCTCAATTGAGCAAAAGTACCAGGACTCTGAGAATATAAACATAACTCTTAGTAACTAAGATAATTTCTATAAATAATTTCTATGTGCTAATATTTACTTGGTTGCACTCGATGGTCTTTTGAACAGCGGCAGAATTTACCTCCCCCAACTTCATTAAGAATTGGCGCCTGCAGTTTTGTGATGCTTATGAAGGCTATGAATGGCATTTGCTTGATAATTTAGCCCATTCTATGTGAAAGAGTGCCAGTGGTTGACCCCTTGACACCTTTACTGTTTGCGAGCAAGAAGTAGAAATTAAAGTACGATAAAATCTCACCAAATTCGGATAAAAATAATGGCCAAATATGCCTTTTTTCCTTTTTCAATGACTTCTAACCTTGTTGTGAATGCCAACAAATTTTCAAAGCTTTGCTTGACGGTAGTTGTGGTACAAACCCTGAACAGGAAAAAATCATTTAATTTGGTGCCACGTATCTTTCTTGGAAAAATGAGGAAAAAATTTTCGGCCATATTGTTTCCTTTGGATTTGTAAAAAATCTGGCTGAAGTACACCATTTTTCACCCGATTTCTGTAATGTGGAAAATTTTGGCAGTCTGAATACACTGCCTCTCAGTTCGTAGTAACCGCATGCAAATGGCTTAGTGGTGAAAATCGCTGACATGACGATGTTCTGTCGTTCAGCAACTTTTCCGGACATGAGGGGTCCTGAACCTGGGATAACATCTGGCTCCTTTGTTAACTGCCCAGCACAGTCTTTTGTCCCGTATGACAACAAGCACGCCACTTATCTCCCAGGCTTCAAAGGGTTACTGAAACCTGGCAGAATGGATTGTCTTATCTTCTGTTGTAGTTGGGCGATTTTGGTGATTCAAAAACTAAACATGATCAGCATTTGACAAGGAATTCAGAAATGCTATTGGTTTATGTTCAAATATGTTATAACTTAACTTTCATTTTTAGCAGCACAGCCCAGTCAGGCTAGATAGGATCTGATGGGAAATTAGAGCAATTATCGAACAAAAGAGAGCCAGCCCTCCATCCATAAATGCCAGAATGGAGTTAATCAGTGGTGTAAGATATTGGCTACAGGGGTGATCTTCCCGACTTGTTGTTGGGCTATAGAATCGAACAAGTTGGGAGCAACGGGAAAACACCGTAATGGACTTGGTTGTCTTTATTCAATTATTCAGCAGCCGACTGCGCTTGCGCCTTTGTTATCAGTTCCAATAGACTTTCTGCAAGGTTTTTGAAGCCTTTGGTCCATTATACTGTTCATACTTTCAGGTTATGTTCTGTATACCCAGCTGCTTAGACTTGGTTTTTCAAGCTCACAATCAGCAAACACTGTTGAGTGCCACCAACAGTCACTTTCATGAAACGGACCTTTTGTCCTTTGGTGGAATTGAATATGGCCAGCCATATGGTGGAATTCTATTCTGTGGACTTTAATATTGGTCATCTATGATAAAGAGCTAATTAAGCTTAAAGGCTATGGAAGGAAAAGACCTGTAATAGAATATTTTCCATTATACTCTTGATCTGTAATTAATTGCTTTTTGTTAATGAAGCTTTTCAGCTTAATTACAGCTCACAGCTTAAAACTATGAGATGTGTGTACTATCCAAGAAGTGGCATTACCTTAAAGCTGTGCATCTCGTGAAAAATAATATGCACATGCATAGTAACTAATCATTCACCGTCCAATGTACGACGAGTTCTAATGGTATGTATGCACTGTGCAGATTCCCGAGAGAACATGTCATTGGTGTCATGGTCACTTGTTCAACGGAGGCAATGGAAGATTGTTCAGTGTACAATTTGCTGAAGATTGCTTAACAAATTAATGTACTCTATAAATCAGCGCGTTCACGTGGTATGAGTAGGAATTATTAGTCTATTACATACCATGTGCTGGTCACTTCCCATGGCCTATTACTTCAGTGCGAAGAGTTGAGATCTCGGTCCCAACCAGAGCTTGAAGGTGTAATACGTTGTTTGATAACAAAACATTATTTCCACTCAAAAGTTCAGGCAAGAAGCCTCATATGAAGTCTGATAGGATAACAATCAACAGTGGACTAGAGCACCTGGACAAAATTCAGAGTTCGTGCATTGGTCGCGACAGAGATCTTTTCAACCTGAACCATGGGTCACAAGCGGTGACCAACATATGACGTGTAAGAGAACAATTCTTGCTGTTTAGGTAATGAGGTGTTACCATAGGACATTCATCAAATGTTTTCATTTAAGTTTGCAAAGGTCACACAAATGAGTGGTAAAATAACTCAAAGTGTGAACATTTCTCGTTTTCCACTGGTCAGAAATGGGTCACATCGATGTCATTTTTGCATTATTTGTTGTTTTTATCTTGTGACACTTTGAAGTTGGCCATTTTTACCTGTCAAAGAAGTACTTGAGAAGCAAAACTGTGCAGTCATTGAATGGTTATATCTAGTCAGGAGTAGGAAAATGCCACTTTAAGAGATTGTCAGCAGCTGGCATTAAGTACTGCGCACAAGGACGCAACATCGGTCATGCTGTCAAATATTGTTTCCAGTTCGTGACAAAATTTCATGTGTCTTTCTAAGATTCGGATGACTGAAGACATTAACCAAGTTAATAATATCGCTCATTGACTGTCTGACGGCAGTGACTCACCGACAGATTTTGAAATGCTTTTTCTTTCAGGATTTCCTCCAAATACTATGCTAGCACACTTTGAAAAACATCGGCTTCGACAAGTTTTTGGTCACAGCGCACACCGTTTTCCAGGAAAATTGATTTCCAGGTTATTGCAACCATGTTCGGGGCACAACATTACTTGTATAACAACATTCTGTCCGAAAGCTGAACATGACCTTTAAATATCAATATTCACCATCAACATATTAATTAAAACTAAACCATTACATGATTGCCTGCCGTTTGCAAAGTACGTAGTATGTAACAAATTGAATACTACCTGAAGCGCACTCCTTTTCTTGCCAAGCACCTCGTAGCCAAGTTTTTCAGCCATCTTGTCAAGAAGCTTCGCTGGCTCAAGGTCATAGAAGGTCACGTCTTTGCGGACCTTATCATACTCCTGGAAAGCGAGAAGTCTTAAAACTCATCAAATGCATAAAAGGCAAAGGTTGCGCTTTAATTATGACCACGAAAGTCATGAAATGTCATGAACTGAAGTTTTCAAACTCCTGAGGATTCGAGAAATTTTGGAAGTTTTGTTATTCAGTTAGTTATATACTGAACTAGCGCCTAAACAAATGGACTTGCGATCAAATATAATTTCAGAACATTGTTTCTACTAGCCTACGATTTGATTGCAGCTTTTGAACTTCCTGTTTATCTATTTGGTGACCCAGCTCGGCCACAACTCATTTCCTTCGCTTCTCATTGGCCAACAAACGTGATATTCACTTCCACCTTGTTAAGCTTAGGACATTCCGAAAAATATAAAAAAATAATTGTAGGCAGTCCGATACACGTTGTATCCGACGTGCGCAGGCCGTGCATGTGGGCCCATTGCACTGATCATCAGGAACCATTTTTATGCTTTATTAATATAAGGTTAAAACCCAGGTGAAGAGCCAGAGACCTTGCTTAAGGCTTTAGCAGTGTGACCCAGTGGGACTCAAACCGAGAAAAGAGAGCGGGGACCTATTACACTAGGCCACACTGCCTCCTCTAATTCCGAAAAAATGTTCAAAAGGCCTTCTGATTTACCAAGATTTTACTTCACTACTGACTTTACTGAGGAGGATGCTTCCTGTAGGAAAAAACAGCCTACAAACTGCCGCTATAACAGACTGTGGATGATTCTAAAATGACAATGAACCAATCCGTCTGCTCTCAAAACAAAGCAGCAACAGTCACATTGCCGGTAAGTCTATTAATGTTTTTGAGCGACTGTAGACTATAAAGACATAAGGAATCCATTCTCAGTAATTTACAGTGCATAATTATGTGAGCCAATATTTAACCAGCGGCAAGAACGGGCAGCAGAATGCGCTTACAAGGGACGGGAAAAGCCATAATTAATTTTGCATGTACTGCATGGTTCGCAAAGATATCTTAGTAAGACGGATTGCCTGTGGTGTCTGTGGCATTTTCTTGTGACCTGTCTCGCGCCCCTAAATTATTTTTAGGGGCCAATGGCTCCTAGGAAAAATCCTAAAATTATGAAGTAAAAGCAATGCATAAGTGTCTTCAAGTTTGATCATTTGAGATGAGTATGTAACTCAAAGTCCAAGTCTGAACTTGAGATTCTAGCGCAACTCTAGGGACAGCCAGGAGCTAAAACGCGGATTATACGCACTCATCTACGTAAATTAATGTACTCGGCCACAAAATCAATAAACATCTCAGGAGATCTCACTAGATTAAGCAAAAATAATTGTCAAAATGAAACTTTTTCCATTTCTCAAGCGCTGTTAACATTGTTGTGAATGCACAATTTTTTTCGAAATATTGTCTGTTCGTAGCTATGGCACAGAACTGGTCCCGCATATAATTTACATGTGCAGAAAAAATGACAAAATAAAATTTCACCTGTCCAACATATTATGACCTACACTGGTGAGTTTTTACCATACACCAGACGAAATCAAAATCAAAACACTTATTGCTGTAAGCCGATTGGTGCATTTACAGAGCTTGAAAATAACTACATTAACTTGTTTATCAATAAGAAATATTCAACTGATAAGATGCCTTTGGGAACTAAAGCAACCGTATCTTGTATAGAATGTGTACAGCCATTTCGCCCATATCTCACGGATTTGTTTCACCACCCGGTGCGCCCTCTGACATTGTAGAATAAAACAATAAAAACAGTCTCGGAGATTCGCTAGTATCGGGGGGAATCTCGCAACAAATCTAAATACACCGCAGGTAAGTAAAGTCCTGGGTCTTTGTTTAGACTATTTCTATGGACTTGAATCTCAATAGCATCTCGTATCTTGCGTCTCTACTTATGCGGGTGTAGACCCAATATACTAAAGTCTTCATCAGAGATCTGGTGATGTAAGTCTCTGGCATGCTCTTGTACAACAGTAATAGGTTTCAGGTTGGTGTTACAATGATCCTTAACCATAGTCGATAACTGGTGACATGTCTCTCCGACGTAGTTGTCGTAACACTCATCACATTTGTATTCATAAATCCCATCACACATTCTACGCAAGGTACAATTTCTTTGGTTCCAAAACGTATCTTTTCTCAATATTTTTATCATTTAAATGGAATCCAGCAATATACATAGTATCAATAAGAAATATGACGTGGTTCCAGCATCACAAACTCAAACCTTTTCCAGAAATGTCTTGCCCATTGCATCGTCGAGGTACTGTCCAAGTGTGTTGTCAAGGTGATTTGAAAAGGCTTGTAATCTGTAAACAAATTTAGCACAGAAATTATGTTAATGTGTGCGGAAAATACAGATCGCAAACATTTTCTGGAGTCTGGTCAACACGTCACCTGTGGCCACACCATGTGACCTTATGAATATAAGTCTGAAAAGATTTCTTCCCTAACCAGGACTTGGACCCGGCTCCTTTTGCTAGCCGTGCAGGTGAGCCATCAGGACCACCAGTAGAATGCAGTAATTCAATCAGTAGTCGGCACCTTACCCTTGAACTCCAGAGCCACAGGTGGCATGTTGGGTAGCATTAAAACTGTTTGCAATCAAATACAAAACTTGTTAACACACTACAGTGCAGTTGCCATATCACATTTAGTTCATCATCAAGATCAGAATTACAGCCAGAACAGTAAAATCGCAGTACATTGATGCTTGGTGACGAAGGTTGCTATTATTATTTTCTAATTGTGACAATCTTAATCCTACTGATACTCCATTCACAAACTGACTAAAAATTCTAGCGTTTCAACATACGGTGCAAGCACTTTCACTAGTAGCAGAAACGCCAATAATGTAAATGGTTATAAGCGCTACATAACTTTTAACTGGGGTCTGTTTCATGAAAAGTGACCGACTTAAGACAGAAATTTGCTCAACATATCTATTTTTGGAAAATAATTTAAGTTAAGCAAAACAATAATGTACGTGAGAATATACCCATAACTGTTAATTACTGAAAAAATTTGTATCAATTATTAATGACAGTGACCTGCTTGGCAACTGTTAACTGGGAGAGTAAGGCCGATTTTTTGTCTCGTCTTATGTCACTTTTCATGAAATAGACCCCTTGTGCTTTGCTGGAGGTCTGAGTAACCCAAAACTACCAACACTTTAGTAGCCAGACCGCTCACTTCAAAGGACACACATGCACAGGGGTAAAAAGCCTTCGTTTGGCATCGCAGTTTATGGCTGAGAGTGAACATGTTTTGACATCACTTTTCCTGGTGGTGAAGAAACTAACTGCTAGCAAATATTACCCCTCCACGAACAGCGCATCTGTAATAAGCTAAAACTTAAGTGTTTTGATTAGCGTTTTAGCTATTGAAGCTGCTGGCATTTTCACCACTCACGTGAAGTATAAGCACTTTTTTTCTGTCATTATTGAAAATACAAAAACAAATGCTGTTTTGACATTTTACACCAAGTTTGATTGACAAAGTACAAAAAATCAGGAAATGCAAAGCGTAAAAACCATCTGTTTTGATAATAAACGTCAGGACTGACAGACAAAGTACGTCACTACTGTTAGATACAAAGGTGGTTGTTACACAGCCCACATGGTGACAACCTCATAATTACAACATTTCTCTAATTACATCACATACTTGTCAGTAGATGCATATCATACTGAAAGTCAGAAGACATTTTCATAATAAGGTACCGTTGATGTACACTGTACAGTTGAACTTTTCGTACCAGCTCGGCTTCGATAGTTAGCAGACGCCGGGGTTACATCATTTGATGTTTTGCTTATCTAAGTTGTAGCAAGATGGCGCTACAAACACGTTATGCGAGTGTAATTTTTTAAAAGTTTGAAGAATCTTGTATATCACGTTTAAAATGTATTAAAAGCTGTCGCAACTGTTTGAAGTTTCTCCAGTAGCTGTGACCCTCGCGACCTTGAGTAGCATCCTGGATATTAGAGAATGTTTGCAATACACTACATGTTACTGGTTCAATACTTTTCACAATGGATGTAATAGTTCAGGTAGAGGTGTGTGTGCTGAGAAGGTTTCAACTGAAATCATGTACGATTAACGGAAATATGGAACGTCTCGATTTGGAAATCAAACTGAATCAGTACGGACTCGCGCGACCTTACTGTATGGATACAAAAACTAATTGTAAAATCTCACCAACTTGAAAAAATTGGGGGGAAAGTGAAATTTCATTTGTGTTTTTTTCCGCGAACGACATGTACAGAAGTGCATGTAATTGACTGCCTTTGAAATTTTATTAAATTACATCATAAAAATCTAATCATTTCATCGGAAACAATATGCAAGATGTCAGATGTGAAGCTGTCGATGTTTGGTGGAAATAGATTGCGTAAATTCACCTATAGTAAAAGTAATTAAAATATGTTCAAACTACTGTTTTGTGCACGAAGGAACGGACTACTTTCTCCCCATGCTACTACACTAACTGTATCACCTGCTCCATCCAACACCACATGAGGAGTTCACAGTTTTACATATCCCGCAGACTTGGCTTATAATGAGTTTGCACATATTTTTAGAGTAGGCATCACAAAATACTTCGCAGTTTGAACCAGAAAACACGGGTATCAGCTACCTACTTCTTACACCAGCATTGGTCACAGCTTGATACTCAAACGCAAACCAGCATGGTGGGAAATTGCTTCCCAAAACCTATTTTTGTGTCAACAATCAGTACAATGTTGTGAGCCTACTTAATACAGAGAGCTCCATAATATAACTTACGTCAAATTCAATAGAGGCACTAATTCAGGCACTTCTATCCTAAGCATGACAACAGTTTTATCAGGAAAATAATCACGAGAAACAACTAGATGAAATATGCAATAAAGTACGCGCATCGTCGGAAATTGCCGTTTTTGCTCATAACCAGTTTATACAGCACATGATGAATTCAAACACGCAGCACAGGTCTGCCTGTTTATAGCCAAGTTTATTCACCCAACTGTTTCAAAAATCAAGCAAAATCTTTATTGACGAAAACTGCTAAGTATCTGAGAATATATACAACTGCTAAGAGTAATTTAACTGAGATAATTCCTATAAATTATTTCTAGACTGTGACACACTAATCATTATTTGGCAAAGCAATACTCACAAATTGTGAGGTGAAAGCACTTTTTAAAGTCACGTTTCATTTAACAGGCCGCAGTTTGGCGAATAACATGGATAGCATTCAAATTTAACAGTTTACGTGACGCATAAGACAAATCATGATCTCTGGTTCGGCTACAAAAAATCACCAAAGCTGCATCGACTTTCATTTTTTAATAATAGTCGCGGAAAAAAATGATGACTTGTCAGCAACACTGACAGTCACATGCCAGTGAACTCAACATGCTTGTGAAAACAATCCCCAAGACCTTCTGAAAACTCCTAGTATCTTGTCTTGCTTCAAATCGTAACATTTTGTAATCAATCAAAGTGGCAAGAACTAACAACAATTCGGAAACTTTGAGTTATTTCTGATGAAGAATGAAAATCTTTTGAAACAGATGTTGCACAGCAACTTTTGGTAAATATTTCAATGCTTGCTGCAGTTGTAGTTTGGCTCTGAAAGATAAAGACCCTGGTAAACATTTTTATGCAACTAAATAATAATGACAAAAAACAAAGGGGGGGTGATCAGGGGGTCAAATCCCCTCAATAAATGGTCGCTATGGCAAAAAATGACGTATATTATGGCTGTAATGAGACTGAATATTTAGTAAATCCCTCATTGATGAAATCGCAGATTCCCCACCACAATACAATCAACTAATCCCCTGACTGGATCAGGTTCCATCATTACAGTGCAGTCTCTCCTTAGGATAAACACATGTAGGCAGGTACAGGCACGCACACACTAAACATACATAACTTTTCAACACAGTTTTCTTTGCTTTTAACATGATTTGTATGGTGTAGCTAATGCAAGGCATTTGGCAAAAATTGGGAGCATTAGCAACAATGTGGTAAGCCTCTAAAAATACAAATATGACAATTATAATTGGAATTATTTTGTCCCAAATTGAAGAATTTTTACCACAGCTTTAGACCAATTCTCTGAGGTATCCCGACACATTTCCCAGAAGGCAACAGGTACATTAAGAAATGTTGAAAGTATATACTTTGCCTAATAAGTAAAAATAAACTATACAAGTATCAAAGCTGATACAAACCTCAGGGGCAGATCCAGGATTTTGAGTTGGGGGGGCACGTCAGAGTATTAGCCAGAATTTTGCTCGTCAGACATCTGCGCCCCCGAACTGCCAAATGGATCTAGGAGAATTTTAGGGGGGCCCTGGCCCCCCTCTAAATCTGCCACTGAGCCTACCTAAGTATCAAACCTGATAGAAGCCTACCTATAATAACGAAAACAACTTTTAAGTTGGACCACTTAATTTTAACCATAAAATTGTCCCAAATTTTCCTTCGTCAAACTGCTGACGATTTCATGCTTCAGAAGAACGAACAGTTTGATGTTGCTTGAGAGCCCATGGTGGGTTACTTTATGCACTGAGCAACGCCTCAAAGAAATAAAACGTGGAAGACAAAAACAATGCTCAGAATACAGTGTGAAAACAACATTTCGATATAAGTGGGTCAAAGAACAAAGGGTCACATCAAAGTACGTGTAGTAGAATTTTTAGTTGACAGATCCTGCACCATGCACTGTAACATGAAGCATTCTGTTGAGATTTGGTCTGTCTGACTACTGTACCCGATGAGGATGTACGATTAATATCAAAACGTCGTTTCGATAATGAGTCGTTTTTGTTTTCCATTTCTTAATTCTGATTTGGCCAAAAACTAATGCCACGCTTAAGAAATAACAAACAGTCAGTTCTTTGCGATACCAAAAAACACTTCTCATTTGAATTTGTAACAAGTTGACATCGGATCTACAGTGGTGAGAAAGGGACCTAGATCAGAATGTGGCCAGTTTATCTTAACTGTAATTTCCACTATTTAAACTCATGAACAAACTTGAGAAACTGTCAAAATGTGGCCAACATTGGAAATATATTTGACAAATGTGTGATCAGATTCAAATAAACCATTAGGCACTATAAAAAAAGCTAATTTTCAGAATTGTCGCACCATATTGAAATTCACTATCTTGCCTGTGGCGAACAGGTGTCCAGCGCCACTTTCAAATCCTACATAATGTGGATGGGAAGTTAAACCTACTTGTGTAAACAGCATTTTAAAATCTTTCCGGAACATTTCTACTGCAGTGCGGTGGAGAGTACTATTATTACTTTTGGAAGCGTTGAAATGCACCCACGACTGCACCGCAAATAGTGTGCTTCCAGGGGTGTTTATTTATATCATAAAAAATGGCCAGTAGATGGCACAAAATACAGTGGACCCATCCAAAAATGGGAAGGTGACTGTGTCATCTCTCAAAAGTATTTGACAAATTTCACGAAAACTCGTCAAAGAACTCCCAAGACACGAAGGCAAACGTAGAAAAAAACTGACATTAGGAACCACAGCACTAGTCAAATCCATCCATCTGTTGTCAAATTGATAGGAGTACAATTGCAAAACCTCAAAAACATCTCGCAAGGGGTTTATGAGATGCAACCGTAGATGTGCAAATATGTCAGTAAGAGGCACCAAAGTACTTGAACTCATTTCAAAATTCTCGTCAGCCAATCTCTTGTCTGCTAATTTTTATAACGATCCTCTGCGCGGTATGGCAGAGGAAACAGAAGCAGACCACAAAAAACACACTAAAAATAATTAAAATGGCCACTAGTTGGTGCAGAACAAGTTGAATTCATCACAAAAAAGGAAAGGTGCTGTCATCTTCATAACAGAAATTAGTTTGCCAAATTTCATGAAAAAGCTTTACAAAACACTGAAGTTACAAAAGCAAACATAAAATATAAAGTTGCCACCAGGGGGCACAGCTGTAGTTGGATTGGTCTAAAACTCATCGTCATCTGTTGCCACCTCCATAAGAATACTTCTGCAGAGCTTCAAAATGATTTTGCAAAAGGAAAAGGAGGATACAGTCATGGAAACAAAAAAATTGCCACTAAGGGGTGCCAGTCACTGCCAAAGTAGTTGAACATGTCCGAAAATCAACGTCAGCCATCCTCTTCACAGTAGGAGCATATATACCAATTTTCACAATCAACCTTAGAGTGGTTTGGTTAACAGAGGGGCAGACACCAAAAACAGTAAAAATGGCCACTGGGTGGTGCAAAATACCTCGAATCCATCCAAAAACAGGAGAGTAGCGTCATCTCACTAATAGATGCTTATTTGCCAAATTTATGAAAATCCGTAGAGGATCTTTGAAGACACACTGGTAAATGTAATTTAAACTAAAATTACTACTAAAGGGCACACCGGTAGTCAGATCCATCGGAACGTTCACTCACGCCATCCCATCCATAAAAGGAACAAATGTATAAAATTTCATGAACATATTATCAAAGGGTTTTGAAGATAGAGCTGGACCCTGGATACCACATGCCGAATAAACAGGGGTGATGGCATAAAATGTCTACAAATAGTGTGAGTGCATAAAAAGGTAAACCACGTAGGAATGACGGAGACCATGTTTCATACATTTCTCACTGTGAAGAAGAATCCATGGCTATGAAGTCATAAAGCGCGAGAATTTTGATCTCAGCCAATGTCAAAAAGTTAAAAGAAATTAGTTAAACTATCCATCAATAGGAGGGGCTGTCAAAGGTTTATTCCTGTATTTCGAAATTAATGAACTTCTAAATCATAATTGAATTTCTGTCCACCAAATCTAAGTCAGGATCAAGCAGAAATCACTTTCTCGCTCTCATTACTCTTGAGAGTGCCAATATGAAAGCACCACTATTGATCTGCCTTTTCTGGTCATGACATGAATCCTCAGTGTGAATAAGTCTTCCCTTTTCCCTCCATACATCATACCTACTCACTACTCAAAATTCTGATCTTAAACACACAGGTTTTAATTCTAGCGATTTGAAAACCTCTCTAGATTTCAAAATAAATGTTAGAAATTTAACTTCTTCCCAGTTAAGCCCAATATTTGTTCAAACAAAAAATAAGCTAATCACTGCAATTGGCCCTTAAATGATGCTAATTATTCAGTGCAGACCCAGAAATACAATAAATAAATTAGCTGGGATGGCGATTTCCCCCAGCCAAACCATTCCAAAGTAGCTTAGAACATGGAAATGCGTAATAGGTAATGTTTATATCAAATACAGATAATGGGGAATTAGGCTCACATAAAGACATAATACATCAATCAATAATTCATCGTTATGATCTGCCAAACAATCTAATGAAGTGTATCAAGGTATTATGTCATTATTATAAAATGGACATTGATGATGTTTTTCCTTATTAAGGTCTTTTCATATCAACTCTTTGCTATACTAGAAGATCCTTGATGAAAACTGCCAGACTAGGTGAATCCTTCACACTGGCTTCAGCTGTTAGTTGACACCGACCTAAAGCAGTTTGAAGCGTGGGGAATTGGAATTATCACGAGATGGTATTACAAAAACGTAATGCAGGCGATTTTTTTAGTTTTGAAATATTATGTATACGGTTGCATTATGCGTGAAATGAAGTTGGTCGTTATAGTGATATCATTGCGAATATTTAAAACAGATGGTACAGTAAAACCTCATCCATTTCAAACACGTCATTCATGGAAAAGTGAGAAAATAACATTTCCCTTCTCTGCCCTATTGTGTCCTAAACTGGCCAGAATTTATTGTACCAAAGGATACCACAAAACGTGGCCTTCTTACAGACAGTGACATCTGGTGACAACTACAATGACGCTGTAGTTAACCGGTCACACGAAACTTGAACCATCAACGCAAAGCTTTTAAATCCACCTGTTTAAGCGCTTGGAAAATCCAATTAACTTGCACTGTAAACTTGGATCCAGGACCAAAGTTGGCCATTTCTACTGATTGCCACCAAAACATTGCTGTAACAACATTGGTATGGAACGTTCTATAAAGAACTTGATGCGGACAATTGCCAATGGCAATATCAAGTTTTTGGACCAAGGTCCAGGCCTTTATCCAGGATTTCAAAAATAGGGTGTCCAAAATGGGGTTCCCAGTATTCCAGGGCGTCCATGATTCCGACGCATAACCCCCCACCTCCAGCAATACCCCCAAACACAGATTTTTTTACAAAAATTGCCTAGACCAAGGTTTTTACATTTAAGATTACAAAACAGCCTTCTGTAGTTTGTAATTTTACTAAAAAAAACTGTAGACCAAGAAGATTTTACAATGCTATCAACCAAGTGTGAGCATAGCAACATTGTATATACTTTGTATATACATAGTATATGTCTTCCTGCTTTGAAAAAAGAGCCCCCACTGTAAGCCTTCAGAGGCTTCCTAGTATTCATTACAATGCGAGTCCAAACTTGAAAGGTTCCTATTGACAGTGGGCATCCAAATGATACTTTGGGCGTCCTTGCCAGGGCGTCCAGATCAGTGGACCACCACGACATACGCTGCATAAAGGCCTGCCAAGGTGTAAGTTGCAACCTGTTATGTTATACCTGAAACATCTATGTTTCAGTCTCATAATTTCTTAAGCATCTATTGGGGAGACATTGTCGGTTTTAAGGCCACAAGGTGCATTTTTGGAGTACAGTTGCGTGGGAAAGGCTTCACGAAGTTATTAGCTTTGACCAGACTAATACAACAACAAGATCAGTCATGCTGGTACGATTTTATTACAAATCGCCAATTCTCACCGTTGTGAGACGAACATCCATTGAAATTAAAGCCAGCGACTTTAACAGAGAATTATAAACTCAAAATACTGCAGCATATATCCAGTGAGATTTAGCTCCACCTGCAGTGCTCAATCATTTCCGTAGGAGACAGAATTATAAAAATTACTTTTTAGACAATAATCTCCCTTGAAGATTCTTACCGCTTTGATGCTTCACAATTGCCCTCTCCCTAGGTGAGTATATATAGTCATGGTTTGTGATTTTTTTATCCCATAATTGGTAAGATTACAAACAATATCAGCTGTCCGGTCACTTTACAAATGATGTCGATCATTCAGACATCAATCACAACGGAAACGGAATAACAGTCTGTGTTTAGCCCTTGATCATCTGTCTTCGACTTTAAATCAAAGAAGACAATAACTTTCCTCCCTTCCTGACAAAAACACTTGCCACATTTGTAAAAAGGTTCACAAAACAAGTTCTAACTCGAAAACCAAACCTGTCAAAACTTTATGCCCTTTTAACACATCAATTTTTTGAAGAAATGCAGAGCTTTAATGTAGAAAATTTAAGTTTTAATTTCTTGGTACACCAACAAAATGGCCGCCGAAACTGAAACGCACTGACACAGGCACCAGTGCATACTTGCTAACTTGAGTTGGCCGTTTTTTGTCTTCCTCATTGTTGATTTGGCTACAGAAAACCTTGGTAATATTAAACGTTTTAGATAGATTTCTTATGCAAGTCTCGCATGATCGCATCTCGTAACTGCGACCTCTGTCGATAACTTAGATGAAGTTTCGCTCTGACCTTTCCCACAACACTTTTAAATCCTACTATTTTCCGCGAAGTTTTGCTTGCAGATTAACCTTTCCCTCTAATAGAAAAGTGACTTAAAAGAAGCTTAATAATGACGACATGTTTTAAAATGCAGAGATAACACAAGGATGGAGATCGAGTCATACATTTCCAAGGTAGGGGTTCCCTGACAGGTGAAGTTAATGTCGCCAGCATGATCAGCCAATGTGATCAAAGAGACAGACTTTCTACAGGTATCTTGATATCAAAATCAACATAACATACCATAGACCTGGATACATAATGATGGTAGTTCATCCTTGGTGGGGGTTCATCACTGAACAAGCTATTCAGCGTTGCATCATCAACATGCCATCAACTAAGCAGCTCAGTAAGGGTTTATCTTCTGCGCAATAATTAACAGACTAACTGCTCGGTTACCACTGCAGGAGACACCTTTGTGCAATGCCCCATTGTCTGCCAGTGAAGCCAGGATTCGAACCCGGCTCTCCCAAACGGGAGTACGGAGCTGAAACGACTGAGCCACGCTTTCTCCTTCAGGTCATCTTTTATAGCCCGTCATGTAAAAGTGTAAAACATTAAAAACAATTCCTGTCACTTTTTAAGAACAGTATATAAAGCATACAAATGAAAGTTTCATGTGAGTCCCCTCGGCCTTTTTCGAGATATGACGTTTCAAAGCAAGCCGAATCTGGACATTTTTCTAGGGTCCTGCGTAACATTTGAAGGCCTAACCTTATTCATATTTACAATATTTCACGTTTTATCCCACAGAGTTCAACCGGCTACTAGATGTGCGTTGACATACAACCAAAATCAAATTAGGTGTTCTGCTAAATCAATACGAATTTATTCTTTAAATGAACCGTTCAGTACATATTTGGAGAACAGAAGAAATTAAATATCAAGTAACAGAATGCAGAATTGGTTGAACACTCTGGCAGTTTAAGAGAGTACCGTTATTAAAATTGTAAGCAGACAGCACTGTCGTGTATCTCACAAATTTAGCATAGAAGAGGGATGCTGCCAAGCTATTCTCAGCTGAAGAATGGTGAATACTTAAACACAGTATGTACAAAATTTTAATCCAACAGGTGCCGTTGTTCACAGTAACTTTTGTGATAACTTTGATATCACATTAAGCATTTTTGATTTTAACTTCGGTACACAAACAGATTAAGCATTCCCACTGATTCACACTTCCCTAAACACCAAAGTGTCTACAAGTGTGAAAGGGCTATAATGACCACTACAGTACACAGAAAATGATAATGATAGCCACTTCAAAATTTATCAATGTTTACGTTTTTGAAAATTCTTACTAAATAAAATTTCACTTGTCCATCACATGTGCTAAGTGGATAACAGTTTACCATAGTAATTCGTTCTGTTAAGAAAAATATTTTAGTTCTGTCATTTATATCATAATATGTGGAAAATGAAGGAAGAACTCAGACCACTCAGATTGTATTGCAACTGTTAAGTGCTCTCAAAAGGCTTTTAGGCACAAATTGAGATTTATCGCCTACTTCTTGCGATGCAATGAATTAATGATATCACCTACGCAGAGCCAACAACTTGCATGAGACTCTCAATACTGCTTGTTGAGGGATGTATGGATTTTTAATGAAATTTGAGATCAATTTTCCAACACATGGTAAAATTAAATTTTTTTTTCATTCAAATTGTTTCATAAACCAAATTTTTAAATACACGTAGACGAGATTTTAAATAAAAACATCATTACTCCCATAACTAACCATACCAATTTCTCAGATTTAAATATTTCATAAGTTAACTAAACATTTTTAACAAACCTAACTACACATTTTTTAACAAACCTGATAATACACATTTATTACTGTAACAGACAATTTCTGATTATAAGCTTATAAGCTTATAATCATAAACAGCATTACTTTTATTTTCCTCGTACCCCAAATACAAGCCCAATTGTACTCCAGTGGCACTTAAACATTGTCAGTTTACTGTAGCCTATTTTCAGAACCAAGATTTAATTAAGAATGATCTTACATGGCCTCATTTAAATGTTCCTTTTATAGGGAAGAGTACTACTTATTTTAATAAGGTTTCTCTAGGAATCATCATTGATCGCAGGAAAAATTAATCAAGGGCTATTTTCTAAAAATAAAATCTGCCTTAATGAAAAAATCGCAAAAATTTATAGCAAGAGCAGCTCAGCTATTAAAAAACACAACTGACAATAGTGATGGATTGCTTCTTTTCTTATCAGCCTAAAAGCAGGATACCTTTGACCACACTGTCTGATCAATAAATATCCTTTCCAAGAGGACTTTGTCACACAGTTACTTGTGAAATTATAACAGAAATGTTTAGTTTTAAGACAAAATAGCACAGTTGGTTCTGCTCTGTTTTTTCGAAATCAAGCAGGATGGGGCAATTTTTATACTATTCATTTTTTCCAAACAAGAAGATCCACACAAGATGGGTAAAAATGAGTCGGTATTTGATTTTCAGTCAAATCTTGGCAAATCATGGCATTTCAATTTTGCATTCCCTTGCTTAGTACGTAACTTTGTGCAGCTTTTCCAAACAATTAACGAGACCATGGCAGAAACTGATGCGGGCGCACTTTTATAGCTGCCAACTCATACCTCAAAATGAGTTGGGGTACCAGAGACCAGAACCGACTATGCTTCCTTCTGGCCTTATCACCACTCCCTAGGTGGTGCTTAGGTCAAATTTGCCAAAAATCTGTGAAACTTTTTCGCTGGTTTTTCGCTACTTCTACAAAAAAATTGTGTCACTGGTTGCTTTTACCTGGTCAAACTAAGGTAATATTGTCTCCCCTGATACATGTTTCCTTGTTTGCTTGTTAGGTCACATTTTTGTGACAAATGATATATCAGCGATGCCCAAGCAGACAATAGACCAAAGGGGTCCAGATTGTAACATAATGTAGGAATATGAAGTGACCCCTCTATTGTTCGACCCCCGTAGACTATGATCATGCAGAGTCTCGGTGCACTTTTTCTTGCCAATGAAATATCAAGAAATGGGCATTTTCGTAAAAAATATGTAGCAAGTTGTTAAACTGACAGCACTGACATCTATCTGGTCATGTGGTAAAAATTCTCCAATTTTGGACTGTGAAAAATTAATTACTTTGCTCAAGGTCGGAGCTTGTACCAAATTTTAGAAACAGGCATTACTGGCCATTTCAAATTCAAGAATCACCCGAAATACAGATGAACTAACTGTCAAGTCTAATTTTTCAGAAACTATTGCCACAAAACACTGTGTCCGAAATGTGAGAAATATGTCCCGATTTCCAGAATTAAGAAAATTCAATTTCTGCTGAAACATCAGTGTTCCAAATTTCAGAGATAGTCCGACATCGGAAAATTTTTAGGTAATCTCCACTAGATATACATCCTCACAAGTAACTGATTTTACAAAATTTGACTGATAGCACTGGCTTTTCAACTGTAATAAAAAAATCGAATTACAGCATTGTAAGGCAGCAAAATTTTGTTGAATGTTCAAAACTCCATAGTGGCTAACACAACCAGACAACTTTTAATTACAATGTATCGTTTTTGGGGCTGAATATGTAAGCTCTTTTCAACTCAGATAATAAAGATTTTAAATCATGCAAAATTTCGCTTATGAAGCTCAAAATTTTGGCTTGCAGAAGAAAACAGGATCTGGATTTAGTTCATCGCATGTGCAGGGGTGATCAGGTAGCCTTGAGCAAAGAAGGCTATTTGAAGCAGTTCAGAGTTCACTGCTTGACATCCCTACTACAAGGCTAAACATTCTTGTTATCTCCTCAAAGCAGTGAGGGGATCAATAAAAAGGAGCACAAAATGTCACCTTTTTCTGTTTGGGGCAAAACCAATCAGGAGTAGCCACCAGGGGTGGAATTGATGATGACTGAGAGGGAGAATTTTTCCTTCTCCAAAAACAAAGGCACCTTTCCCCTTAGTTGAGTGAGCGCTCTTATAAAGCAAATTGGTCCTCCTCTAATAATAACTAACCAACCTGTACAACTCTTCAATATTGTGAGAGCACAAAACCAGCTTTCAGTCAACCCAACTTCTAAGATTAGCAGTTGGCAAGGATGAAATGCAATTTTTGTCTCTCATGGACATTATTGCAGAAATTTCAATACCTCATTGCAAATCTACATCCAACTATCAGGTGAACTAAAGGTGGCACTGAAGGTTGTCTACCAAAACCCCTAGTGCCACCTAGTAGCTATAGCCACAAAACCTACATTATCAAGATTAGCATGTCACAAATCAAATTTCTAACAATGATTGTAAAGCTGCTCTTGCAGACTAACTAGAAGAACAGTTCTTAATACTGTAATCGAGACACTTGGGGCGTCTCGTTATCAAGCCCGGGGCAGGAATTGTGAACTATTTTAGTGTTAAAAACGAACATACTTTTAAGTCAAAAGAAACAATCGCTAAGTTGTAGTATATACCGTAATCGTTCAGGTTAACGCCCTGGGCGGTTAAATTGGCGAATCCAAAAAATCAGGGGAGGGCGGTTAACCGAGCAATGGGCGGTTAAATCAAAAATCCACCTATAAAGTAGGGGATGGGCGGTTAACCGAACATGGGCGCTTATTACAACAGACAACCACCCTGAGCGGTTAATCTTACCTGGCGATCTAAATCCCGACACGACAATCATACTCGGAACGCGTAGCCCTTTTCAAAGAGCTTTATCGTCACGTCGCCAAAAGACTGTGAAAACATCATAACAGCGGATGATCCCAACAAAGGTTCTCTTGCCCAGATTAGTCATTCACTATTAAATTTACAAAATTGCTGAGTAATAGCCCCGTGCCGTCCTGCGGTGCGCAGACGACCAGTGACCTCGCAGCCTCCACTAGAATTAAAACTGTTTCAAGATGTGACCCTGCTTAAGTACGCGCGTGCAAGCTTCACGTGTTGCAGAGGTTTGACATCAAATT
>NMRA01000013.1:919922-932961 GCA_002633005.1 Phoronis australis | reverse complement strand
GCAGACAAAGTCGCTGAAAGCGGAGGTTTTGACGCCGGCGGCGTTCTTAAACTTTGCAAACAAGGGAAGAAAATAAAGTGACAAAAAGGTTCAAGTATTATATTTTGAAGTGAGTTCATGACCCAAGACAATAACTCGTTACCTGTATTGTAATTTAGATTGCTAAACCACCGTCTCGGAGTCCCGGCGTCGTTGCACTCATTGTGATCGTCGATCTTTTTCTAAAAGTCGGGGAATCGCGCGTTTCCTTAGCACTAGGCACTAAATCTTCATTCCTTAAAAGTCGGGGATGGGCGCTTAACCGAGAGGTGGGCGCATAACAGGAAATCTTCAAAAATCGCAGAGGGGCGCTTAACCGAGCAGTGGGCGGTTAAATCGAAAATCCACTTAAAGTCGGGGATGGGCGGTTAACTGAGCATGGGCGTTAATCCGAACGATTACGGTAGTATGCACCATTTATTAACTAAACAAAACAGTACAGTCGCTAGTACGTTTACTCACAGGCAATCTTGAGTAGCGTTGTCGGACACTGTCGGTCTTTGTTCTAGGGTTTAAGTGCGGTGGGTGTGCGTTGTGATTGATGCGTCTTAGTTGTTAGACGATGAAACCCCAGCGTTCTGCGGGGATAACTTATACGAAAACGATCACTTGATTTGGGAGTAAATAGGGGTGAATTTAGATATAAAGTCGAAATGTTTAAGGGGCTAAACCTAAGTGGGCTTACGCATTCATAACTGCGAGCTCCGCTTCGGTTGAATTTGGTAGAGCCAAAATGTCGCGTCTGTACGACGCTAGAAAGAGTGACCGAACTCCCGAAACCACAAGGTGGCCCGCTATTTAGAGGGTGTCACATGACAAACGAGGCCAATGACAAGTCACCAAGTTAAAGTTCTTGGACTTGATGGTTCCTGACCAAATAAGGTATGATCAAATTATACGAATGTACTAATACCGACGATGACCGACAGGTGTCATGCCAATACAGGGACAGAGATGAGATCATTCCTGTTACAATACAATAATTCTCTTTTTAACTTGCTAAAACTGTCGGTTTTCCAGTTTGCTTCAAATAACCTAAGCTTGACCATAATCCAAACACTTGCTTAGGTTCCCTGTATGTCTGCTAGGGGGATGGGGACACGCATGTATCATTCAGCAGTGTTTTATCACTGGTTCATGTAACCTCAGCAGTCATTGGTTAGCTTTACAACAAAGAAAGAAAATGGCGGAGTGTGACTGATTTTTAGCCTTGTCAACATCTTTGCGAACCAACTGTTCTCTCTAGCTACAGTGTCAATAATGTCAGAAATACTGATTTAACCCGTGTGTTATTCATACTGTGTGAAAACACTGGACAGCAACGTAAACAAAAGTCAGTGACATTAGAAAAATTCACACCGAAAAGGCGCAACCGCAACTTACTGAAACACATTTCTTGAACATATCCCAATTAAGCACTGATATATCTCTGTGTACAACAGACTACAAACTATATTCACATTTACACTTCTTCCATCAGTCATGCCAGATAGTTGGTATAAAGCCCCACTTGTTGACGATTTGACCTCTTCTCCCTAGCAAACAAGCAAGCAACCACAGAGAGTCCAAGAAAAGCTAATAACAGACTAATATCTATAATTTTTAGTTTGAGAAATTTGCCAAATCCTGTGGAATAACCAATGAATAAATACAATGTGCCACAATTAACTACAGGTAACAAAACCCAGGGCAATTAAACTGAACAACTATTTGTCAGCAGGAGAAAACTGAGAGAATTCCTGCTGTCGGAACTCTGGTTCTTAACATGGATTAAGCATTTTATCAGCAGTTAGTATTGAGTTTATGCAAACAGGGTCCCTATCTTACAAGTTTTGTTGTAAAATCGCTCAACACACCATACCAAGACACCAATGTGTTCAATGACTTAGGTAAATATTGTTAAAATCTTTCCACATTAACAAGTCTTAGAAGACTACATATTTCTCCCATATTGAGAGAAACACAATGGCAGACTTAGATGCTTAAATTCCAAAACTATTTCTTATTTCTTGTTGCTGGTAATCGCGTAAAAAATGAAAAGAAGAGTTTCACTTTGTCTAGCTTCCACACAGAAAAAAATGTAATTTATCACATCTTGGCCCCTTAAATCTCACCACTTCTGGGCCCAATATGGCGGACATGTGACATTTCATACAAAGTCTGTATTATAGCAACCTACAGGATATTTTGTAAAATTTCATACAATGATAGAAGCCCTCAAAAATTGAAAAAAGGAAATATTAATAATTCTTGTTAACCTAAATTGGAGTGATTTTGTTTCTAAGTTCTTAATATTGTCTGTTCTGATGATGCATGGTCATCATTACCACATAATTTATGAGTGCACATTTTTGTTTCATGTCAGAAACATAAATTATTAGGCTTCAGTGTCATAAATTTAAAAGGCAGTATCGATTTGATTAGACACCGTCAGACAAGGGTCAAATTCCAAATGATGAAACTAGAAATTCTGAAATGGGACTTTATGGCTATAGGGAATTGAGAAAACCAATAAACCGTATCGCACTTAGCTTGATTGTTCCAGAATGAAGGAGTCAGCACCAAAGCAATAAAATTTCAAATTTTTACCCACCATAGTTTGACTGTTGCAACGCAGAGCGTTGAAATGCGCCCGCGAATGCATCACAAATGGTTTGCTTTTAGGGTTTATTTGTATCATAAAAAATGGCCACTAGATGGCGCAAAAACATACAATCCCAAACCGGGAACATATGATTGCTTCTTTAATAGAAAACTATTCACCATATTTCATAAAAATCTGTCAAGGAACTACAGACAAAACAAAGAAAAACAAAATAAAATGAAATTGCCACTAGGGGATACAGCATTCGTTTGATCCGTCTGAAAGTCGTCGTCGTCTGCTGTAAGCTTGATATAAATACACATACTAAATTTAATATAAAGATCCTGCAGTATGTTTAGGAGATACAGCTATGGGCGCAAAACAAAACAAAACTACCACTACGAGGCGCCACAGTAGTCAAAGTCGCCACCATCAAATGTCCTCTTCACACTAAAAACATATACGCCAATTTTCAAAATCATCCTTAGAATGATTTGGTTGATAGAGGGATGGACGCCAAAAAAGCAAGACTCAAAAACAGCAAAAATGGCCACTGAGTGGCGCAAAATACTTCTATTCCCTCCGAAAACAGGAGAATAGCATCATCTCACCAATAGATGCCTATATTCAAAATTTTATGAAAATCTGTTGAGGACCTTTGAAGACACAGAAGTAAACATAAAAATTAAAAAAACTGCCACTAGGAGGCACACCAGTAGTCAGATCCGTTTGAAAGTCATCATCGTCCATTGTCAACATCACACAAATAGACTTGCAAACGGTCTAGGATAAACAGCCATGAGCATAAAAAAACAAAACTGTCACCAGGAGGCACCACAGTAGTCGAAGTTGTCGTAAAATCATCGTCAGCCGTCCACTTCAGAGTAAAAACATACATGCCAATTTTCACAATTATCCTGAAAGCAGTTTGGCCGATAGACAGGTAGATGCCAAAAAACAGACTCGAAAACAGTAAAAATGGCCACAAAGTGTCGCAAACTAGGTTGAATCCCAGTGAAAACGGAAAGATAATTATGTCACCTGCTTAACAGATGCCTGTATTCCAAATTTTATGAAACTACCTTGAAGACCTATGAAGATAGAGCTAAGCGTAAAAAAATAAAACTGCCACTAGGTGGCACACCAGTAGTCAGATCTGTCCGAAAGTCGTCTTCATCCGTTGTTAACATCATGTAAATACACTTACTAAATTTAGTAAAGATCCTGCAAACACTTTAGGAGCCACAGCAGTAGGAAGTCGGTGGAAAATCATCGTCAGCCGTCCTCTTCATAGTAAAAACATACATGCCAATTTTCACAATCATCCTTTGAGCGGTTTGGTTGAGTGGTAGATGCCAAAAACAGACTTGAAAACATTAAAAATCGCTACTAGGTGATGCAAACTACATTGAATCCATCCAACAACGAGAAAATAGCATCATCTCACTAATAGGTGCGCATATACCAAATTTTATGAAAATCCGTTGAGGACTTTTGAAGATACAGAGGTAAACGTAAAAAACTAAAATTGCCACTAGGGAGCACGCCTGTAGTCCGATTCATCCAAAAGTTCATTCATGCCGTCCAATCCAAGAACGGAACACATGCGCAGTTTCATGAAAATACGTCAAGGGGTTTTGGAGATAGAGCAGGGGATTAGCCGGACGCCAGACGGATGGCCGGACGGAGATGACCGCATAATGCGTCCACAAATATGTGGGCGCACAAAAATGCATGAGAAAAAATTGGTTTCCAGAAAGAAAACATCAAAGGAAGATTCTGTAGAATGGGGGCGGGGTTTAGGGGTGTACTGCAAGTTCGGGTGCTAACATTCATCTCTCCAGCGTTAGTTACCGTAATCGTTCGGGTTAACGCCCATGCTCAGTTAACCGCCCACCCCCTACTTTAAGTGGATTTTCGATTTAACCGCCCACTGCTCAGTTAAGCGCCCCTCTGCGATTTTTGAAGATTTCCTGTTAAGCGCCCACCTCTCGGTTAAGCGCCCATCCCCGACTTTTAAAGAATGAAGATTTAGCGCCTAGTGCTAAGGAAACGCGCGATTCCCCGTCTTTTAGAAAAAGATCGACGATCACAATGAGTGCAACGACGCCAGGACTCCGAGACGGTGGTTTAGCAATCTGAATTACAATACAGGTAACGAGTTATTGTCTTGGGTCATGAACTCACTTCAAAATATAATACTTGAACCTTTTTGTCACTTTATTTTCTTCCCTTGTTTGCAAAGTTTAAGAACGCTGCCGGCGTCAAAACCTCCGCTTTCAGCGACTTTGTCTGCGGCGCTGAGTNAATGTCGCTGGCTGTTCTTTACTATTCTTGCGTCAGCCTGCACGTAAGCGTGACTGTGTGAATTATCGTTTCCACATCCCCTTTTTAGCCATCCAGAATAATTTTGTTTATACATTGGCCATTTTCAGCCTGAACAAAAATTCTTACCATTCGAGTCTGAAATATCTACGACGTAGACTGCTTGACGATAGTGGGTAGGAGAGTTCACACAGCTAGTTACAGGGATGGGCTTAGGGAGCATCCAGCCAGGAAATATGGCAATAGACTTGACATCGCAGTTTTGGGGAACATTGGCAACGGAGGAATATCGTAAAGAACTGGGTCTTTCGTAACAACAGCTTAAAAGCACAGTCACGCCCGTTTTTGTTACTTCGGACTGTCGCTATGTGTGACTGATTTGTAGTAGTGCACGTGCGCAAGTTCCCACACTTTGGAGTGCATGTTACCTTGACACCAACATGTGATTGACAGGTGACTCACACGTAGGTGTTACGTGCGTGCTGAATACCGCCACTATCTTTGGCCATAAAAAACGAGATGCATATTGAAAGAGGCCGTCATATTACTTGACAGCATTTCCAAGTCACGATTGTCAGCCGACTGAGACATTGCGCGATAACAGCGGGACCGAATAGTGCCGCAGTGCGATATTACAAGTGATATAAATAGGATAATCTGGACATCTTGCATGAAAAATAAATGTTTTTATACCACGAAGTTTGGTAAGGTGGTCGTTTAGAATAATGAATTGAAACATTGCTGTTTTCTGACATTTTGTAACATATTTATGCGGTTGCTTGAAATTTTATTCTTGATCGACGACTGGCTCGATCACCCCCGATCCTCGTCTTCTTTGCACAGCATGTTTGGCGCAACGGCAAGAGAGCAATGCCAGGCTGTCGAGATAAGACAGCTAGCCGCAGAACCATACGCTGAAAATGTCATTGAGTCACGGAGTGTCGACTATAACATCCCAAACACAAAAAACAACAGAGTTAAGTTTTTCAAACTTTTATTACAACCTATTTTAAAACTGCTCTCATATAGTACGAGACTGTAACCATAAATTTGATGTCTGACCTCTGCAACACGTGAAGCTTGCACGCACGCACTTAAGCAGTTTTAATTCTAGTGGAGGCTGCGATGTCACTGGTCGTCTGCGCACCGCAGGACGGCACGGGGCTATTACTCAGTAATTTTGTAAATTTAATAGTGAATGACTAATCTGAGGGCAAGAGAACCTTTGTTGGGATCATCCGCTGTTATGTTTTCACAGTCATTTGGCGACGTGACGATAAAGCTCTTTGAAAAGGGCTACGCGTTCCGAGTATGATTGTCGTGTCCGGATTTAGATCGCCAGGTAAGATTAACCGCCCAGGGCAGTTGTCTGTCGTAATAAGCGCCCATGTTCGGTTAACCGCCCATCCCCTACTTTAGGTGGATTTTCGATTTAACCGCCCACTGCTCGGTTAACCGCCCTCCCCCGATTTTTTGGATTCGCCAACTTAACCGCCCAGGGTGTTAACCCGAACGATTACGGTAAGTACTTCATTCATCACAAATGCCTTACAATTGGCTATAGCTGCATTCCACGGTGAAAGGCACTGACGTAAGACACTTGCGGGGAGAAATCTTTGTTTATTGACCAGACACACTATATTTTAGTTAGTGGTGCACCTCAGTGCAACATTAGGGATACCTAACTAATATTTAGAGAGTGGACTGGAAAAAAAGGATACTTTAAGGGAGCTTCCATGAAAAAGTGACCTTTTTGTCAGATTCTGTTCCAGAAACACACCATTTAATGTAGGAGGCTAATTCCATAAACCTTACCTTTATTTTTAACCCAAAAGGCCAAAGTGGCACAAAAAGAGATTCCATGCTGTAGAAAATGAGTACATAATTTGTAACACAAGACTTTAAAATATCAAAAATGAAAAGTTTTCCATACATCTGCACCATTGTAATAATGATCCTCTTCCTAGTGTCGAACTCCCTAATAAAGGCGAAGACAACCTTTTTTCATGTCATTTTTAGCAAAAATAAGGTTTGTTGGTTATCCCAGACATATTTTCAACTTAATTACAGCTTTTCGTAATTTAATTAAATATTCGTTCTCTACTCCGGAAGTGATGATTTGGGAGGCAAGCATTTCGTGCCAATTTCTTTTCATATAGTCTGACTATGGGAGCTGTCGAGTCAGTCATTGATCTACCTCGATTGTGATAAGTTCGGTCGTCGTTTGCTTTTGTTTACGAGTCAGTCAACATGCCACACTGTTGCTGCATACCGGGATGTACTCATTATGGCCCAAAGCCTGTAAGTAGCCCTGCTGCGATGTTGAGTAGTGGGAGTGAATACAGGTCCAGTCAATGAAGAGTACAGTTCGTCGTTCAATGAACGGAACGGTGAGCCAAACTTTGATAAGTTTATTGTGGACTTGTTTAAAGTATTGGACCTATTTAGAAGGTGCCAGGTCACTCAACAATCTGGCGAGGGAGTCACACGGCAGGGTGTAAGCAGTTTGTGTGCTCAGGTCACTATCCAGTGGGAGTATGTCGCAGTACACTCTGGCAAATGGGACAGTTGTTACTCTGTCCGTGAGACAATAATTCCCGGTACGCAGCAACAGTGTGGCATGTTGACCGACTGGTAAACAATAACAAATGACGACCGAACTTATAACAACCAAGACTGACTCCGTAGCTCTCACAGTCAGACTGTATGAAAAGAAAGTGGCGCGAAATGCTTGCCTCCCAAAACGTCACTTCCGGAGTAGAGAACGAATACTTAATCAAATTAGGAACAGCTGTAATCAAGTGGAAAATATGTCTTGGATAACCAACGAACCTTATTTTTGCTAAAAAGACATGAAAAAGGGTTGCCTTCGCCTTTAAGTTAATTAACCCTTTAGTAGATATTTTGGTAGGAAACGCATGTTTTGCGAGGGTATTACGGTACATCGCGCCTCCATTGCGTTGTGAGAAGTTGTGATACTTTGCAACCCTAGCTCTGGGTCAGACCCAACAACTCCTGTCCATAATACGGCCAAAAATAGTATGTGAATTCAGGGTAACAATCCTTTTGCAATGCCAATTGCAGATGAGCACAATGATATCTAGAGTACCATCCACACACAGACTTACTCTAGAACAAGATACTCCTGGATTGAATTGTCGCTAGGTTTAAAGACGTCTGAATGCTATTTAAGGTAGTCCAACTAGCCCCACCTTGTGACAACTTAATCTACCTTATCGAGGTAGAGTGACTTGTACTAGGGTAACTTGTGCCACTTCTAATCACCGTGTGGCTGCAAACCTGGGGCAAGGCAGAAGTAATTATCAGCTGCAGTTACGTATTGACTGGTTTTCTTTTGCGCTCCATATTCACATCAACTGTTCAAGCACAAAGTAACAACTTCCGCCCTACCCTGGTAATCCGATATGTGTGTGTGTGTGGACGCAGTGGATGAGACTTATAGTGTTGTGGCCACTTGGATACATGTTCGCAATAATCCAATTCTTGTTCAGTTCAAAATGTAGTCAGTTACTGTCCAACAATTAAAACTGTCGATATTTAGTAATTAAAGAACAACAGATTTTCAGCTAATAACAAAATGCAAAATGTCCCTTCAACGAAAATAATAGGCACCCAGCCTGTTTTTAAATAAGTGAGTAGGCAGATTTCCATAATTTGGGACCCTTATATTTGTGAGACACCGGAATAGAATAGAGAATGATTCTTTTATAATCCAGGTAATATGCTTTGTAACAACAGTGAAGGTAGAACACAGCAAATTTCTTCAAAAACTTGCGTTTTAAAACCTGTCAGCACCTGTGGGAATAACAGTAATACTGCCTTCTTAAAATACAGTGGGTTCATTGGCTCTTAAAACTTTAAACACAATGATTTCAACTGGTACTCAACATTTGACTCCCTTGAAAGTGAGTCTGAGCTCTCAGGTTTCTGACTAACCGCCATTATACTCTGCTGTATTTTGTTACACCTGGATAAAATGAACGGAATCGACCACTACCCTCATGATAAACTTCACTGTATAATGCCACTATGTAGTTTCACAAGGCTGACCATAAAATTAGTCAGTGAGAAACACATGATCATGATCTCCAAATAACATCAGACCAGATGTGCAGTTGATCTTTCTGTGTGTCAGAGACTGTGTGCACCCCCACCTCTCACTCCTTGGTTCTACTATTCCAACAGACTGTTTAAAGATAATCCCAAGGTAAACACCCACTGGTAATTATTCAGCTTGAAGAACAAAAACGGGATTGCACTGAAGTTACTGACATTCTTGTAGTTTCCTTAAGAGAATTGTATTTTTCGTATTGTAAGAAAGACAGAGAGGAACATGGCGGCAATTCTTCATTTAGCACTCAACATGGCCGACAAGTGAAATTTTATTTCCAAAAGTTTTTCCCAAAACAAAGGCCGCTGTAAATTATTACATCAATAGTCAGTCATAATCTGTTAAAGGGAAGGCAACTGTTTTTTAGTGTTTATATTATGATTTTATGGTTATCCTACACGAATTTTGAAGTTAATTAAATTCCCGTGGGCCCAATTAATTATGCATCACTCTGAAACTGATGTTCCAGGTCTGGATCATTACTTGCCATCTTTGTTTACATGCACTTCATTGCCAAGGTCAGCTTGTATCAAACTAAACCATTGTTGCCCTTCTTTGAACCTTACTCAATATGCCTGAAGTCGTTATGCAACCAAATCCAAACATCATGAGCTTTTGAAAAATTTCTGTTCCACAGATTTCCAGTGGATGGCAAGATCCATCAGGGGTTAGTTGGTTCGTGTCAAGCATGCAGCATTACCTGTTCACGACATGGTTTTAAAGCAGTGCAAAACAATCATGTGTGCGAATGGGACTATGCTATCTTCAGTAAAACTGTCACCAATTCTGGGCTCAATTTGTAGACGAGTGAAATTTTATTTCTACATATTTTCCAAATAAAAGAATTTCTTGAAAACAAAAAACCTCAATTTTGACAATATTAGTTGTACAAAATTAGCCAGGCATTAGCCAGTAAGATCCCTGACCTCAGTGAAATAACACATGGATTTCACCCTTGAGGTTGTGTTAGAAAATATTTAATATCTAAACACACATCTAGTTAGACTGTCACGGAATGGTAACTGTCAAAGGTACCAATTCAATACCAAGGAATTCTAAGCTCAATCAATGCCACATATGTTTTTAATAACCCGCACAACACATTTACGCTACACCTGTGAAGGCCTCAGGACATGACAGACAGATAGTATGGAAATTCGTCACTTATTTTGTGCAAAAATAATTGCCAAAACGGTCATTTTTCCATTTTTTAACAGCTGATTACTTTCTTGCAAATAATGGGAACTTCAAGGCAAATGTTGCTTTACAACATCTACACAGTGCAAGTCATGCTCGTCATGGACTAAAAGGATCTTAATCTTTACTGTTGCGAAGAAATTTAACAAAGCCCAAATTCAATTATCAGCCATATTGTGTGCTAAATAATTGAAGAATGATCGTACTATATTTCAGTTAGAAACTTCTGCGTTCATTCACAAAGTGTCATCGCATGTACTTAATTGGAAACATAAATTAGAATTAAAGCACCTTACAGATTGTCTGGAATATTTTCCACGCTAACAGATCCAGTTTATGGATGCAGAGCGCCACCTTGTTGTTAGTGGATAGATTTGTTGGAAATCTGTTGGCGTCATCAATTACCTTATCACAGACATAATTTAAGTTCCTGTTTGGAACAACAATAAAATACTGACTGAAAATAAATTGCAATTATCGGATAGTGTTTCCAATATCCAATTTTTAATTATAGTTTTTCCCGTTCGACCTACAAACATCGACAGTAGCCATGGAAGTTATATTACGTATTCATTTTCACTAGTACACAATTTTTGCTCAGCAGTGATGTTTTCTAATCAGAATTTTTTTTAGTAATATTTAAAATGAGGGTGACCTCTTCAGTGACAGCACTGCTTTCCAAGAGGGCTCAAGAGGTGTGTGGTGGTCAATTTCAGCAAACTTATGAGAGGGTGGTTTCCTAAAATTTGTCTTTAGTACAAGCTTGAGGATCACAACTGCCATCACTGTCACAGTCACACTGTGGTGTATGCATGGTTTTCAATTTCAACTTCATTTTGTGTTTGTCCTAAGTCCAGGATGGAACTCTGAGTGGCACTTGTTCCATTGTAATCTTTCAAACTGGTTCTGAAGTTTTTGCTTTTGACCTTGGAAAGCTTGAACAGTCTTACAGTAAATATTGGAGGGTTGTTGAAAGGACTTGAAGTGCATTGCTTAATGATCAATGTTAACTAGACACATGTGATGATGTGATCGCATTGTTTTGTCAAGATATGGGGTCCATGACCTGCATATTTCTCAGCAGTAATGATCAACAGTATCTGTCAATGTCATAGTTTTGATTTATAATTAGAGCTGTTTCAGTGTGTTAAGATCTAATGGAGAACTCAAAATTCACTAGGTGTCGCTAGTGAAGCAAAGGGCTTTCCCATAGAAATGTCTTCATTCAGGCAGGTCACAAGAGTGGCTTATAACAAACACAGCCATGTTGAAACACTGCTTTCTCCTCTCGCAGTGTTCTCCATGACCTGACTCAACCTATTGCTGCAGCCCGTTTGCCATTAGTGGTGACACATTTAAATGGGCCACTACCTGGTTGATAAAACAATGACCAGCTTGGTGACAACACAGCCAACAATGCCTCTACTGCTATAAAATTGGGCTAAACAACAACTGGCTACCAGGTGGGGTGCTTCTCAGGCACGTTTGTACTGGCCTTCTTGCCCTTCGGATACGTTTGTGTTTTTTCTGTTGTCTCAATCCATTCAGATGTCAAAGAGACCTTTATTTAGTATCATCACCTAGTGAGTATCAAGTTGTTCCTATGTTCGCTTCATGCATCAGTCAGCCAACAATCTATCAATCAATGTAAGCAGTCGAGATTTCCTCTGCATCCACCCTTACGTGATGAAAACAGCCTGTGGATGTACAGTCGATGACGCTCATTGTTGAATCGCTGACCAGTTTACATTAATAGTATTACTTAAAGGAAATGCATTCTTTACTTCCTGAAACTGTACTACAGTGACACAGGGAAAATTTCGAAATTGTTCACGCATCGTTAGTTTTCATCGTTAGTTTTCATGTTGTGTCGGAGCCTACTTAATTAATTACGTTTGTGAGTACATCTTAAACTCACTTGAATTGATCAAGTTTCCTGGTTCAAACAGAAAATCAGTGATGTGATGTAGGCTGGAGTGTTGACAACAATGAAGAAGCAATCAACAGAACTGTGACCAAATTTTAATTAAAAGCACATAAATTCTGCTTTGGTGATTTCAATCGATCCTCATTCTGTCCCCTGCTATTGTACCAATTGCACCTCATGCAAGTGGTACATGCAGGATTCAACTACAAGAGCAACGCGGAGCACTGAAATGCGCCCACAATTGCACCGCATACGGTATCCTTCTAGGGTTGTTTATTGGTACCATAAATTGGCCAGTAGAGGGCATACTTTGCAAAATGGAAAGGCATGGTCATAGTCTCCTCAATAGGCTAGGGGCAAAATGTGAGTTATCTTCATAATACAAGCACATCCTAAACACCATTTGCTTAAAGCACCACAGAAACATAGAATTAAAAACAAATTTACCAACATACGAGATTAGCACAGCATTAGAATGCCAGAAACAAATTTCTACTTAGAACTTTTCCTTCACAGTCACGAAGTAACACAAAGTATACACCTGAAGACCTATGAAAATACAGAGGTCAATGTAAAATACTAAAATTGCCACTAGAGGCAAATACTAAAATTGCCACAAGAGGCATACCGGTAGTCAGAATCATCCTAAAGTCGTCATCGTCCGTTGTCAACATCACATAAATACACTTGCTAAATTTAGTAAAGATCCTGCAAACGGTTTGGGAGATACAGCCATGGGCGCAAAAAAACAAAACTGCCACTAGGAGGCGCCACAGTAGTCCAAATCGTCTGAAAATCATTGTCAGCTGTCTTCCTTATAGTAAGCACATACACG
>NMRA01000013.1:892851-919207 GCA_002633005.1 Phoronis australis | reverse complement strand
AGGATAGCGTCATCTCACTACTAGGTGCCTACATACCAAATTTCATGAAAATCCGTTCAGGACTTTTGAAGATACAAAGGTAAGCGTAAAAAACTAAAATTGCCACTAGGGGGCACATCGGTAGTCGGATCCGTCCGAAAGTTCGCACATGCCGTCCCATTCATGAATGGAACATATGTGCCAAATTTCATGAACGTATGTCGAAGGGTTTTGGAGATAGAGCAGCGGACGCCGGACGCCGGACGGACGGACGGACGGACGGACGGACAGAGATGACGGCATAATGCGTCCACATATAAATATGTGGGCGCATAAAAAACACATAATCACTTCATCATTATGATCCTTAGTGGGTGGTATTTCCCTACAGTGTGTTGTGTAACCCGCTTAATATAGAATGCCACCTGATTTGATTAGTCTTTTTTACCATCTTAATCGGTCTATATCCACAACGCCTCGCATACGGTTGACCTTACCTTGCCGAGAGGTGTCGCGTTAGCCTGTGAGGAAGGTGAGAAACGACGTAGCGACATCAGTGGTTCATTTGCAGAGTGAATGCCGCTATATTGCGGTGCATCGTTCGCGCTTGTCCGAACTATGCAGCTGCGAGGAAAGCGGGTACGTTTTTTCGACTTCCTCGAGAGTTCGAAATGCTTAGGAGGTGGCTCGCGGTAGTGAAGAATGAAAAGTACGCTCTTAATAGCAAGTATGAGGCCGTGAAACATCTCCGTGTCTGTGGCAGGCAGTCACCGACAGTGAGTCTGACGAATGCTGGCTTACCAAAAACTATCCATACGTTCCGTTGTCTGTGCGTGTTCACGGCGCCTCTGTAGTATTTCTTGATCGGTGTATTCTGGTTCGAACTGATAGCCTGTGAAACTTAACAATCAACCTGCGAAGTGTTCATCGGATGAACACTCGTCTAGAAGTCGGGATTCTGTAGACGTTCTGCGTTCTGTTTCAAAGTGAAATATTCCCGCCCTAACCAATGCTTATATGAAATTAAAATAAAGTCTGTCTCATTGAATACAATTTGTAATGCCTTTGCAGTATTCGTGAGTGCAAATGTTGCGAAGCCAGCAATGAATAAACCACTGCGTTACCGGCATTTGATGACGTTACCGGCTTTTGATGGCGGCAATAAAGGTAATTGACCGGGAACCGAGATGGTGTGAGCGCATGCNCCCCCCCCCCCCCGGCCAGGTGTTAGGGGAATCTTTATTTGCATATACATTATTCAAATAATGACTGTCAATGTACAACTTCTGCCCTGACGGTTCTGTGGCCAAAGGGGAACCTGAATTCGCGGCGTCCGATGAGTAAGCATATTTGCATGGCTAATTCACCAACATAATCACATGCACATTACTTCTTTGGCTCACTAGTATAGTATTTTCTTGACTGGAAGTTTAGTTTCCAACTTTGGCTGGTTTATTTTCATTTTGTCTTCAGTCTGCCCGCGACGGGCCTGATCGGGTTCCGAGCCACTGGCCGGGATAACAAGCGCTTTGTATGTTTAGAACTCAAAAAATCACAAGTCTAAACAAGACAGATCTAGGTTCTCTTGTCTGTATTTCACGGAAGAATACTTCGAATTTATCTCCGAACAGACCCCAAACTTCTGCTACGGACCTTGGTAAATTGGCCTGCCGAACTTTGTGGGCTATGGTGTGTCCAAATACCAATAAATCCGTAACAGTGAAATAAAACAACATGTTTTTGTAAGAACTCGGTGTATTTTTAGGGGTTTTATATCGAAATTTGATGATTTATTGGTGTTCAACGATGAATACAAGCGATAAGCTGACACCAGTAACCTGTGTTGTAAACTGCTGAACAGACTGCGTGTGAAACCAAATGACGTCACTGGATAATTTCAACACCTCCGTCTGCCGTCAGGTTAAAGGTAACGCAACCGAACGTGCCATTATCGAGTAGAATTAATAGGTTGTTTTTTGGGTAGCATGCTCCTTTAAAGCGTAGGTCATGCTTGCCCTTTTAGCAGATGCTGTACGGAGTTTTCAAAACTTGACACTTAATATTTGAGGCTTCATGAACAGACACAGAACGCTATTTCGTCTTAGAGAGCTGGGTGGAAAAGTCATTATTATCAGGACCTTTCACACTGACTTAACTCCGGTGTGAACAGAGCGTCAACACAAACTGGGAAGTTAACTGAACCGCGATACCAGCTGCGGTAGTTAACGCACATTGAAATAAACGGCATGTGACGTCATCGAAGTAATTGTAAGGCAGCGCGGATGCATCGCGTGCACGCTAAGATTTTTTAATGTGACAATTTGGGAACATTTACATGAGCTAGTTGGCATAAAAAACTTATTTCTAATTCGATTGGTGATTATTCAGGCAAAATATAAGCAACTATTAGTAAAGACAATGCCCTTTAATTGTTGATGATAATAGTGGCCCTGGCGATAACTTCGATGGGACCGAAGTTGACCATTCATACTGAACATCAGCGTCGACGGTCTGCTGTTTAATCCACCTGTTTACTGTGAAGTTAACGACGCTGTTAACTTTGATCAATGACCGAAGTTAACCTTTCATACTGGACACAACTCTCCTAACGATCGAAAGTAGGAAAGACTAAATTACCAGGGTTTGTATCCTTTTGAATGACTAAGAAGGTATGCATTGGCAAGGAAATGTGAGATCTCACATGCATCATCTCTTGATGACGTATTAAAGTTGAAATGACCAATTTGTGAAGAGCTCATGCCTGATCAGACACAAGATGTGTTTATAAGCTGGCTATTTATTCACCTGCATCATATTGATGACAATATTTTATAAGCTGGATTCCACACGGTGATGAGGGCTTTCCCTATTACACCTTTAAATCATATTGGTTTGACCTCCAAAAGTGTCATTCAGTTTACATACAGCCTCCTGTTAAGGACTTAGTTGACAAATCTTAGTGATTAGTATCTATAAAACTACAGATTTTAACTTGGTAAAAGTACATATTGTCTGAAAGTAGAAAGCCTGTAGAATTTGTTATTAACTTTTTTGCCAATCTGGCATTGCTTGTGTCATGTGACCATGTCCTTTAAGAGCAATTTTAATGGAAAAAGAAAGGCACATTGATCGCTGCAAAACACTGGTATCAATAACATGATCAGATTTCTTTTGATATAAATGTTCAAGATGAAATCTCAAAGACGCTGTCACTGTTTTTTAAATTACAATTTCATTTTCATTTTATAGTGCTTTAGTTATTCACGAATATCATAAAAGTCCTATTTTATACTCCTTCATGCAAAAGTTGAACAACTTAAAAACGATTTCTGACAGCACTTTGAAGAACAAAACAGCATATAAAACTTGATACCTGAAAGTTTTATAATTGCGAATTCATTCGGCCATTTCTGAGATACAATGTTTTAAATCTAGCCATTTTAAACTAAACACTTCTAGTTTTGAGTGGAAAATTACATGGTTACAGCTGAAGGAAGTCATTTCTAATCTCTGGCCAGTTTTGCTACAACAAACTAATTCTACAACAGAGCATTTTAGAAAATGGTGGATATGGGTGACCCATACAGCCCCAAGTCTAAGGCAAAAATTTGGAAGACTGTCTTGAGACCTATTTAGTTTTTTGTTCTTTTTTGCTTCCATTTTTAATGGGCTCATTGGCCAGAGTTAAGCAATCACAGAGCGCCAATGAAATTATTTTTGCACCAATGATGCGGAGTGCGCTCCTAAAATTATCCATGTATCGTAAAATATCATCAATTTTGAACAAAAGACAGTTGCCAAAATTATTCCTTTTTGATTCTCAAGTGTTTCTTACATTGTTGTGAATGTCCACATTTCTCAAAATCATGTTTGACAGTAGCTAAAGCAAGAGCTTAAAAATGATAAGCATCAATTCGGTGCTATGTATCATTTACAAAAACTATTAAAGAAGAAATAAAATTTCCCTTGCAAGCCACATTGTGTTGTATATGGGAGAGAATTTACTGTGATTAGCAGTGATAACCACTGAAGAGCGTGAGGTACAAAACGTGACTCATGAATGTGCTTTTTATTACATTTCACAATCTGATGACCACATCCTTGTTAATGGTTTCAATCCAATCATCAATTATTGGTAAATTTAGAGACTGTGAATCAGTGGAGTTATTCTCACCTGACATACTACTCATCTGCAAATATGCCAATGTTTAGCTACTGCCGCAAAATATGACCAACAAGTGAAATTCTATTTCATCAAAATTCTCCACATAGATAAAGCGACAGAAAAATGTGTCTATCACTAAAATGAAAAAACAACAATTTTGGCAATTATTTTTGTCCAAAATAACAGGAAAATTAGCGATAACAGTGCCACTTGGTGATAACTCCGATGGGACCAAAGTTGACTGCTCACACTGCAACGCACCATCGACACTCCACTAACACATCCACCTGTTTACTGCGAAATTAACTGGCGTCATTCAGGATCGAAGTTAACCGTTCATACTGACGGCAACTCCCCAAACATCAGCACATTGACGTTAGTATGAAAGGGCCTTAAGTTGCTGCAATGTTGACCATTTAAATTACGACTACATGAATTTAATCATCTTTCAATTACTGTCACACTCAATAAGCACTGGAAAAACCAATAACAACTTCCAATAAAAAGGCATTGAGCATCATGCTATTAACAGCACAGACATCTGAATGATGACCTTGGCCAGTATCTGTGCAGTGCAAAATTACCCAGACAAGAGCTATGTATTAATAAGCAGAAGGTAATTCAGCTGAAGCTCTCACCTCAGACCTATCGTTTTGCTTTCAGGGCATCTTTGTTTCTTTCCCAAAGCTTCAGACTTGTCAGCAGTATGGGATTGATGCTTGGGAAACTTATGTTTCTTTCCTCTTCATGAGGTTATGTTAAATGCAGTGAGGAGAATGGACAGTATTTTTCTTGCATTCATTTCAAATTGGTCTTCCCTTAGTAGTTAATAATCAGTTTGAAAAGGCCTCGGACGCAGGGCTTCATCTAGGATTTCTAACATAGGGTGTCCAAAATGGGGTTCCCAATATTCCAGGGCGTCCATGATTCCAACGCGGCATTACCCCCCTCCCCAACACACACAGTGAGGTTTTTTACAATTAAAAAATGCGTTGAACAAGGCTTTTACACCTAAGTTTACAAAAACAGCTCCCTTGTATTGGGCTTTTTTAAGTACTAAAAAACTGTTGATCAAGACTTTTATGTTTAAATTTACGAAAACAGCCAAACAGCTTACCAAACGGGTATTACAGATATTACAGATATTGGTTGAACGATGAGTGCACTGTTTTTGGTCATCTCAAGTCAAATTCTGTTATAAAGTTTATTATATCAACTTCACTAGCTTTATATTCTGTACAATGAGTCATCAAAGCTGCAGTTACCAACAAAAGAAAAATGCACAGATGATGTGTGGTTTATATTTTGACAACAGGTGTCACTGCAGCTCCATTTTAGACGCACATAGAAAAGCATGAAACAGGCGAAAACTCAAACATTTTAAATGGGGATATTCTTGCGGCACATCATATCATTAAAATAATGACATTTATTTTGCTTTTGGTATTTTTAAAAAAAGATGAAGTACATGAAATTACACCTCTGAAACACCAGTTTGGAGTTAAGCAAGGTCCATGTCCCTATATAAAGTACAGAATGGCAGTGGCATGTGAGTCTATTGAAAGCAGACACTCTGGCAACCAACCACGTGCTAATGATTGACAGGTCTACCAAATAGTTTGAAGATAGTTTGAATATTGCAACATTTTAAATACTTTGTATATTTCTTTCCCAGTTGAAAGGACCAACTTCCCGCTTTGATTAACTGGGAGTCTTAGTAATCTTTCAATGTGGGTGTCCAAACTGGAGAAACTCTGATTGACAGGGCGTCCAAATGATACATTGGGCGTCCTTGCCAGGGCGTCTACATTAGTGCTAGGGCGTCCAAATGGACGCCCAGGACGTACGCTGCATGAAGGCCTGCTCGGACGTTTTTAGAAATATTGAGCTCTGTTTTCAAAACATGTATACGACGACTGGAAATCTCGCGCCGTGTTTGAAAAATAATATGCCATGTTTAGAAATCTCAAGCATGNCCCCCCCCCCCCCGAGTCACAGAACTCTTGCCATGTTATCCAAAAGTCTCCAATTTGAAAAGCTCTAAGCCTTGCATAAGAAGCCAGTATCTTTCCACATTTTATGAAAATACACATATACGGTTTACACAGTAATAACTTTAAAACTAATTTAAGGGTTATAACTCTCGATCTGAACACTTAAGCTTGTTTTAAAGTTGAAACTGTAGCACAGTTATAACCCTACGACAGGGTAACTGGGGCGAATCTGGGGCGAATCCGATTTATAGTGATAGGACTGACAACTAGCAGGTGAAACCACATCAAACTAATGTCACAACAGTTTTAACTGTCAAATCCTAAGGATTCCATAGCAGTGAGTTACAACCATAGTGGCCATTACAACTGGGTTTACTTGGTATGAACACAGCTAATATAATATCAGTTTTATTATGAAGAGTTGGCAATGGCATGTGTACAATCACATGTTAATGGAAGGTACTAGTACTGACATTGTAGATTATAGACAACAGATTCGCAACTCAAACATTTTCTGGCGTAGTATCCTAGAGGAGGCGCCACTCTCCTAAATTATCAATTTCAGTTTCTGGTTAGTGTATTGTGACGGGAAATTCTCAGTGCATCTATTTTACTGACCAACGAAAAAAAAAATTTCAGCATTGAAATGCTGTTCAAAGTCTTCCTGTAGTAGAACTGTTGATATTGTGCTTTTGGCAACCTGACCACACAACTGACCATGATTAGCTGACGGCGTACTAGTTGCAAGTAAAACTAGCTAATTTTGCCATGTGTCGCTAATGAATAGTGACGACACAGCTTGGGCGTAAGATCACACAATTTCCTCCATTGAAAATATACGGAGTTGGCGGTCCATGTACTAGTCTACACTGAAATCCACATCAGCCCAGTCGACAACACTGTACCATTATCAACTCGATAAGTGAAAATCCTATTGTAACAAAATTTTTAAACCAGTTGCTGGAACTACCTGGCAATTTCACCTACATGGATGACACTACAAAATTTTAACCAAGATGCTGAGCTGAGAGATCATGATTATCAATCAATGGAAAAGATTGGTTCATGGAAAATTATAAATAGACCACAATGTGATCGGTATCAAATTACAAGGAAACATATATATACAGGTTTGACTTGAGAGTGGAGTGTCTCAACCAGGGGGCACCATTGCCCGCTGTCTTGCACACCCTCATTCACAACCCAGGTAGAATACCAAAACGGTGTTTTGGCCAGCAATTTTTCTAGCCCGATCTGAGATCAGCACCAGTGCAGAATAGAGCCTTAAATTCTTGGGTTGTCTGCCACACAATCCGCTGGCTACGGTAAATTCCACTGCCTATATGCCTGAGTATTTTAGGCGTACTGAACTGGTTAAGTCTGAGACCGACACTGATTTCAGCAAATGTCTGGCACACAACCTGCGACAACTGTCGATGTGTAATAAACTAATAAAATCAACGGATTTTATTGTTCTGTAGCTCTGGTCAAAGCTTGAAAAGTCACACTAAACAATGATCATAAAATTGCATTTTTCAGCCGTAAAAACGACTCTGTCCTTTTAATAGGCATTCAGCTTCCCCGAAACAATGTAGTCAGTTTCCTGAATCATGTCTGTGCCAATCATTATTGTATTTGCATAAGTGAAAATATTAATGTATATATAAACAAGCTTCACGAAACAGCAAAAAATCACTTCAGTAATGTTACACGCAATTATTAGTTGAATCTAGGTGACCAACAATTTGCTTCAAAATCAGTCTAAAATTCTGAATCACAGTTTGCAGTTTGAAGCAACACCAAAAATAACTGCTTTCTCCTCAATGAGCATGAACTTGACTGACAGCATGTCAAAGGTAATTAAGGCGGTGATTCTGACTAAGTTCAGTCACTTCATTAAAACTTTCGAACTTAATATGTTTGTGTAGCTTTTGAAAAAAAAATTATCAAGAACTTTAGTAAAAGTGATGTTGGTAGGTCCTTTTTCTCTATTAAGCAACAGAGCCGCAGGTTTCAAAATGAGTCACGGCACAGAACAGAACAAAATATGGTTTTTGTCTTTTATTTAGCACTCGACTGACAGCAGTCCATGAATCCACATCTTCAAAGACAAAACGTTAATTTACAACAAGATTAACACAACAAAATTATGACACAACGGTAATAGTCACATACAGGGGTACAACGCTTCAAGAGAACCAGTTTTATCCATTGAAGAACAGGCGTCAAACTGGTTCTCAACCTCCAAGTACCTCCGTAAGTGATTATTGCCGGACACACCACTGTCACCACATATCACACAAGCTTTTTTAAAACTAAACACTTTTTAATCCCAAACTCAGGTTCACTAGACCTAACATGGCATGGGCGCACTCAGGAGGGTCTCAGGGAGAGCTCAAATGAGCCCCCAAATTTGGCGAATTGGGCAAGAAAGGTCTGCCTCAGCGAAACAAAAAGTCTGAGTAAAAGAGACACAAAGTCCACAAAGTCCACAGGAATTCTGCGTGGATGCACAATTCGTAGGCCTGAACCTGGACGCACGTTTTTTTTTAGTCCTTGTTGATTTTTTTCAGTAAAAGGTCCGCATACCAAAAAATTCGAGCCCCCCCCCTATATTTTAGGCTGGGTGCACGCATGCATGGGAGGTAAGAACCATAAAACCAACCAAGAGATGCAGCCTAGATAAAACCCTTTCTTCTAAAACAATATCTTTGTTGCCTATAGTTTCCTACAGCAGACCAATTTAAGACCAGTGAGTGTCTGTGATAGAATGCCTGTCTCATCGGATATTATCGAAGCTACTCAGTAGCTTTGCACTTGGCTGTGAATTACACTTCAAGAGAAGATTTATTTAATGGAGCTGTGTGGTTAGACACTGTTTGACTGTTGCTGTATTGATTCCTTATTAACGATTGTATGATTGAGCTCACCATTGCTGCTACTGCTACAAAATATTTAAGGTGGCTACAAACCTGCCTTCCACAACAAAAATGGACTTTGGATTAAAGGCCACTTACCACTATGAAATTGGTCTCAAGTTGTTTCTTACTTAGTCAAATTGAAGGTGATTTCCGGGCTTCAAGAGAATTGAAAGTTCGTTGCAATTGAGAACAAGGTCGACAAGTTGGCTTGTCATAGTGTGTCAAGGAGTAACAAACTGACAGTTCTTTTCAAAACCAGAAATCATATATAATTATAATTATAATAAGCAGGGGCGGATCCAGTATTTTGAGTTAGAGGGGGCCAGGGCAGAGTACTAGCCAGGATTTTGCCCGTCAGACATTTGCACCCCCAACTGCCAAATGGGAACTGGGAGAATTTTAGGAGGGGCCATGAAACTCTTGCCCCCTGCCCCCTCTAAATCCGCCACCAATAAGTGCTCAAATTCAAATTTACTTTTTAGACGAAAAGCGGACTTACAGAGCTTTAACATAAATGGACGAGTCGCTGACAAAAGCACAACTTCCCATTTCTGATTCAATCATGGAGAGTGTCTGTGGAGTTTGTTGCTCATGTTTAGTTACAAAATAAATATTTGTGCATACGGTGATTAAACAACGAATGGTGCAATTTTCTTCCTGTAATGCTGCTAAACAAGTGGTCACCAATGTAAAGAATGGGGCGAAATCAAAACAGGTCTGCCACTAAACGGTCAGTAAACAGTCACTAACAGTTCTCAAACAAAAACTCATGACACACATTGTGTCATTGTTCTCCCATGTCTGGTTTCTGTTTGTATGCTTGGAGCAGAGAGCTCTGTAAACTATACAACATTGGGCCGATGTGGGTTAAAAAAACTGACCAAATAACCAGTTTCACTGAATAACGGATATTACTGTTATTTAGTGAAAACTGGTTCTCAACAGTCATTTTCAAGAGGGACCCCTTTACTCCACTTTTGCCATTAGCATCTTGACCTTAGTCTTGAAGTTGAATACAGCTAGCCAGGCTAGTCGGGGAGCATGAGTCCATTCGCATTGCTTCGAATTTGGTGCAGTGAGCAACACTACAAACAGTTCGTGGTCATAGATCGACCCTCGCTACTTTGGTGCTACATATGATAGACTACGCAACTACAACATAAAGTCTAGAAGACAATCACTGTGCCCAAATCGTTAACTTTAGCTCCGACATGGTCATGGTTGTCAAACTTGCAAAACTTTGAGGATTAGGTTACGGGTAAAAGAAACGTTAATTTAATTAAATCGACTTGGTTAAAAGCTCAAATTTACTTCTTTACATCACATGCAATCAGCTTAGAGGCTTACCTGCTAAACTCGAACTTCAAGGTGTGTAAATGCCCAGGTAAAATGAGGAGAACATAAACACACACCCAACATCGAACTCCCATGTTTCTTGCACTGTTACAAGCTTTGTTAGTTGGCGAGAGATGGCGCACTATGCGCTAGGGCCGTCTATTGGTGGAAAATTGAACCATTCAGTTTTCCAATGGTTACGAGTTACCGGCCTTCCTCCTTCACCATACACAAGTATCCCATTACACAAGTCGTTCTTAAAATATGTATTTCCTTCACCACTCACCGCCACTTTTCAATATGAAGAACTCTTACGAACGCCATTGAAAAAAACAGCATTATCTCGAGGTAGTACGTACGTCAGTTGACAGGAAATGAAACTTGTGAGTATTTACCTTACGCCGTGATCTACAGGAGGCAAATAAACAACTGAATTCTGTGACCACTTCCTTGGGATGAATTTTTTTTTTTTTTTTTTTTGGTGTTTTTGATATTACAAACTATATATCTTGTAAAAGTAAAAAGTCCCTGTGTTTCAACAGTAACCATGGATTTTTTTTAATTTGACTTTTCTGCAAATTGAAAATGTCGCCAATTAATTTAACAACACATTTACTGAGAAATCTTTCATGAAGGTTTAATTTCTAAGTACTTTGTTTTCCAAACAAATCATTAAACTTAGACAAGATGGTTATAAAGGCTCAATTCCGGATTTTTCATGCCGTTTATTTCAGCAATTAGCTTCTTAGGATTAGAACTTTCCCATAATCCTTCCATACAGTCGAAACAACTCACGCTCTTGGCATGGGCACACGATGTTACAGCTACCCGATGTTCATCGCGAAACCGAACAAAAATACCTATAATATACCTTTAATCTTGGATCGTCGATCGGAACATCCGTCACTGACAGAGGAGATAAACCATAAACAAGTGGCGCGAAAAAGTATTGCCGTAAAAATGTGAAAAACTACAAACTTGCAGAGCTTGTAGATTTCCATAGCTCAGTGTTTGAATCCGAGCTGCAGATGGTGTGTTTAACACCACTTAATTGAACGAAAGTATACTGCCAACATTCAGATACCTCCTTTGTTAAGAACGTTTTAACAATTCGCATACAAAAACACTGCAGGTGGCCTGACGTCATTTGCGGTGCATCAGACGCGCGCAGGCCTCGTGGTTGCGCCCATTGCACCAAACACCTGAGCTAAAAGCACGAGAGCCTCGTTATGGTTCTTCGTGAAGGAAGTTTTCACGTCTGTTTTCTCCTTTAAGAAAGCGGACAGACAATTCGCATAACACGACTTTTATGTTGCTCGGTAAATTGTGAATTTTTTAATTCAACAAAATCAAAATAAACCCTAAAATTTCGATAAAAAATCAGGGTTGCTGTTATATAAAAATTAGATAAGAACTGACACTTGTGGTTTCGACAATCCAAAAAGAACATACTTGATGAATTTTAGAATGTTGGAATTCGTTGCAACGTTGATTTGACTTTGTTTTTAAAGGGAAATGTATTTTCTAAACATAAATTAATTGCGAACCCAGCACTAAATGAAAACGGATCTCGTCCCTAAAGCTCCAGCCTTTTAATTCTCCCATCCAACTACAACTACTTATACGACGCTCCCCTAGCCTGGTGATACCTATCTCATTCCTCCACCGCCATGTCCCTCAGCTATTTATTCTGAAAAACTTTGACAGTAAACACAGAACAGGACACGCGGTAGAGTGCGAGAGAAGCAGCTGTGAAGTCCGTTGTGACTTCATTTGGAGACCCTTCGTCAGCCCATAAATAACAACGAGTTTCAGTAAGCTCGGGACGCAAGGGCTAAAGCCGGTAAGTTGTTGAAATGCCATCACGCGTTTGATATTGTGTGATTTGTGTTCTTCTGGAGCCAAATACTGCAGCATATCAACGTTGTTCAAAAACGGTTGTAATCACCAAACGTAAATCTCCGAGAATCAGCTGCTTACTCAATGCACCAACTCTTCATTGGCGAACGAGATGGTGTTCGTGAAAATTGTCTTCAAGACCGGCTGCGAGTGGCGGAAGAATATATTGGCAGATACAACAGGGTGACGTGTGAGGCGAAAGCAAAACATGCCCGGTGGGGACGCGTCAGATGGGACTATCCATTGCATATGAAATCATCAGAGAGGTGAAAACTTTTTGTGGTTAACACTTTGACAACTGAACTTCAATGACGCAGTAATTGGATTCAAACACTGAACTCCCGTTTCGGCTTTCCATTGGGCGTCCAATCACTAATGTTTGGCAGCACAGAACTCAATGTACTGTACGTTGTGCCAAGTTTGGTGCCGCATTTGATGGGCAACTTATTTCATGGAGAAATTGCCAACTGCCGATTGCTTTTCAAGGAAAGACAGCACACAGAAATTCGTCAGTCAACATCAGAAGAGCTTATGAAGACCACTATACAATATGGAAAGGATTTGTTTCCAGTCCTGAAAACGGTGTTGCAGATATTGCTAACCAAGTCTGTCTCTGGAGCAATTTTCAAACGGTCTTTCAGCAAATTAAAGACAGTTAAAAGTTTTGTCATTACATTGGTTGAGAAAGAAGCATTTGACCCTATTTATTTTCAAGACATTATTGATAAATTCGCAGAGGAAAAGGCTCGTAAAATACGTGTAGACATTATTCTTTGTTAATTTTGTTTTATAACAAAAATCTTAGTTCATATATAGAAGTCAGTACGTACGATTCAAATAATCTTGTTTTTCTCTGGTAAAGACATACCAAGGAGTGCATTTGGTTCTGTAACCGGCGGGCGGAAAAAAACTCGCTACGCTAGTGTTCCCGAAGTTCGGCCTTACGTTCCCGAAGATCGGTTGATATTTGATGCTTCTTTCCTCTGTTCTTTTTTCGTCTCTCGTTATATCGGCATATTCTTACCTGCTCTGGCATCGCCTGCAAGTTTTGTTGTCATTGTTTCATTTGGTTGCCGAAAAACGCAATATTTGGGAATCTTTTTGGATGTGATGGGCTTCTTGAAGTTAATTTTTACACACAACGTCCGTTTAGCTTTTGTGATTTTATCATCAAACGGCAATTGTCTCCATTTTCTGCCAAACATTTGTTGAACTCAAGGTCGGCGTGTTTCAGTTACCTCTTTTAAGTGCATTTGAAAATACGCTTTAAATACTCTGCTACTTTACGCAAAAATTACCTCAACACCGGCTATTACCCTCAGTAATGGTGCAATGGTATTATTATGCCGCTCCGTAAAAAGGTTCAATCGCCGACGTAAATAATTACAAAGGCAATTCTATACTGAGTGTCACCGGCAAGATGTTTACAAACTTACACGATGGGCTCACAACAATTGAAAGTTATTTGAGGAACAATGCGGGTATCGTCAAAAAAGATCGACGGTTGACCAAATATCTGTTCTCAAATCAATGACGGAGAAATACATTTCTAGAGAGGGTGAACGATTCTACTGCGTTTTCGTCGATTTTTTTTCAGTTTTTCATATTTTCAGCTTCTGACATTTCCCCCATAATCATCTTTTGTGGTGTCGTTTGTTAATGAAGGTGGTATTTTCTATGTATAAAAATTCAAATTTTTGTGTTCGAACACGAGATCAGGTTCGACTGATGTGTTCAAGTGTTCACTTGGTAACTAACAAGGTAGCACGCTTATCCCATTGTTGTTTACAACGTATTCTAATTAATTAATTAAACTGTATTGTGGCAGTAATTGCCAGGATGTATACTTTTCCGAAGAGTTTTGTAATGTAATGAAATGATTGTACGCTGACAGTTTAGCAAATTGTGCAGGCATAACGCATAGACAACAGCATACTGCAGCAGCAGCTCCGTCTATTATCAGATTATTGTAAGGGTTGGGGGTTGAAAGCAAACCTCTAAAAGCAAAGGTAACGTTTTTCGCAATAGAAGCAAGCTAAGAAACTACAAAAACGGCATTTTGTTGCTATTAAGCTGGAAATCGTTAACTGTTTTAAATACTTGGTACTTATGTTTACGCCAAAATTAATTTGAACTCTCGCTCAAGAAACTTAAAAGGATCACAGGTACTGAAGTCAGTGCCGTTAATAAAGTCAGCTTCAGTGAAGAGCAAAGGCCTATCAGCCATGAATTCATTTGATAAAATGATATTACCTTACTTAAGATTCATCAATTTGGGTGTTTGGCCCAAAAAAAAATGTGAATATGTCACGCGCGCACCCAGCCAAAAATATAGAGGGGACTAGAATTTTTCGATATGCGGACCTTTTACTGAAAGAAAGAAACGAGGACTAAAAAGAAACGGGGGCTATAGGTTCAGGCCCACGAATTGTGCATCCGCGCCGACTTCCCGTGGGATTTTGTGGACTTTTGTCTCGTTTACTCGGACTTTTTGTTTCCGTCACTGAGACGGACCTTTTTGCCCAAGTCGCCAAATTGGGGGGGGGGGGATCATTCGAGCCCAGCGAGCCCCCTCCCCCCCGGGTGTGCCCATGTAGGCCTATGTGCAAATAAATAATTCCGAATGTCCGTTCTATCGCGAGCAGAACGCAGCAGTCCTTGGTGAGTTAGGGTGACTTCCTGTTTAGGTACACTGCCAGACAAAACTAATCAAATTTTTATGAAAGCTACTGGATATGAGTGATGATAAAAACTTTTCAAGTCAGTGTGTAATACTATGGGTGAGCTTGGTGAATCTGGACGCAAAAGGTGGATTTAGATTTAGGAGGTTAGAAATATTTCATTCACACATTGGATTTGTTCAGATTTGTCACAATGTTGGAAACATGGAGATTTTCCTCATCTCAGATCATACAAAGGAAAATGGTTGTGTTATGCAGACCTGGCATAAAAACTCAAGCTGCACGATTTGTATGTGGAATTTAAAACTACATTGAATGGCAAAGCATTCGGCTGCTAGAGCGGGCTTGTAGATTCGATTAGTACGTGCTACTGTTAAATTCTGCTCTCTTTAAAGAGCAGTTTCTATGCGTTCTGCAGTTAGTCCATTGTGAACACAAAACGTAGCAGTTGAAGGAGCCAGCTGTGCAAGAGTCGGGAGGTTTTCGAAAGTTTAGTTATGACGTATCTGTCACTATTGTGACGCGATTTGGACCCAAAAATATTGTTAGATATGCACTCTCACATCACATTTTCAAAACACATATAAGTCTTGGATTTTTTCCGAATGCTGTAACTACGGAGGCACTTTAGCATCTGAAATTTTTACAAAAAATTGTGGGTTTGGTTTAATCGGTTTGGTCCGACAACGGTTGCACCAATTATATGCTCGCGTGGAGTTGAAAAGGATTAAGATTGACTAGGTCCATAGCCAGGTAATAATTTTCAAAGTGTTTAATAAATTACAGCGTTACTTCAATCTGGCCTAGTGATTATTATTCATTTTTTAATTTTGGGTCCAAAACGTCAAAATGACGTCACACTAGACAAGTCAATTGTGACAGTTTTCCTAATTTTTGTGTCTTTCAAAAGAGACTTTGACATTCTACAATTACAAGAAAACAATAGTTCCCAGTATAACCATTTTCGTACATTTATGTTTCAATGCAATTTTTGTCATTCTTGGGACACTCAATACTGTTGTAGCATGCAAAACTGAAGACCAACTTTGGCGTACATGTGCAGGTCGACTCAGTGAGTACTTGTTCGATAGAAAACGTTCTCGTGTTTTCAATTCAAGAATATTTAATTAACTTAACGGTACGTTACTATATATGGATTGTTAAAAACATGAAGACGTTGACCTTAATTGAGGATAAGCGAAAATCGATAGGTGCGCTTCCCACAGCACAGAATTGCGGGATACAAGTCCCCCCAAATCCAGATTGTGCTCACCAAGGCTGGCGATGCGAGTTTGGGTCGATGTTGCATGCTTACTCGTATCTATGATGAAAGGAACACATGGGTGCTTGGAATACTACAACAATGAAATGATCTCTACATACGGTCGTAGATCTAGGCCTACCTCTCTCTGCTGGCGGCGCTATCCCACGATCATTTTGAGAAATGCGCCAGTTCACCAAGAGCGCATATACTGGTAAACAGACTATCATGTCATCGTAAATATAATACTAACTAATAGTTATCTTTAATTATTTTATCGTATACAGGACGAAGTACAGGACGACCTCTGAGCAGTACCTTTTCTAGAACTCATTGGCGGATGGTGAGACGAGTCGCTGGTGATGGCGTAGCTGGTTTCTGGTTTTAGTGTTTCTTCTTGTTTCTACTCCAAGATCCAATTAATTCCACGCTCCCCTAAGTAAGAATTGGCCTTCGAAAAGTGGTTGCATTTATCAAATCCCAGCCGAGCAGACATCGGAGATGGATGAGAGGTCATCAGCACGCAATGCTTCTCCATATCAATTAACCACTTTTTCTTCTTAGCATTCTCGCCCCACAGTAAGAAAACCACACCGATTAAGTTTGCATCCAACCACTTGATTACAGCATCGGTGAACGTCTCCCAGCCCTTGTTCTGGTGTGGGTGTCGTTTATTCTGCTCATTCACACTCACAGTCAGACACGCATTGAGTAGCAAGACCCCTTGTGTTGCCCAGGCAGTAAGGTTGCCATGGCCTGGATGCTGGAACCCGGGTACATCTTTTTCTAGCAGTTTGTAAATGTTTTGCAAAGTTGGAGGCACGTTATATCCATATGGGACCGAGAAAGCAAGCCCGTGCGCCAGCCTTGGATCAACGTAGGGATCTTGACCAACTATGACCACTCTAACATCACTGATGTGGCACATGAAGGTCCACGAAAAAATCTGATCGACTGGTGGGCAAATGGTGAACCCCTCTGCGATTTCCGTTTCCAAAAAACGACGCATGTCCTCGAAGTATGTTTTGGAGAACTCGGCTTTCAATGCTTCGAACCACGAAGATCCCATAGGCGCTTGATCGAGTAGCCAATTCCTGTATGAATTGTATGGTTGAACTCCGGATGCCATTTCGCTGTTCAATTCAAAACAGATGCTGTTCACTTGTTCCACTTCCACTCCCCAATTGGTTTCCCTGAATGAAGTGACTCAGGTTCGTTTACTTATTTAGCCAACACAAGCGTGTTATTATCTTCTAATATCTTAGTGGCCAGAGTTATCTCCACACTGTTGCCGTACAGGCAAGATAGCGAAAAAACACATCTTGTAGTGTCGGACATCAAAAGCTACGCCGAGTCAATAACCATTAATTCTTTTAATATCTCATGGGCTACATTTCTGTCGTTGCATCCCTTACTCATAAATCCGATAACCCACGTTTCGAAATGTTTCCCAGTCAACGGTAACAGTGACGGCAACGGATTTGGTGGAGGCTGGTGACTCCGTCTGGGAGGGAATTTGCATGTATTGATTACCGAACATTTAAGTTTAAAAGGCTGCGTTTTAAGCCTGTTCTTTATGTCAACTAACAGAAATGTTTTGATTACACAACCTAAAGCGGCATTTTAAGTCCGTGCTTTTCATCAAAAAAACAAGTTTTAATTCGGGCAACTTACAGTTATAAAATTTATCTTATCTTGTTCCCTACTGAGTTTAGACGTGATACCTGGGGTCGGTAATAGTGTGACCTGGAATTTAACCGGTTCAGTCTGAAGAAATAGTAAAGTGTCAATTCTTTTGATTAAGGAACAACTTGAGACTAGTTTTGTAAAGGTAAATGGCCAAATCAAATCGAAACTTTCAGACAGAAAGGCGGACTTTAAAAAGCCGCATTCTTGTAGCATAATCATTTCTTCCTTTGTAGAGTTTAATGAAAATGCTTTAGTTTTATTTGCCAACAAATAATTCTCTGTGGCGAACCATTGTTTCGTAATTGTAACGAATTCTTGAACAGACACCGCCGTAATTCAGAGTTTAAATCGTTGCAGAGCCTGTGGTTTAACCTTTTTACTTGAAATCGATTTCGAAATTATTTTTTGCGTTTTCCATTCTACAGTTCCACGAACTCTCTATTCAATGCTTTGTACGTTGACAACTGTCTAATCCAAGATTGCACTTGATGACCCAAGAATTAATGTGAAAAGTTTGAGTCTGAACTCGAAGCTTCGAGTTTTAGTCGAAATATCGAGGTTTTACTCGAGTTTGTAATTCAAACATAAGGATCAGAATAAATAACTAAAGTGCTAGTTTTACACCATGGGAGATCATATTTTGAACTTCTAACCTAAATGGAAATACGTTATATTATAAGGAAGACATTGGTAATGACTTCCTGTTCGCAATGAAATAATTTATTGTACAGTCACATGGCCATCAGCCCAAAGTACAATACATGCGCACTTGTCACCAACGCACAAACTGTTCTTCTTTTTGGAGGCATAAAATTCATATTTCACAACTGAGATGTCGTGTGTATATTAAAACTGAATTTCAAAATTTGACACATGCTCGAATCTCTGACGAATAGAAATGGACCTTTTGCTAACATAAAGGCGAGGTACCAACTTCAGGTTTGTGAACTGTGCGTCGTTTTCTCGGACTTTTTGTTTCTCTGAGGCGGACCTTATTACCCACTTCGCCAAATATGGAGGGCTCGTTTCGAACCCCCCAACCCCCCCCCCCCTTGGGTACGCACATGTGACAGCGCACGTGTGCGTTCTTAAAGTTCTGGTCTATTTCCAGTCTTGGTCTGCTTCAAATGATCAGTCATGAAGCATTTAGACACATGGTCACTAATGAAAAATTTTGGAGTATATACCACTTCAAACTCACCGATCAATCTCTTCAATGGCCGCCATTTTGCTAGAAGGGATCTGCTAAATTCTAGAACACGTAATATTCGCGAAACACCGTCGCCTTTCATTCCCGAGGTCTTGCGAGATCTTGCTTTTCTTGCAAGGAACCTGGTCTTTAGTGACCGCTTTCCCGACTAGAGTCGCATACTTGTGTCTGCCTTCGGGTGGTTTTCAGAGACATAAGGGAAGATGACACCCGCGACAGTGCCAAAACTGAAGATAGGCAAACTACCCTGGCGTTCTCTCAGTGTCTGGCCGGGTTTGGTCCAGGCAAAGTATGCTTCCTATCCTGGGCTGAGTCGCATAAAGCTTCAAAAGTTATCCGCTGGATAAATTTGATTGTTGCATGACGTCAGGTGCATTGTTCAACGTGTGATAATGCGACGTCATTGTTACTATACGGCGTATAACTTTTATGCAACCGGGCTCTGGTGTTTTTGAAGTTATTTCTTGCGATGAAACTGAGAATGAACGCGTGTATCGTTTGTAAACGATGAGTTAAGTGTTTTCACAGACGATTTTCGTGAAACTATTGCCATTCATCTGTATCATAGCCTAAAACTCACTTTGAAACGTGGAGTTAAAGGAGAATGCCACCCGAAAAAAACTGTTTTGTACCAACTCAGATCGAGTAGGCCTACAGCTCTTTTACCTGACACCTGACGGCAGACGGAAATTTTGAAATTAACCAATGACGTCAGAGGTTCGAATGCAATCTGTTCAGCAGTTCACAACACGCTTACTGGTGTCAGCTTATCGCTTGAATTCATCGTTTTACACCAATAAAAAATCAAAATTCGATGTAGAAACCTTCCAAATAGAGTCGAGTTATTAAACAAACGTGTTATTTTATTTCGCTGATACGGATTTTTGGGTATTTGAACGTACCGTAGCCTACAAAGTTCGGTAGCGGGCCGCGCAAGGTCGGTCGCGGGAGTATGGGGTGTGTTTGGTAGTAAATTCAAATTATTCTTCCGTGAAATACAGACATGAGAACATAGCTGCGTGTTGTAATTTTAGACTTGCGATTTTTTCAATTCTGACACAGGCTCAGTGCTATCCCGGCCAGTGCGGCTTAGAACCCGATAAGGCCCATCGCGGCCGAACTGAACTTCACGAACATAAACCAGCCAAAGTTGGAAACTAAACTTCCAGTCACGAAATTACTATACTAGTGAGCCAAAGAAAAAATGTGCACGATGATTATTTTGGAGAATTAGCCGCAAACTACAAATCTACTTACTAGCTCGTCGGGGGTCGCGAGTATACCCTTCCACAGAACCGTTAGCAGGGGCAAAAGTTGTGCAGTAACAATGATTTCAATAATGTATATGAATATCTAAATAAAGATTCCCCTAACATCTCACCATAGGATATAAAATTGAGTTATTTTTTCACAACAGCTTTCTGTCAGCAAACACTGAATTAGCACGCGCTCACACGGCCTCGGTGCCCGGTCACTGAATTAGCCGGTTTATTGCATCTAAAGCCGGTAACGCAGTGATTTATTCATTGCTGGCTTAATCTCAAAAAATTTGCACTCACTAACACTCCAAGGCATTACAAATTGTATCTAATGAGACAGACTTTGTTTCAGTTTTATATAAGCATTGAAATCAGGGTGAGAATAATTCATTTTGAAACAGAACACACAATATGAACGTCAACGTGGCAACTCGCAATCCCGACTTACACGGGTCTCCATCCGACGAAGACTTCACAGGTCGATTGTTAGGTTTCAGAGGAATACGCTGATCAAGAAATAGTAGAGAGGCTCCGTGCACAGACAACGCCAGAATATATGAATAGTTCTGAAAACCGTTTGAACTTGCCGTGGTGTCAGTTAGCTAACTACACGATAATGGAACGACTGGCGCTTATGTTTGCTGCCACGAAATTCCGCAAGTAAAACGAGAATTCTTGAAGAAGCGCAGATGTGTCCCATCGGGACCATCCTGGTTTTGCACCGCATCAAAAAAGGTGTGCTTACGACGTTTTAGCCGGGGCTGAGAAAAACTGAGAAGTGGCGAAAACATCCTACACCCGGAGGACCACACAGAAGCCTAAAGAACGAGTCAGTCATCAAACAGTTTACATAAAACGTTATGTTCTCACGCCTTGAATTAATTGAAATTGTTTATGTTTTCATGGCCAACTACAACTTTCCATATGATAATCACTGAAAAACTGATCAACAAAAAAATCGAAATGCAGGCCACTGACAGACACGGAGAAGTTTCAAGGCCTCATATTTGGAATTAGCCGCGTACTTTTCATTCTTCACCATCGCGAGCCACTTCCGAAGCATTATAGGCTCTCGAGGAAATCGAAAAAAACGATATACCCGCTTTCCTCGCAGCTTCATAGTTCGCACAAGCGGGAACGATACACCATGACACCATAGTTGAAGGACCACTGACGTCGCTGCGTCGTTTCTCACCCTCACATGTTAACGCGACACCTCTCGGCGAGGTAAGATCGATCGGGGTGATGTGGAGACCGAGCATGCCACCCAAAAAACAACCTAATTTGTATCAATTTAGATCGAGTAGTTCTATTCCATAACGACACGTACGGTTGCGTTACCTGACACCTGACGGCAGACGGAGGTGTTGAAATTATCCAATGACATCATCGGTTTCACACGCAGTCTCTTCAGCAGTTCACACTAGAACCAATTGAAGGGTTACTGGTGACAGCTTATCGCTTGAAGTCATCGTTTAACACCAATAAATTATCAAACTTCGATGTAAAACCCTTAAAAATACACCGAGTTCTTATAAAAACGTGTTGTTTCAAGTTATTTCGCACTTACGGATTTATTGCCGGGTATTTGGACACACCGTAGCCTACAAAGTTCGGGGGGCAGGCCAATCCGTAGGAGGAGTTTGGGGTCTGTTCGGACATAAATTCGAAGTATTTTCCGTAAGATACAGACAGGAGAGCCTAGATCTGTGTTGTGCAAACTTATGATTTTTTTGAGTTCTAAACACAAAACGCTTGTTATATTGGCCAGTGCGGCCGGGCTCGGAGCCTGATCAGGCCCGTCGCAGCCGCCCGGATTGACGGCGTTATCCCGGCCAGAATGGCTCGGAAACTGATCAGACATCACGAACATAAACTAGCCAAAGTTCTCCAGTCAATAAAATACTATACTAGTGAGCCAAAGTAACGGCACGTGATTATGTTGGTGAATTAGCCACGAAATTGAAATCTACTTACTCGTCGGGAGCCGCGAATTCAGGTTCCGCTTTGGCCACAGCACCGTCAGGGCAGAAGTTGTACATTGACAATCATAGTGAGAAATGTAAATGTAAATAAAGATTCCCCTAACACCTAGCCGTAGGATGGAAATCGAGTTGTTTCACAACAGTTTCTGCCAGCAAACACTAAATTAGCATGAGCTCACACGGCCTCGGTGTCCTGTCAATTAGTTTTATTGCACCTAATGCCGGTAACGCAGTGATTTATTCATTGCTGGCCTTTCAAATCATTTGCACTCACGAAGACTCCAAAGGCATTATAAATTGCATCTAATGAGACAGACTTTGTTTCAGTTTTATATTAGTATTGGTTAGGGTGAGAATAATTCATTTTGAAACAGAACGCTCAGTAATAAACGCCAATATGGCAACCGTCGCAATCCCGATTAGGACGAGCTAGAGCTCATCAGTCCCGAATTCGCAGGTGGATCGTTAAGTTTTACAGGCTATCAATTCGAACAGGAATACAGTGATGAAGAAATACTAGAGGCGCCGTGAACAAGTTCAGACAACGGAACGCATGGAGTTATTTGGTAAGGGCCGGCATTCGATCAGGCACTGTCGACGTCCGACGTCGTCTGCAGGCCACAGACACGGAGATGTTTCACGGCNTCACAGGTTAACGCGACACCTCTTGGCAAGGTAAGGTCGACCGTATGCGAGGCGATGTGGATATAGACCGATTAAGACGGCAAAAAAGACTAATTAAATCGGGTGGCATTCTCCTTTAAGAGGGTAAAAAAGACTAATTGAAATCGGGTGGCATTCTCCTCTGCCGACGGCGGCCACTATCGGCCATCATTCCACTGCGGAGCAGCCGGTGAGGTCAAGAAATGGTCATTCTTCTAGGAATTACACTGAGACAAAACATATCTGATTTTGTCCCCAAAACGTCAAACTAGCACGCCGACTCCGACACTCTCACTGACTTCTGATGCCATCCATATGGAAACTCATCAAATATTGTTTCTAACCATTCAATGTACACAGGTGAGATGAAAAAGGGTAAAATTACCGCTGAGACTAGATCGCAGAACTTAAAAAATAAATTTCGGCTGCAATTTAGCTGTCAGTGTTGAATCCTTAACCAAAATTAAAACATCAAGACAGTTACCGGCCATAGTACCCAATCTTAAATTATTGGCAAATGCAACTCAAGTAACAGCTAGGGCCGGAATAACAGTGTATCGGGCTTGCATTCGGCCATTTTCGAAGTTTCGAATTTTGGAAATGGCCGAGTTGAGCGTTACTATGTCCAGTGCGCTGAGAAGTTTCTGAGTCTCCACTTTCTCGGCAGGGCCAATGAGGCAAGCCCTGAGATTTTATCAGAGTGGATGAGCTCAGTCGGATTTTCGTTTTTTTGGAAGCTAAAGAGGGTGAAATGCAGCTTAAGAATGCAACTTGAGATAACTGAAATTGGAATGCATAGCTCAGTACTATGTAAAATGAAGCAGCACCGGAAATAAAGTGAAGACGCGGTTCCCGGCGACTGCCGAGCTCAGTGACGCACACACCTACGTAGTTCAGTGGTCGCAGTGACTTATTATTGATGACAAGCAACTAAAAACTGCATCACTGCATCAAATTTAAAAAAGTTATCAGACCAGCACCAACTTCGCTTTTGTCCGTACCCGTGCTGAGAACGTGGCGGTTCAGAAAATACATTATGCGCCCCCAGCTCGGAGACCACTAGCAGAAGGCACTAGATCAGATCAGAGTCCGCGGTTTGATACTGACGAGAATCCATCAAGCTCTCTGCCAATCAATTTCCCAACAACATTTTCTCGGAAATTTCCAGATGTCTCAACTCTGATATTTTGAGGATTGTTGCTTGGGTAGGCACGGCGATAAAACTAGATTGTACGGTCCGCTTTCGCCTGATGACCTCACTAGCCACGGCACGAACCGTTCTCTGGCAGGGTCTGCAACATATTTAGTGTCTGTAGCAACAAATAGGTGTCAGGCTTGTTGCTAAATCCTCCGAGACAAAAAAGTCCAGTACGCGCGTTCAGTAATCTACCAAAGGTCAGATAATTTATTTTAATCTCTTAAAGGTAGATTAATTCTCAAAATTTGAATTCTGTAACAAGATGAATTTGTTCTATAACTAACCAAGACCTTTTGCTAATCACACAAGATTAAAGACTATGATTATTGAAAACGAGGCACTCGCAACAAAATTTGCCCAAGGAAAGAAACCTGATAAATTTCGTGAGTTCTTTCATATTATCCTGTAGTCTTTGCATAACAAACTGAACTAGAACATTTTATTCTAAGAATACTAGTCCTTTCAACTTTTATTTCCCGAAATCTCATTTTGATATCTGATTAATTGACCCAAATGTTCATTGGGATTGCTCTGAATTGGCTGCAAAATCTGAAAATGGCCGATTTTCGGATTTTACGGGCACCTGTCAGTTTTTGAGATGTGAGGACATGCACCATTGAACAGTGATGTGTGTGTAAGTGACTCAGAAATGTGGTAAGAGAACTTCATGACAAGCTGTTCAGAATTTCTATACTTGTGTAGTTTTGTGGCGTTGATGTTCCACAGTTCCAGGGCTTGATGCTCAACCGAATGGGACTTGGTAAAGGACAAAGTTCCCCCATTTGTCAAATGGGAAATGAGCTTGTCAAAATAAGGAAACACAATGCAGGGGTGCTTTGAAAGTCCTGGTTCATATAAATGTTGGATAATTGTCAACTGGTAGTCTGTGCACATTATGAAGACATCATTCGGTAGAACGTCCCTTCCAGTTATTGGGTATTACTTCCAACTCGCTTCTGTTTACTATCTGCGGTGTACAGTATTTTGAGGATTCGGATGTGTGAGTGGTGATTTGGGATTTTTACCAGGTCACCAAACGAAATCTGAGGTTGCATTGGCGACCTGCAGGTCACCAACTCCAGCCTTGCAGTAGACTTCTGGAAGGTTGCTGTGCGAGCAACTGTTAATAAGATGAACGAGTCCTCACTTAGAGTGCTCTGGTTGGACACTTGAGGTACTGTTGGGTCCAATTTTATACATCATTGGACCTATGTCAGCATGTGTCACGATGGCTGTACTTATTATTATAAAAGGTGGAGTTTGTATTCATTGCATAATCTGTATAAATTCACAAAAACATGCTCATTAGAAAGTATGTATAAGGTTGCTGAAGACGGCAAATACTTGTATAATTGTCATTTGAAGTTTTTGAATTTTTTCAATGAAGTGAAAGTTTCTTACTTCCCACTCCAAATTTAGCGTACTGCCGTTATACTACATGGGACTTACATATTGAGAGACCGGGTGTAGCGTAGTCCCTATGACATACTAGAGGGGGTGACACATTGCCTATCAACAACATTGCAAATTGCCTAAAAGGTCTGTCTATATCTCATCTGTGAATAATAACTACCCCTATCAGATGTTCTCCAATGCCACTCACTATGAAGTTGTATCTCTTGGCATGGCTAGGTAGTGATAAGGGTGATTGTTTCCACGTGATCAGTCTCCATTGCTTTCTGAAATCTGTCTTGGTGCAAGCATTTATCAATCATTCCAGACTACATGTTAAATCAACTTTGTATGCTCTGTTCATGTTAAATAATGTCAAAAAGCTGAAAAGTATTTCCAGTGCTCAGGGCTTGGAATTTTTCGCGGAAATGCGGATTTCCGCTTTTTATGCGCCCACATATTTATATGTGAACGCATTATGCCGTCATCTCCGTCCGTCCAGGTGGCGTCCGGCGTCCGCTGCTCTATCTCAAAACCCTTTGACATACGTTCATGAAATTTGGCACATATGTATCATTCATGAATGGGACGGCATGTGCGAACTTTCGGACGGATCCGACTACCGGTGTGCCCCCTAGTGGCAATTTTAGTTTTTTACGCTTACCTTTGTATCTTCAAAAGTCCTGAACGGATTTTCATGAAATTTAGTATGTAGGCACCTATTA
>NMRA01000013.1:833053-890373 GCA_002633005.1 Phoronis australis | reverse complement strand
AGTCCGTGTCCCGTGTATTTGGGTGCGTAGATCGTGTTTTGTGAGTCCGTTCCCGTGTTTGTGAGTCAGTGGACGGTGTTTGCAGGTCCGTGAGTCGTGTTCATGCGTTCGTGCCCGTGTTTATGAGTCCGTTGACCGTGTAGTTTAGGTACCTTGACTATAGGAGGACCTGATTAACCAACATCAAGCCCATTACAGAATGTTAGAGGCAGTCAACACTATATGTATAACTTTGTATGACGCTACAAAAAGAGTTTAAATTATCATTAATAAAATCTGCAAAAATCTTCAAATAACAAAAATTTCATGAGTCATCTAGCTTGCTTAATCAAATGTCTAATTTACTTTGTCATTCTAACTTTAAAATTTTGCAAGTCAATCTGTAAAGAAACAATTTAATTGGCTTAATAAAGACAATTTTGATTTTGACTGACATCTAGTGGCAAGTTGGAGCTTTTATGAGCTTATTCAACTTGACAACAGGTGTCACTAAAAACTAGGTCACATCAGAACTCGTGTTAGTAGTACTTAATATGTCTAATTGATATTAAAATCGGCATTGATATTATTAAAAGAACTCTTAATCTTTTGTTTGATGCTCTGGGTCTGTCAAATGCTTTGGAGGAATTATGAGATATATTGGTAGGAAAGCTAAACTTTGAAGTGTCTAAAAAGTAGGTCACACCAGTGCAGTGTGCAGTTTTAAACCATATATAAATACCTCCAGCACACCCATGGTTATGATTAGAAATGACATAATGCCAACAACTGCTACTAAATATTTGCATCGAGTTTGGAATTTACAATGCGGAGAACACTGCATAGTCCAGTCGGCAGATCAACATGTGCATACTTACAACCTATATTTATATTGTCTTTCTTTTCTGTGATATTGATTCATCCAGGGGCCTAGCCAGCCAGCTAGATGTATGGAGACCAGCTTCAAAATACAGCTAGGTACCAGAGGCACTGTGTGTTGAGCGGCCGTTAGGCTACGAAATTTTACATAGCTCGGGTAGTTTTGGCGACTTGTCACCTCGTCGCGGAACTTATATCAACATGTAGAGCTATAAACCAGCAGGGGTGTGTCCAAATATCTGGGTGTAAACCGACAATCACCTTGCCCGCTCGAGCCATTTAAGTTAAAAACATTCTAGTAAACTTTATTTTATTTCATAATTTTCAGCCTTTTTACAACAAAGAAAACAGTATGCTCAATAATAATTTGTTGTGACATGTACGCAAAACAGTTCGATCGCTTGTTGTACTTGGAAGAAGAACAACTCGGGGAGCGAAACTGGCCAATAAGGCAATAGGTGACTGCGCTGAAAGTCGACCTTAAAGAGCACACCCAAATTTTAGCAGCAGGGTGAATGACAGAACGCCAATTTTTTCAACATCAGTAAATATTTTAGTTTACCCAAGGAAGAGTGTAATTTTTAAGGACACAATTTTGTGTCAAGTTTTATTTGATCAGTTTTTACCCACGTCGGTGCAATGGCTGTATATTTACTATACAGCTTGCACCAAGGCTGCTGGCATTGCTACAGTCGGTGTTACACCTTCACATAGACAATAAACGTTAAAGTGGAGGTTACTTCGTGGTTAGCAAAGGCGTTGACGTATATTCAAAGTTACGCGCTGGGTCGTCGGGCATAATTTTGAATTTTAGATGGTATTAAATGCAGAAGATTGTACATTTCATAACAGTTCTTTTTTTCTGTTTTGGGTTTATGGAAATCTTTGACAGTATGGTTGTTGTCATTGTATTCGCATGTGTTAGTTTTGTTTTCTGTTACAGAGTCTTATCATCTCCATGTGACGGCGTTGTTTACTGTCTACTGAGTGTGTGAACGTCCCCGCTCTCGGATTGAGCAATCATGTCCGCGCTCGCCATATTCACGTGTCGGCCCAACTCGCACCCATTCCAGGAGCGACACATCTCGTTACACGAGCCCGCCAAGGTGGGTCGCTCGGTCGCCCGTGCACGACCCACGCCCAACAATGGCATATTTGACTGTAAGGTGCTGTCGCGGAACCACGCCCTCTTGTGGTATGACGGTGAAAAGGTTAGTGGATGAAGTTCCCTTGAGTACTGAATGTTAACCTAATGAGCAAAGGCATGTTTGTGATTTTATGTATTTTACACGTCAGAAATGGTTAAAAATGCGAGTGTTGTCTGTTGAACAGCTTGATGCAAAGTCGCTCAGATTTGCTGCATACACATTTATTCTGACGTACAGGTTTAGAGCAAGTGGCAATAGACCTACCTGTAGAGTACTGTCGTGTTTTCAACCATGTTTGCGTGCAAGAAGGGCTACTGACCTATTATACTCACTTGTCAGAAATTACATCTAAGGTCCTGCAAAACCTTTTTCCATGTTTTGACTGAAAACGAGATTTACGTAATTCATATACCTTTTTGTCGTGACATATTGATAACTTTTTAGATTATGTGTTGGCTGTGTTGGGAGACGTGACTCGGATAACTGATGCATGCATTGTTGGTTCTAGTGAACTTAAAAAGGTCCTCCAATTTGGGACAGTCTCTAGATTTGGGACTCAAAAAATTGAATTTTCTTGATCCTGGAATTTGGGACAAGGGTGTTTTTGGCACTCACCATTTTTCTCAAATGTCAGACAATGTGTCTTCAACCTACAAAGTGGGTAGTTTTGCTGTCTTTTCGGTGATTCTTGAATTTGGGACTGCCAGTATTTTAGAATTTTGACAAGCTGCGACCTTGAACAAAATGATTTAATTTCCCACTGTCCCAAATTGTAGAATTTTTACAGTTATGAATTTAAGTTCAATGAAAAGGTATTGATGGTATGATGAACGTTATAGAACAGGTCTTGAAACAAAGCATAGACAGGCCAACATTTTGGGTGTCTAAGGTTTCCCAATAAGCCTTAATTCAGAATGTCAAATGGCTGATTGGATTCATGGGAAATGTTCAAGTATTATGCTTAAGTTCATGCAGTGTTCTCTGAAAGGCTGTCAGGAATTTTTAGAAGATGTGCCAAATTTGCATGAGAAGCTAATCAAAAAATGGAACTTCAGTGAATTTTATGAAGAAATTAAAAGTTGCTAAAAACAAAACGGTAATCTCCCTTTACCGTAAATATTTTTTAACTTTGAGAATAGCGTATTCACTTTTTAGTTCTTGTCTTGTCAATTTTCACATTTCCAACTTATTTCCATGGTGACCAGTTAGTCACCATGGTAACCCCTTCAATATAAAATCCCTCAAGTGTGCATTTTCTAACCGATAAATCTTAGATTAAATTCATCGAGCTAATCTCAACACGAAACTGTTTAACACATCTCCTATGCCTGTATTGGCTCTTTATGTTGAGTCCTTTCGTCATTCTGAATGAATGTAATTAACAAGTGCTTCAACTGGGTTCGTAGCTGAATAGTTTGCCTTTCTTGTACTTGCACCAGATTAAGTCCTGATCAATATGTCTGTTATTTTGCTGGAAAGGTGTCTATCATTTCATTTCACCTTCGATTTTGGTTGCGCACATGTTTTGGGTGATGAAACGTCTTCAATGTGATGCACGATATGTCGGAAAAGTAGAAAGTAGTTTTGTCAAATTCCTCAACATAAATTTAAGGAAAATGTATATTCTGGTCATTTTATAAGTCAACACTAGCATGTACCTTTAGCTCAGTCATACTACAAGTAGTTCACTTCTTCCTTTTGGTCACTAGAGTGCGCTGTCAACGGCCTAGCTTGCGAGTTTTGCATTTGCATTGGGGTTTTCTGTTCTCTGGCTACAATGTGGCCATCACTTCTCTAACCTGAGAAAGTTCAATAATAAACTGAGTTCTTCTGTTTAATTACCTTTTAGGCGTGCAACACTTATGGATTATATTCAAAAGTGTGAAATTTTAGTTCAGATCAAGTGCCTTAAAATGCAAACTATATTGTTTCCAAAGTCTCACAAGATCCATGTTTTAAGCAAAGTGTTGTGTCATGAACGTCCATGCAGTCTGTTTTCTGGCATTATATTATCTTTTCTCAAAGAAAATAAGGTTTTAGAAATTTTAGCAATGCACACAGTCATCCATCCATCCTGCGTCCGTCCATCCTACGTCTGTCCATCCTGCGTCTGTCTGTTTGTCCCGAGTCCTTTTATCCAAGCATCCATACGGTATCCGCAGCTGTATCTCCTAAATTCCTGGCAGGATCATTGTGAAATTTGGCAAGACATCAGATGATGACTACTTTCAGACAAATTGAAGTTCTGCTGTGCCACCTAGTGGCAGTTTTAGTTTTTGCATTTACTCTTATATCTTCTAAATCTCATGATGGATCTTTACCAAGCTTTGCAGGTTTGCCCAAGTCAGATGGCTCCTTGTGCGCCCCCTAGTAGCAATTTTAGTTTTGCAGCAACCGTTATTTTGCATCTCTATATCCTAGAATAATTTTCTATAGAGCTACTTGCCCATGTTTTCAGCCCAACATCCATACTATATACCCTACATTTTTCACCAAATATGGCACAAAAGTGATTGGGGACCCCTATGTGTACGTATCTGAGCAAACGCATAGTAATCCCGCGTTGTCTGCATGTTTCCGTGCACACTAGTTCTCGTGCTGGGGCAAGTTATTAGTACCCCAGAACGAGTTACCCTACCTCAGTAAGGTGGAGTTAGTTGTCCTAGTGCAGGAAATGTTCACATTATTATTAAACCTAACAACAAGTCCTTCCAGGAGTTAGTTCTAGGTCAATGTTCTGTGAATTCTGACATTTTTTTCCATTACCACATGAAACCAGGGTCTCTAGTATTGATGACACCTAATCTGCAGTCGAGTTATAAGTTTGTTCCTGAAAGTCTTTGAATTTGACATTTCCTCGTAGTATGTAATGTATTTTAAATTTCCCATGAATGAAGCCTGTGCATGAATGTTTGACATTTGAAATGCATTGTTGTTATTGATTTTTAGAACTAAACCTGAAACAGTGTTTCCTGTCAAAACGTCTCACAAGCTACATTTCCTGACACTTTTTGTTTTAATCGGAGATGTTCTCCTCATGTCATTGTCATTCTGCATTCCGCATATCACATTAAGTGCTGAAGAGGCTAGAAGCATGGATACTATCAATTATCTTAACCACATCAAACTCTGTGAAAATTTTCAGTTGAAGATTACTTGAAACTGTCATCAAGTAAAAGACTCAGTATGTTTGAATTTGATTTAGGTAAAGTTTATATAAAACCGCCCAGTGGAACACATTGTTGTTAAAATTATATTAAGCATTACAGAGGCAAGCCAAATATGGTGAACTTCAAAGTAAGATAAAATAAAAATGAACCGGTTTATTAAGCAAAAAAGAGCACCACTCCTACCACAATGAGCCATAAAAAAACTAGCAGTGTAATGGAATTAAATCAGAGAATTCAACTCTTGCCATTGTGAAACGGGATGTCCCAAGTTAATGATCACATTATTAACTCAACTGAAGAACGAAGAACCTATGTATGACATCTATGGACTATTCAGTGCACGGCGCTTATTACACATTTGTTGTTGATGTCATTGGTTCTGGACATGACGTCATCAACACTGCCTACAGTGTTTCTGTTGATGATGTCATTGGTTCCCCAGGTAATATGCAATTGCACCAAATACGACCTGACAAAATTCCCAGGCTGCCAAATAGGAAATGAGGTTCCCCAAAAAAGAAACCTTGTATGGGGGGTTGCGAAAGTCGCGGCCTCCGCAAACGACACATACTTAAGGACTTTTCGAAATAGTTACTGGAATACTTGAACTGGCAAGCTGATGAAATTTGCATAACACCTGAGACGGTCCATACGACCTTTTTTCGAACGAAAAATTAGGAATACTTGATGTGCTATTTAAGGCCTGGATTCGCTCTTGTGCTTGATATGGATGAGCAGACGATTAGAACTTGTTGTCTGTGCATGAGAAATGCATGAGCTATGAACGGGCTGTTGCGGTTTTCACCAAACTATTCCTACACTTATCCTGTAGTAGGGGCATGCTTGAATATATCGACTTTGGATTTTACCTGAGCGTAAAACCTTAAGCTTTTTCAAATGGGCTCAAGATTTGACCAAATGTTGCTCTAATACTTGTTGTAATGCATGTTGGGAGAACACTATGCCCTGCTTAAATAAAAACAATTCTTTACACAGTGACATATGGACTCCATCGTTATTGATGTTTCACATACTACTGAATAGCAAAGGACATTAATTTGCCCTTAACTTATCAAGCATAGTTCATTTAGCCAACTGTTCATAGTCTGCAGTTGAGGATAGACATTAAATAGGAAAGCATATCTCTGATGCATATGCTTCCAGGTTCCCTTTATTTTTGTAGTGATTTTGACTTCATGAATTTTCCAACAAATAAAACGACAGTCATATACTCTTGCTTTAAGCTTCAGATGGAACTCTAAAGCTGTACTATTAATATATCCTGCTTTGATCGAGTACATTTCTGCTAATTTTCATCCCTTTGTAGATGGCCATTTTTGCATTTGATATTTCACTAGATTCCAAATGGCAGCGTAATGGGGAGAAAGAGGACGAGCAATTTCTGCACTTTTGGTGAAGTAATGCGTGGGAAAGTTATGAAATAGCTGGTGATAGAAGTAATAGTCATGCCATGTACTTACCAAATATTCTGTAAAGTTTCACCAATTTTTCACAAAAATTATTACGGAAATTGCACTTTTCATTTTTTAAGGGTTTCTAGCATTGTTGTGAATTCCCATAAATTTTTGTTAGTAGCTGGCAAAGTGTGCCTTTTCCTACCATCTCTCATTGGTGAAGGAAATGAGGAAGTGAAATTTCACCTGTCCCCGCCATATTGTGACCTAAATTGGAGAGATTTTGCTGCAGTTTCAATTCAGAAACTAAAAACAATTAGATGGGCATTCTTCCTACTATGGCTGTTAAAAATATTTTTTTTGAAAATATAAGGGTAGCTTTAAAAAAATTACCTGGACAATGTTGAAATTCAACAAAGTCTTAGGGGAAAAGATGGGCCGAATTTATTTTGACTACAATCCGTTTTAATTTTAGTTGGATTTCGACAAAATCTTGGCAAGTGTTGCTCCGTCCACATTGTTGAAATCACAACAACTTACTACGCAAGTCCAGTTTAAAAATAAACGGATTATCAGTAGGCACAATATCGTCAGGTTTAACTCCGACGAGAATTCGACAAAACAGTATTTTATTGTGCAAAAGTTTGGCAGAGTTCTGTCAAAGTCTGTCTCGTTGATTTAGAAAAGTGCGGTACAATTGACAATGCCTCTATTTAGCTTGCGATTTATAAGTAGCTTTACTTAATGGGGAAGAAAACTTGGATTGTTACTGCCAATGTCGCAGCCAGGCTATTCAATGTCCTCGAGTTTCTTGAGAAGTGTTCAAGTCTGTTCATGTTCATACCGTCTGTTTAGAACATCCGTATTTTGAGGATTGAGGAAGTGTCTTCAAGTACTGTCCGAGTTTATCTAGATGTTATGAACAATGTACCATGGGGCATTGTTTATTATGGGTTTATTTGATTTAATTTCCAACTTCCTGTTAGCGGAGCTAGAATTCAATTGTTATTTTCCACCCTTTTTGAAGAATTCTTTCGATTTTAGAGATCGAATTTTTGTCAAATTGGGACACAAAGAGTTGATGAAGTAATTTAATATTTTTCTATTTGTGTATGACTAATTATTACTCTCAGGTGGAAGTGCTCAGAATTCAACAACACATGCACACACCATGCAAATTGTGTTAAAAATAGACTCAAACTTGAGTGTTTTTTGTTGAGAAATGTGACATAAAATATCCTCCTCCATCGCATATAATTTCTGTTGAAATGTTCAGCATTTGCTATTCTTGCCATACAATATTGCTGTTGCTAACCAATCTTTTATTATGTAGCAACTTAGTGACAAGCCTCTATATTTAGCCAACTATCTGCAAAACTGTAGAAGTTGACCATGTGAGACATATATATTCTGAAACTAAAATGCCTACAGACTTGGATTTTTAGCAACACATCAATCTTTCATTTATTAACTGGGTTATGTGACCATGTCTGTTTGATAAAATTTAGCAAGAAAGAAAAGCGTTCAAAGCAAAACAATGGCATTGATAACTTGACCAAATTTATTTGATATGGTAAATGTATAAGGTGAAATTGCAAAAGTGTTGCTACAGTTTCCTGAAATATCATCTTGTTTTCATTTTTATATATGTTTTGTGTTTTTTCATAAAAATCAGAAACCTCACAAGTTTGTGTATCGCCTCTGATTAAGTCTGATTGCATTTTCTGCAATGGAATGGTGGTCCCAATAGCATCTGCACTGTTAGCAAAAATCCTGGGAGGAACCTGATCAGCCATTTCTGAGCTATGACGTTCCGAAGTTAGCCAAATTTGGAGATTTTATAGGGTTCTACCTTAACTTTAGGGTTTAAACTTAACTTAAACTAAAGAGCAAAATGCCTCCATTTTTGCATGTAGGCTTAGAAACGAGAATCGCAAAATTGCTTGTTACAATTTGTTCTTTGTTCTTAGCTTTCAATTTCCTTAGCTTGCTTTCAAGTTTCAAAAGTTAGAATAATGAGAGATAAAATTTCAAGATTTAACCCTGAACTTTGTGCGGCTATCATTACTTCCTAATTATATGAACACAAAGAACCCGGCAGTTAATTTATTTCATGCACATTTGGCTGACGGATGAAGCCTTTCTTCATTCATTCCGTTAGCCAATTACCACGTTTATAATATTCTGAGTTAATTTCACTAAGACAAGTTCTTAATAGTTTCACGTTCACTGACTGTAGATCTCAAAGAAACATAATTTGCAGTTTCAGATTAGGTTTTCATTAAGAATGTTCTATTAGGTTATGTCTGGTTGGAAAGTGTAGAATTCAGTCATGAAGTGTGGTGAGAATTGTTGGATTTGGTACAAAAATAATTTATTAAATTACCATTTTTCTGTTGTTTTTTTTCTAGGCGTTTGCTACATTGTGAAAACTCAAAATGTGCAAAATGTTTCTAGTGTACAACAATGTCTACTATTAAAATTTTCTGAAAAGTGATTATTGTTGAGAANTCTAAGTTTATAAAACAGCCTTCTATGGTGAGCATTTTTACTCAAAAAAACTGTGTAGACCAAGACTTTTACAATGCTGTCAATCAAGTGTCAAAATAGCAACAATGCATATACTTTGTATATACATTGTATATTTCTTCCTGCTTTGAAAAAAAGAGACCCCACTGTGAGCCTTCAGAGGCTTCCTAGTATTCATTACAATGTGTGAGTCCAAACTTGAAAGGTTGCTATTGACAGTGGGTGTCCAAATGATACATTGGGCGTCCTTGCCAGGGCGTCCAGATTAGTGCTAGGGCGTCCATTTGGACGCCCAGGACGTACGCTGCATAAAGGCCTGATGTAACATAACCACGTTTTGAGAGCCAGTTACATTGGGTTCTGGATTTTGAGAACCAGTTTGATGCCCGTTATTCAGTGGAGAAAACTGGTTCTCAAAATGCAGGCACGTTATATCCGACTGTTACCTGTGATGACTAAATTTTTGGGAATAACTAAATTGCAATCACAATTCACAATATAGGTCATGGGCAAACTCCGCAATTAAACATCAAAGCGGCGGATTAAATGACAACTAGGTCATTTCCACTGTACAGATAAATAGACTGCTGATCAGTAATAGGAAAACTGTTGGGTTTTGTGAGCTGGTTGATGTAGCAATACCAGACAAGGACAATAATGCACAGCCATCAGAAACTTTCTCAGACTCACATCCTAGTCGAGCCTGCATGCTGAAAGATTTTGTGCAAATGGCACTTAACCTTTGATAAACTATCAAAGTTTCGTTACTATGTGTACCATTTGAGTGTAGATGGACACCTTTAAGTACTTCCAACTCCTCCACCTAGTTCACTCATCAACATTTTTTCAAGTAGTCATTCCTTCCCTCAACAAAATTGTAAGACTGAATGCCATTTGGTCAATGTGCTCGCGGTCAAACAGAAAAATACAGCGGGTTATGGGAGTTCAATGGTCTGCTAGCCACGTACAGGCAACAGTTCAAACGGGGTACTTGTCTATGTCCATAGCAATATTATAGCTTTTGTCATTACGTTAATTTGTACAAACTTGGAAATCAATATGGTGGTAAAATTTTATTGTCTCATTTTTTTACAAAAGACATGTAACGTCAAATTAATGCTTTCAAGTTCTGTACCATAGCTCAGAAAATATTTTTAAAATTTGTTGGCATTCACAGCAATGTTAGAAGACCTTCAAAATCGAAAAACGGTAGTTTTGGCAATTATTATTGGTGAGACTTCAGCACACCTACAGTTTCACTAGGAGAATATGAGGTGGCAACTTCCTGTGTTCTATGAATGTTTATGTTTCATGAATTGCCTGTGCCAGATGGTAGTTGTTTTAGGATCATGACCTTTTGGCCTTAATTGGTAGGCTAATTGTAGGTGGATTATTTTCTTTGGATAGGTTGTCCAGTGCTGAAACTCTGCCTGACCTTTAAAAGTCTGGGGGCTTAACATTTGAGGTTGCCTCAAATGACATTTTTGAGTAGGGTTTTTCATAGAATTGTTACACGTTATTGTGGATTTTCTTGGTTTGATTTTTTGTTGCACTGTAATTTGTTCTCCAGGTTGTAATGTTGAGAGCAAAGCTGTGAAATAGTGTGCCTCCCAAATTTTTTGGTCATTAGATTCAGTTCAAGTCCTAAAATATGTTACATCATACTCAAGTAATTCAAATTACTAGCTGTCAATGAATTCCATTTGGTTGGTGGCATTATTATGTAAAATGGTTTTCAATTATGGGGGATTTAGGAAACCATACGTACAAATGGGATTGTACTCCGCTGGTATGAATTTGGTGAAGCATACAGCGGAAATGTCAACCCACACAAAGTTCCTACTCACTTTGATTGTTTAAGTATCATTTCTGTCATTTTGGTTTAGAATTACTTGAGCTTGAAAACCTTCGTCTTTCATTCCAGTTTTTTCTGCAAGATACCAAGAGCAGTAATGGAACTTTCGTCAACAACACCCGTCTCAGCAAAGGGTCTGAAGAGAGCCCGCCAAGAGAGATCTTCTCCTCAGACATCATACAGTTTGGAGTTGATGTCATGGAGAATTCTCGTAGAGGTAGGATTTGATTGAATTTCATTTTGCAAAACTTCTTAATCAGAGGGCACAGCATCCTTTCCCATGGAGCAAGGAAGAGCCCTGGACTAGCTTCATAAAAGTAGGCCCGTCCTGAAGTAGCAAAGTGCCACACTCACTTTAAGGAATTTTCCCACAATGCAACGTTTCTCTGCATGCACTTGTGGTAGTCAAATCTCTTATGCTTCTTAATATGCAAATAGTCATTGTAATGCAGCCAAGCTTGTATTATTGATTAATGATCAGTGGCATTGCTGACACTTCCTGATTAGCAAAAAAAAGGCCAATTGATATTAGTAATGAATGCACTATGCATTGTTTTTGTTTGTAATCGTAGTATGGCGTACTTAACTGTGTTGACTTTTGTAGACATGTTGACATTTGTAGATGTGTTGTACAAGGAAGTCTTACCCATCTCTTGTATTTCAGTCACGCATGGCTGCATCATTGCAACTGTTACCTTATTTCATCCCAATGGAACAGAGGCAAAGCCCAAGTAAGTCTGACATTGGCATTACAAAGTGTGTGCTACATTGAATTAAAAAATGCAAATCTTGAACGAAGTAGTCGTGTTTACGAGTGCCTGTTTCTAGTCTCTTCATTTAAAAAAAATATGGTCTGAATTTTTTTAAATTTTCTCACGTCAGCCAATCAAAAACTTGGATCTGTGAGTTGTTGATTGTAAGGATTGTTTTTGTTTTCGCTTTTCTCTGATGAAGCGCTTTGAATTCCTTGGTCAGTGAATTGTTCCTAAGAAACTGCTTCAGTTGTTGAAAACTGCCATTGTGTTAGCTCCTCTTCAAAAGAAGACTGTTGGAGCAATGGTCTTATTTGTATTCATTGCCAGTAACAGAAATGGAAATTGTTGTGATTTTATTGAAATTTTACTTTGTTTAACACTTCAGCTTGTGAACTGCTACTTTTTGTGTGTGTTCTGTACTTCCTCCTACATTTTATAAGTTCCATCGTCGCTAAAGCTTGGAACAGGTTTGAATGCTTTTTAAACTCATTCAATTATATCAAGATCTCGATATGGCCGTCAATATCAGTCCCAAAATAAACATGACCGACGAGTGCATATTCACCTTCAGAAATTGATTGTAGAGGCAACTAGATTGCCGCACTCTCATTACGATACCATGTCTGCTTGATTTGTCTGGGAGTTATGTCACAGACCAAGTCAAGAGTACCACTTTGTAGGTCAGCTGACTAGTCAGCAGCTTAAAGTCTGCAAAATTCATTCTCGCCTGCTCATTAGCATGTCTGCCTTGGCTTTTCCATCTAAAAGTAACCAAACTCATCTTATTTATTTGCATTATCTGATCTTGGTTCTGGGGTTAAAAATCAGTTGTTTTCTGTCCACCTGTCGTCATAAGTTAAAAAGACTGGTTTTAATCACCGCCAAGTCGAAATCCACTTAATGGATGGAATATGCTGCTTATTATTATGATATACGTCGAAACCAAGGGTATGACATTAAGCGGACTCTGCTGTATGTGATCTTTAATGGTTGATGACTAGCGTTAAGATGCCCGTCCATTAGCCACATATTAAGCAGCTAGTCTCACCATGTGTGTTCTTCTCTTCAGATTCTCCGACAACAGTGCCTACTCCACTTTACAGGGCACAGCGGTTCAGTCTCAAGAGCTTTACCAACTCTCCCAGTATTTACAGGTTTGTGCCTTCTTGAATTCATGAATATCAGGGCCCATGACCTCCAAACCGTACTCGAGACTTCATTAAATAATTGACCAATCACGTTGCGGGATATTTGAAAGTTCATCGAAAGCAATCGATTGTTGCTTGCTGGACATGAACAGTAAACATCAGACGATTATTTTTATTATACATTATGCTGAAAGTGGATGCAAGTTTTCCATGTACGCGAGTTCATATAAACCAGAATTATTCCAGATCAACTTGACACCAGTTTGCTCTGCTTCAGCCGGCAGGTAGTGCAAATTGCACCACATCAGCTTATTCTGGGCACAAATCACTGTGTAAACTCAACAGCCAACAAGAGCAAAATGTGAACAACCCAGAGTCAAATCCAGAGAAACTTGCACCCAGTTTCAATGCTGTTAAAGGGACTAAGAATTGGTGGCTGTTCTTCTGACCTAATTCTACAGATCTAAAATTACATGTTTCCACAGTTTTCTCTAGTATCTTTTCCGTTATATTTTGTAGGAAGCTCTTCATCGTGAGCAAATGCTGGAGACGAAACTAGCCACGCTGCAACGCCTAGTGCAGACAACACAGGAGTCGTCTGACAACGGCTGGCAGGCGATGGTGGACGAAGATCGTCTGCTTTCACGGTTGGAGGTCCTCGAGAATCAACTGTTAATCACTTCTAAGGTGTGTTGGTTCTTCAATTAAAAGCTGGAGTAATTCTCATGGAGATGGCTTTTGTGTACTTGTCATTGTTGGTATGAACGTTTTGAGGATGTTTTGTTTAATTCTGCTAGATCAATATTATTTGATTGGGTCTAAAGCGTCCAAATGGTCTCACACTAAATGAGAACATATTCAGAGTGAATGTAGTTTTCATTGGATGTATATTCAGTACTAGTTGCTATCTGATCATAAAATTCAGCTTTCTTGACTTATTATCCTTGGCTACTGTTACCCCATAGAACCAAACTGAAGACAGCTTGCGGCAGGAATTAATAGCGCTTCAGGAAGACAAGAGTAAATATGAGAACACGGCAAAGGAATCACTCCGGAAGGTTCTGGAAGAAAAGTTGGAGGCTGTACGCAAACTCTCAGAAATTGAGGTGTGTTTTACCCGACTGTCAGATTGGTGTTGTTTTCTTAGAGTCTATTTTTAAGTTTTACTTATCTCTGATACCTTACGGTTGAATGTAGTTATGTCAATGTTAGGAATGTTTAGGAATTGTTGATCCGAAGTGTAATCTAGCAGTCAACTTTTCACTTGTTACATTCATGAGCCTAATTAGAATTTGTTCCATAGCAAACATAACTTATTTTACGCTTAGTGTATTGAGTTCAGGGAAAGTTTAATCAAAGTTTGCACCCAATGAATAAGTAAAATGATAATGATTATGACAGCATTAAAGGTCTAAGTCAAACTAAAACTCTTGGTGACTGGTGAACCAGAGAATGAGGAGGTTTATATAATGATTAGTTAAATAAGTATCAACAAATGCAGATTGGGATGTATAACATGCAGTCTATCCAAAGGAAAGTTGTGTTAAAGCAACCTCTTATTATTAATAGGTGTGTGTCATAAATTATTTTTATAGAACTCATTCAGTAACACGGAAGACGAGTGCAGCCACCTGAAAACCATGTGTGAAACTACGCAAGCGGAGCTTCAGACATTGGCCGAGAAACATGACGAGCAGTTGAAGGAGATTCAGACTCTGCAACAGACACTGGCTGTAAGTGGGGGATGTGGTGGTCCTATATATTGAGAGCAGCAGACACTGGCAGTAACTGGGGGGAATGTAGTGGTCCGATGTACTGAGAGAGCAGCAGACATTGACAGAAAGTGGGGGAATGTAGTGTTCCTAGATACTGAAAGAGCAGCAGACGCTGGCAGTAAGTGGGGGGGATATAGTATTCCTCGATATTGAAAGAGCAGCAGACGCTGGCAGTAACTGGGCGAAATGTAGTGGTCCTATGTACTAAGAGAACAGCAGACACTGACAGAAAGTGGGGGAATGTAGTGTTCCTAGATATTGAAAGAGCAGCAGACGCTGGCAGTAAGTGGGGGGAATGTAGTGGTCCTATGTACTGAGAGAGCAGCAGACATTGACAGAAAGTGGGGGAATGTAGTGTTCCTAGATGTTGAAAGAGCAGCAGACGCTGGCAGTAAGTGGGGGAATGTAATGTTCCTAGATATTGAAAGCAGCAGACACTGGCAGTAAGTTGGGGGAATGTAGTGTTCCTAGATGTTACTATTATTAAAATCTCTTGGTCTATGTACACCGACCTCTTGTCATGATGTTTCGGTTGGTCTATTCTCCGGCCATCGTCAGGTGTTCCCGCGTTGTTAGAAGTAAGAGCACGGATATGTGGTACACTCATGTTGTGATTTTTTTGTCCGTGGCAGGATTTGAAACTACAGATAATTGGTCCAGCACTTTAACCACTGCACCACAGAGTCATGAGCAATTACTTGAACAAGTCTGCTGGAACACGATAGATTTGCAACCAGCTTATGTCGAATTAAATAGCTTAGATTCTTAATTAGTTTTTGGTAATTAATAACTAAAGAATGTTGGAATTTTTGATCTGATACTGACATGTCATTGCTTTGAAAAAAGTCACACACCATAAATTCCATTCATTTTCATTGCGGAAAATGAGGGCCACTTGTATTGAGTGACTTGTCTTCACCAGGACGCTGAAAAGAAACATGAGGAGGAGCTCATGAAGACTACGCAAGAGAATGCGGAGATTCAAGAACGACTGAATGAGATGATTAAAGAGGAAGGCGTGTTGTCGGCACGCGTCGAGGCATTGCAGGCAGATAACGACTTCGCAGGGCAACAACTGACACAGATGAGGAGTCGTATGGAGGAGTTGAAGAACCGGGTCAATAGCGAGTCGTCATCTTCGCCGACGGAGTCATCGGTCGCCAAGGAGACCATTGAAGACGTGGCAGAGAATGATCAAGGTATGGAATCACTGATACAGGCTATCTTTAAGTTTTTGAAGAGCATTATAAAGGTGCTGCTTCAAAGGTATGGAATCACTGATACAGGCTATCTTTAAGTTTTTGAAGAGCATTATAAAGGTGCTGCTTCAAAGATGCTATTAAAGAATTTTTATATTTTCATATTTTAACAAGGGTAACCCCATGAGGGCCCACAGCACATTTTAACATGGGTAACCCGATGAGGGCCCACAGCACATTTTAACAAGGGTAACCCCATGAGGGCCCACGGCACATTTTAACAAGGGTAACCAAATGAGGGCCCACAGCACATTTTCCCGCATTCCCCTTTACATAGCGCCCTAATTGAGACTCAGCATTGTCATTTGTGTCTATTCGTCATTATGTGTAACATGTGTGCAGATAGCCTCATTCATCTCAATTCAGCTGGCTTGTGTCTGTATTATAGTTATTCACAAAATTTTGATTTTGTCAATTATCTGCATCTGGAAATTGGATCGGTTACGAACCTCTGCAAATAGCGATATTATTCTTTCCTTGACTTTTTTTACAGGTGATAGAGAGGAAACTGAATCTCTCGATAACTTTGATGCTATAATAGAAAAAGAGGAATTGAAAGGTACACTGCATAATTCTGTCATTTGTGTATTGAGGTCAAGAGTTCATGTTAGGTCAATGCCTGGTCTTTGAGATGATGGATTCTTTGTAGTGATTAATGAAGCTTTTTGTTCTCGGTAGAACCAGCGCACCTTTTCTGTGAAGGGCAGTGCATTTCTTTTTGAAATGTTATTTGTATTTGAAGTCAAACAACCCATTACATTTATCAGAATTTTGTTGTCTAGTGGCCAAAATATGTTGTCTAGAATGGTTGTTACTTTTGAATATAATGTTGGAATGAGTAACTTGACTGCCATAATTTGAAACCAACCTTCCTCTTTTCATTGGGAGGTATTAAACACATAATATGATTAAAAAAAAGTTTAGCCACTGGTGGTGAAGTGTATGCCAATACAGCGTCCTCGCTGCCTTGATTATCGTCCCCATTCCCTATGAAATATAATTACAAAATCATCCAAAATTATCCCCTCAGTTGCAAAAATTCCCTCCAATGACTCAAAAATTTCCCTCAAGATCAGAATCATTTCTGCAAAACCTTAGTTTTGGCTGCTTGATGCATTGCCAAAAAGGAGTAGCGACCCAAAAAATTAAAAATACCCCTAAGAAGGCACAGGCACCATTCATTGCAAGTGAGTGAGATCGTCTAGAATCGGACAGCTTCTTAATGAATTAAGACCCAATCACAATGTTTTATTTCATTTGTTCGAACGCTACAAATTCGGCAATGCTTCTCAGACTTTCAACACTACATGAGTGTATGTTGTGTCGTGTTGTATTTTCAGACAAACTACAAGAGACTCGCGACCAAATAGAGCAATACAAAGCCAAGCTTGAAGAGTCGGAATCACGATTGAAGGAGAGCAGGGAAAAGGTGGAGCAGCTACAGAGTAGGTGTCTCTAAAACATGGATTGTGGTACATATGGGTGTCTCCAAAACATGGATTGTGGCACTCGTGTTTGTCTCAGGATATTGATTAAATTGTGCTTAGCTAATGTCTTCCTGTGGAAAGTCTTTTGAGGAATCTGCAAAGAGCTCACATCAAGTTGCTAAGTCACATTGCTGTGGCCCTTGCGAATTCATTTGCAGCGCACAAACACTTGAGCCTGGTACTGCTTTTGCTCAGTTTCATGTTATTATAAATGTCAGAATGCAACTACTTCATACCGCTTTTTTCTCACTGCCCCCTGTAGGTCAACTGGAGCAAGCTCAGATGGAAGTTGTAATGTACATCGCCAGGGTGGCGGCATTAGAAGGTAGTTTTAAACATGATCACTGTCTTAATGTGACTCATTGGTTGCGCCTGTTGACTTTGTGGCTTTATCATTTCTGTTACATTGCTTTTAAACAGAATTCACACATCTAAGCATAATCTCCAGGTATTCCTTTTAAAGTTTTATTTTTTAAAAGTTTCCAAAAACTTGAGATTTTTATCATGTCATTGCTCAACTTATTCATTTGTAGAATTTCTTATTACAAACATTCCAAAACATATTTGATATATCGTTGATCCGAGAATATTCAAGTAGAAGTAGGGTTGTGTGATAGGTAGATTTCTGATCGCAATCTCTTCAGAAGTCTAATCAAAACGATTGATAAAAAGTTTGTACCATGTTCACCTTAGAACATTACACGTTTTGTGTCAACTTCATATCAGATGGCCAATTCTCAACATCCTGTGGATGAAATCAATTGTTTGGATTCCCATGCTCTTGACCCTGAACCATTATCGAAATGTTACATAATCAGTGCATGACCTAAAGTACCTCCTAACTTCTTTCCTTTACGGAAAAGTCCCCGTAACTTAGTTTTCTTATACATTTGTCCGACTTGTGTCAACCCTCAATCTGACCATTATGCAAAATGTTGCTGTATTTTTGGCATGCCGTTTTGTTTCCAGTTCAGTTACGTTTTGTGATTTCACGTTCTGTTTGTTGTTGCTAACTCTAGAGAACCTCCGTCAGTCGGATGTGCGTCTGAACCAGGCTATGGAGAACACTATGTCCGACCTGAAGCGTAAGTGGTCATGTGATCTGTTGTCCAATCCTAAGTTAATGGTGACTGTATTCGTTGATAGAAGGCTTCTTGGGGAAAATTAAGACGAATAAAAATTCAAAACTCAGAAAATTAAGGGACAAAATTCAAAACTCCGTTTGTGTTATGCTGGTGGTCAGTTATGGTGGTGGTCAGTTATGGTGCTGTTTTTTCAAAATTTGACTTTTATATTGCCAACCATGTTTGTTGCGTTGTTTTTAATCACTGTGGTTGGCATGGATGTTCATTTAAATCCCCTAGTAGTAATCAATGTTGTTTTAACTTTTGTTTCTAATTTGTGTATTAGAATCCAATTGTCATTGCTCTGTTCATAACAGCATGGTTTGGTTTTGTACTGACAGCTAATGTGTTTCTGTACTCAAGAAATGAGTTTTGTGGAGCTCAAGTTTGTGTTTTTATTTTATGTTTGTATCCATCTTTATTTTTCTACAGTTCAGTTAGAAGAATCCCAAAAACAGAGCGGTCAAAGTAATGATTTATCATCACAGTTACGACGTGAGTGTTGTTATGTGTGGTAGTAAACGTTATTTGTTCCCCATAGCTGTACCGTTTATCAACGAAATACGATTTGGTAAATCATACAATTTTTTCTTTTCTTCTAATTATTGATGGTCTCTTATGCGCCCCCTGTTGGCCAGGTCACGCCATTTGTAATAAACTCAAGTCTGAGAAGGCTTTTTTACTGATTGGGGCACGAACTCGAAACCTGCTGTAATCATTGCAGACGCTTGTCCACTGAGTTATCTGGTACACTGACCGATAACAGAAATACCGTATTCGCCCTAATAAGCACCCATGCCCTCAAAGCGCCCCCCACGCATTTTTAGACTTATCTAAAATAAGCGCCCAGTCCATGAACGCCGTCCGCATGCGAAAAATGCCTTTCCTACAGTTTTAAAATTCTACAGTAACATCTTCAATTTATCAATAAGATCCAACAGTCCTGAAAAAATCATTGTGCGCGGAATTTGTAGACCACGAGCCTCACCGCTATGTCGGTATTTAGCCGTGACTATAAACTTCGAACTTCCGCCGCGCTTCAAGACGAACGCACGTTTTGCTGATCTTGCGAGGAACGTGTCCCTTTCAGAACAGACGCAGCGTACTTGTCAAAGGGATTGTATTGTATCTTCTCTCTCAACAGGAATCCAAATTACTTTGTACACAGGAAAACTGCGAATCGAAGTCTAATAAAAACTTGATCGATGTTAAAAGCACGTGGCGAGGAAGCGCGCGCTACATACCTGTCATCGAAAACATTAGTATTGGGAACTATCCATTCAAGATATGGGTAGCATAGCATCGGCAAGAAATAAATTTTGGCACTAATATCAGAAAATTTCTAATACCATAAAAACGTGTGCGTTATTTTCAACGGATTATTTAATTAATCATAATTGGTGTTTTTAAAGTCAAAATAACCCACTGATAGTCAGCACGTCCGCTCCCTTACACCCCCCAAATCTCCTGGAAAATAACTGTTATTGGACTGTCACACATCCAGTCATCTGCCGACTCACCGAGACAATTCTCAAACGTTTTTTGCAGATGATATCGACAAGTGCCGAAAAAAATGTTCTGATTTACTGCTAGAATGTGTTAATTTCTTTAGTTACAATGAACACCCAGATCGTTACACTGCCTTTACCCTGGCAAATGAGCTCACACGCCCTCGCTCACTCACTCACACGCAGACAAACTTCAAAACAAACGTCACGTGACAAAAACGTGTGTTCATTCAGAAATTTTCTCGTGTTGCGGGCAACGATCTAGCTCAGATTTGGACTTCTATGCAGTTAATACTGACTCCACAGGAACTTAAAAATCTTGGGGACACTATTTGGAAAACTTAAAGAGGACTTCAGGTAATTTGTTGAGTCGAAACTATATTTTTATTCAAGAATTCAAGTTGCCCTATTGACGATCGCGTGGTAGCGACGCCTCAATTGACGAGTTTTTTTCCTGGGATTTAGCTCAATTTTCTGAAAAATGATCATAATATAACTTCGTAGTTTGATAGCAATAGACCATAATTTTGTAGTAAGTCTGTCATAGGTTACAGAGCGTAAATTTGACAAATCCTAGCTTAAGATTTCACCCGTTTCGGAGACCGGGTTTCGACCACTTTAAGCCATATTAAGCGCTCCCCATCCTGAAACAAAATTCTGTAAGCGCCCTAGGCGCTTATTAGGACGAATATGGTATTACAAAATCTAGTGTACGCCATCCTATCCTGGTCGAACATTGCCACAAACAAGTGTCACTGTGTTACTCTGGGTTGGTTCATTATGGCGTATTTATATGCACATTTATAGGGACATTATTAGGCAAACAAAATGATGTTTTAAAATTGACCTGAGCATGGAATCAAACTTGCAACCCCCGAGGTCTCAGTATGACTCTGTTGGTGGAGCTGGCCACTCTTGATAAATGGCGCAGTATTTTGAGCATATTGAAGTGGTGAAGTCACCCACCTTGATGTCAGCAAATGTGTGCGTGAATTGGTGATTTGTAGTAGAAATCACAAAAATACTATAGGTTTTGTTGTTTTATTGCTCTGGCCAAAGCTAATAACTTCAAGAAGTTTGTCCCATCCAACAGTCATCCTTAAAATGCGTTCCTCATCCCTAAACTCGATACTGTCCCTTCAGTTACGTTCGCCAGTGTGTGGTACGTGTGTCCTGTTGTGTTGCAGTGGAAATCGCAGCATTGGAGAGCGAGTTAAAATCATATAAACAACAGGTGGAGACACTGCAGCAGAGAGAGCCTGGCGCAGACAATCAACAGGAAGTTGCACGATGTCAGCTGGAGATCGATAGACTGAACGGTGAGATTCGTGATAGATGTGTTGCGATTTTGATGCAGGATTGTTAGTTCTTAGTGACATGACTTGCAGTTCAAAATACCTATGAATGAAATTATCATAAAAATTCCTGAATTTGGGATGGTGATTTTGCTTGAGAACTCTGAAACTGAAGGATAATATGCATTTTTCACCATTTTTGATTTGACAGAACAAAATCTGCTTCATCAATACATACCCACAATTCGAAACGCTTATGTTTTTTAACAATGGAATATTCTCGTGTGTGATTAATGATAGACACAAACTGAAATTGTCAGGTAAATAGATTTAGGATGTTTGATAAGTTAAGTTTGTGTAAGACCTTAAAAATGTTCAAATTTGGCTGACTTTGGAATATCATACCTTGGAAATGGTTTATCCGATTCGTGTGAAAGTTTCAGATGCTAAGCTATTCTCTAAAATTCTATTCAGAATTGTTTTAAAATATGTTCCTTATTTGCGTGAGGGTCCATCAAAGTGTACCACTGGTATGGTTCTCATGAATAAATATTGCTTAAAATGAAAATGAAATGATGTTTTTAGAAAATTGTAACGGCATTTTTGAGATTTCATCTTGAACATTTGATCCAAGTGAAGTTTGGTCATGTTGTTAACAACATTCTTTTGTAACGGATGTATCTTGTGTTTTTTTGTTTCTTTAAATTTCGCCAAACCCAGAGATGTGTGTCCCAATTAATGGCTGATTGGTTTAAAGTTAAAAATCAAGTTCAACAGGCTTTTTTACTGTCAGAGAGTATGACTTTGTACTTTTACCGAGTTAAACTCTATAGTGTTCTAGATATTTGGCTAAATGGTGAGACTTGTCGACAAGTTCCTACGCGATCTTAGCTATGTCCCATCATGGTTCTGTGCATTGAATGATTCATTGATGCCTTTTCGTGCTGATTTCATGTCTAAGGTTTCCGTAACCATGGTGATGTTTTGCAGGTTTATTACGAGAAGCAGAGGACACAGCCAGAAGGAAAGACGAAGAAGTTGAAAAATACCAAAGTAAAGAACCATTTGACTTTGGAGACTAGTATTCTTGCCCATAATCTATTGGATGTAGAGTAGTAATTACATCAATTTTTTTGCTTATAGTCTGTCCCACCTTTCGAACATGCCAGATCAGTTGTAGTTGTATCAGTAACCTTATTGTTACGAGAAACTAGAGTTACACTCTGTTGTGCTGTTGAAATAACGCATGTATTAGAAAACTGTGTGCATTCAGGTTGTGACCAGGGACCCGTTTCCTTCCTCTGAATAACCCCCCAACTTTCTGTTCTCACTCACTCACTCAGATAGTAAACGGAAATGAACCTTTCTTCGTTGACCAACTGTCAAATTTACTTTCATCGCAGGAGATCTAGTCGATGCTCAGTCTCGCGTTGCGACAGCTGACGAACAGACGGACAGACTCCAGACACAGCTAGCTTTGGCGCAGAAGGAAGCCAGGAGGCACGCTGATCAGGTGGCGGAGTTAAAGGGTACGTCTCTTTCTTATTCCACCGCCATAGTTGGGTCAAACGAAAATTAATGCAATTCTGCATGTGTGGTTGTGTTGACAAGATGTGGAGATATTTTCTTATATTGCAGATTTGTGGATTAAAGTTAATACGCATAAGGCATAAGAATTAGATAGAGAATGATGGATGGACTATGTAGTGGAAGTTGGTTACCAAGTCGTGCTAATGAAGTTTGTTAAATTGGTTTTCCAGAATAACTTAAGTAAGCAACGCCATGTCATGGACTGAGGGCGACAATAGTCAATTGTTCTAATTACGGTTGACTGATTTTAAACTCAATTCCCCTGGCTATAGTTTGGTTGTGGGTTTGTATCCTACTGGGCCACACTGGTAGACCCTTGAGTCAGGTCTGCAGCTCCTCAGCTCGGTTTTAACTATATATTAATAAAGTATAAGAATAGTTCTTGGTGATCTATTCAATGGACCCACCAGAGCGGCCTGTGCATGTTTGGTACAACGTGCCAGATCACGTGCAGTTATAATACTATTAATGGTTTATTAATTTGATTTTCCAGAACAACTTAGTAAAGCGGAATCATCAAACGAGGAGGTTAACAGTCAATTATTACAGTTAACAGGTAATTTCAGTTTGTCCCAGACTGAATCAAACCCCTGCAGTTCTGGAAATAATTTGATTTGTGGTACGATGTTCAGAAAGTTAAATGTTATTCGTTTTTCTCCTTCGTCACATTGTCCAAGTCTTTTGATTGTTTTCTGCCATATTTCTGTGATTGCATGATTGTCCCGAATTTGCTCTATTAACCCCCGTCATTTGTTCTTTCATTGTTTGTAAGCACCAGTTTTTTCATACCCTCATTATTACTAAAAATAGTTAAATGTGCGCCAACACTTAAAGGTTAAAGCCTAGACTGTGTGTTATAGTCAAAAGAAGAGTAAATATATGGTATGGGATTATATTTTTCATTCTCAAAGCTTTACAGAACACCTTTGCCAAATGTCAAGTTGAGAAACTTGTAGCTGTTTATCTTGTCATTGCGTAAATGCCGATTGACTTTCATTGTTGATGTCAGACTAACGTGTGAGTTTTTGTGATTACAATATATATTGTCTTGTTCGTTCAGAACGTCTCGCACAAGAACAAGAGGAATCACTGAAAAAGCAAGAAGAAGTAGAAAATATATTAAGTGAGTTTCTCCTGTCGAAAGTCAGAACAGTCTAAAACTGTTCACGTTTGTCTCTTTGCTATGATCGTTTGATAAATTTCATGCAACCTCTAGATTGGCATAGTTCTGGACTAAATCTCTGTGTTAGTTGTGCGAATTTTCATTTAAAGTTGCGTTCATCGAAACAAATGCCAAGTGTGAGTAATTTGTTAAAGCCAAAAGAATCCTGGGTTCTTTTACCAGTAAATCCATCTGCTGTTCGGACTGAGAACCTGCTTATTCACTAACCTGCAGCCAACTCTGTTGCTTATGGTGCCTAAATGTGGTGTCATACACAGGGCTGGCTTTGTGAGATTGGTCAGAAGCAGTTTTGTTTTGTCAGCTCTTCTAAAGCTCATAAATCTCTTCCTTTATGTCATAGCTTGAAGAATAATAAATTGAAACATTGAAGAAGAAAGCAAGCATTTTTATTGTTAGCTGTACTTTAAATGGTGTTCCCCTGCCTGCAACAATAAAAAGTGACATTAACATTCCAAAAGGACCGCATCTCCTGTCTACATTCATTTCCTTTGAACAGGCACAATGATCAACTTGCTGTTGAACTTCGTTTATGTTGGGCTTTGTGCTTTCGAAGTGCAGAAATAGGTGGTGGCCATTTTGTGCAGGATGTTGCATGCATCACTACTGAGGTAAATGGTAATCTCTGCGAAGTTACCAGCAATTTGTATTTTAATTAATGGTTACGTCAAAGTGTTTTGTTACAGTGGTCCATTTCAACAATCCAAATTGCAGAAAATGGTTATTTTGCAGCCTTATGCAAATGATCTTGGTGCCTGCTTCTCTTATTTTTCTTTACCTCTTCCTACTAATTTCTGTCAGTACTCTTCCTGTATTATTGTTGTGCAAATTCAGTTTTCTCTAAATGTCGTTTGTAGAACAATTAGACGAGGAAAAAGATACTCACAAGAGGGCACTCACCACCCTGGAAACGGTAAAAGGTGCGCTGTTTGTCAATCATGATATAACCTTTTGCTTTTCAATTCCAAATCGCCAGACATGGCTGGCTGTTTTCACTCTGACGCAATGATGAGATATTTGACAGTTTCTTAAAAACTAACTGTAGGTCTTGTTGATTGGACAAATTCTTTGTGACATTCATTGTCATTTATTTAACAATACTGCTTCTATTCTGTCTTCAGTTGAATTATTTTTCTTGAATTCAACCTCGCCAATTCACCGCATCCTTCTGAAAGCTGTTACGTTTGTTGTAAATTATTTTGTATCGGCAATAATTGTGTAAAGATTAAATGAATTATGCCAAATCATCTCATTTCATGTACAGTACAAGACAAATATAATCAGACAAAATGCCATTTTCCATCATGACGGCTAATTCTTGTAACAGTAAAAATGGCTTGTAATAACTATTCGGGTGCTCGGCCATCTTGCTAACTTTTCTGTTAATTCCCCTTCATTCTTGGTCATCAGGGGAGACTACTCTGATGGTCATCAGGGGAGACTACTCTCACCATGAAGTTGACTTCTGCTTAGCCGTCATGATGGGGACTTCAGGATAATTTTGTCTGAATATTTCTTGGCTTTTAGTGTACATGTTAAAATTAACAGAGTATAGGCCAAATTTCACCCATTTCTGATGTGTATCGATTGTTTTGATTTTCGATGTTAGCGACTGTAAGTTTCTTTCGTATAATAGACTGAACTGACGTACAGTGATCGGTGTTGTCTGCTTTCTCCAATAGCTGAGTTAGAAGAAGCGCGACAGCTAGCTCAAAAAAGTAAAGATGAAACTCAGGAGATACAAGGTTTGTAATGTTTTAGTTACTATTAATGCTGGTGGTGTAGGTAGATGTATCCAAAGTAAACTGCACTCTAAATTCACGAAAGATTTGATTTTTGCTTTCTTACTCTCTTTCTCACTGATGTTTGCCCCTCTTATTTGCTTATTCGCCACATGCATCATTGGATGATAAATGAAGTGAGGTACAGGATGAGGGAACTTCTTTTTATGTGCCCAAGTATACTTATGGACGCATATTGCTGTCATCTCTGTTGTGCGTTGTCGGGCGTCCGCTGCTTCATCTCCGTTCACCTTTGCAGAATCTTTGTGAAATTTGCAGAATTGTGTTTGTACAGACATGACAGCAGAAAGCGACCACTTTCAGACGGATCCGACTACTGTGCTCCCTAGTGGCTATTTGATTTTTTATGTTTGCCTCTGCATTTTCAAAGTTAATTAATGGATTTTCAGGAAATTTGTTAAGTATGTATCTATTAAAGAGACAACGGTGCCTTCATGTTTTCAGTTAGATTTGACTTATCCTGTGCCACCTAGTAACCATTTTTACAATACTTGAGTCTGTTTTTAAGCGCCCACCTCTTTATCTGGTGAACCGCTCAAATAATTATTATGAAATTTGGTAGTGTGTGCTCCTACTGAGAAGAGCGCAGCTGACATTAATTTTCTGATGGGTGTGAATACTGTAGTACTTCCTGGTGACATTTTTCCCTTGGCCTTTCCGCCTAAAGCCCTTGCAGGATCTTTGTAGAATTTGGCAAATTTACTCCAAGGAATGTGACGAATGTATGATGACGACTTTCCTATGTAATTTATTTTTTTACATTCTTCTTTGTGTCTTCAGATTTCCTTGACACATTTTTCCATAAAATCATGATGAAAGGTGTTTTCATATATAGGATGGCACAGCTGACTTGCTTCGTATCCCCTGAGGCCCATTTGAAGTTTATTTTTATTGTTATTCTTTGTAGTGAGAGTGTGTAAAGTAATTATCATCCCATAAATGTGCACTGTAGCCATGTTCACAACGCATATTAACGCTCTGCATTGCTCTTGTGAATGTTGTGGTGACTTTTGTATCTTCATGCTTCCAAGACTTATTTTTGCTGTTGCTCTTCCCAAAATTGGCATGATTCAAGAAACATTGCTTTTGCCCAACCCACCCTGGCTTTTGTTGCAGCCCAACTGTCACAAGTTGAAGCTGAACTAGATCGAGTATTGGCTGACAGACAGGAGGAGGCGGTGCTTGCGTGTGCCAATCAAGGTAATGGCTCTGCCTTTTTGATAATAACTCCGCCTTGCTTGTGCAGAAACATGTTGAACTTTAGCTAGCTTTGAATGTAGCCTGAATGGGTATTGACTTAGTAATTTCCTATTTGTGCTATAAATTCAGTGACTGTCAAAAATTGATATCGATTATTTGTTGAATTTAGTTTATTGATTGCTTCATCGGAAAAGTTGTCGCCACTTTCTTGATTTATCCTGGTATTGAATGGCCATTTACAGGGGTCCTGCATTTGGAGAACCAGTTTTCTCTTCTGGATAGTAGTCGTCAAACTGGTTCTCAAAATCTTGGATCCCTGTAAGTGACTACTGCCTTTATAGTAGTTTGATGCTTACGATTTCAAACCTTGACTGTACTAGCACTGTGTGGGTCTTAAATGCTGAATTGTGTTAATTAAAGAACCAACAAAATATCAGCTTGAAGTGTTCATAAGACTGAAGAACACTAATAGGGCATTGTCTTGCATGAATAGTTCCTTGATGTGACCTTTGGCATAAGGTTAGAGTCCTTATATGTATATGGTAAATGAGGTAGAGCTTTGGGTGTGTGCTGTCTTTTACACTATGTTTGTGTCACATCCAGATTTGTTGAACAAGGAAACAGAGGCGCTCCAGGAGACACGAAATAAACTTTGCCAATTAGAAAGTACGGTTTTAATTCTGTTATTTTGTTTTATTGGAAATGTTACGTCTAGTGGAAGCTAATACGATCGTATGAATGTGATTGATAGTGTGCTGCCGTGATCTTCGTGATTACCAAACCTGGGAACTAACTTCTAATTGATCATAGTTTGTATTTCCACTCAACGGTAATTTCTAAAAGCCATTTTAATGAAGCTTTCAAGACTTAATGTCTCGGTGGTGTAGTGTACTGGACTGACATCTAAAGGTCCCAGGTTCAAACCCAGCTTGTGCCAAAACAAATGAAACAAAGTGTTGATCATTGACCACCATGAGTGTACCATATACCCATGTTCCTATCATTGACCACCATGAGTGTACCATATACCCATGTTCCTATCATTGACCACCATGAGTGTACCATGTACCCATGTTCCTATCATTGACCACCATGAGTGTACCATATACCCATGTTCCTATCATTGACCACCATGAGTGTACCATATACCCACAGCATGTTCTTATCACTGACCACCATGATTGTACCATATTCCCATGTTCCTATCACTGACCACCATGAGTGTACCATATACCCAAAGGCATGTTCCTTCTTCTAAGAATGCTGTAACACATGAAAATGGTCTGAGAAGTGTCGTGCCAATTTAAATTGGCTGGTGTAAATAGACCAATACATTTAAGAAACATCACAGTTTAACAACCGTTCTAGCTACGATTCGACAAACGTGATGAATGTGCGCCCCACTTCTGTTTGCTACCTGTTTGCAATATTTGTGTTAGACATGTTTCAAGTTTCATAGTTGATTTCAGTTTTGTTTGTTGATGCTTGATTTAAACACTGTACAACGCTATGTGTCTTTAATTTGCTGTCTTCCTAACAGGTCAGCTGGATGGTATGACAGACCAAGCCAAAGAAAGTCAAGAAGAGATACAGGCATTAAAAGGTTCAGTTCCTGACTCTATTTTATTATCAACTGTGTTGTGTTATGCTGTTGTCGGGGGCCCGTTTCGTGAAAAGCAACTTAAGACTCAAAAAACATAAATTTTATCTTCTGCTGGCACTTCCCTGTTTCTGAAAAATGATTATGCAATTGAAAGTAATTGTTTTCACGTCATAGTAAAGCAATTATTCTAAAAAAATTGTCCGATTCATTAGTGATGTTTGGTACATTTTCAGAGACAATGCACATTGCAGAGTTCATATTAGTACATTATTTTTCAGAAATGGTTGTTAGGATTGTATGACAGAATATGTAACTTAGGCCTCAAGTTATTTTTTTTTCATAAAGTGGGCCGCTGGATTTGTCTGCTCATTTATCTCCTTTTTGTGTTTTTGGATGGGAACTGGGGGTTGAAATTACGATGATAAACACTGACCTTGCAAAGCCTCACTTTACACAAGAACGTCAACTTTTACAGTCATATACTAGATCACAATACTGATACTACGTCGTGCGATTCTCTATTGTATTTCACATTTACTGTTAATATTTAAAATAAAACAAAGACTTATGGATCTTTTGCGCATGGCCACAGATTACCTTCGTGCTGGCCGTCTATTGCTGGTGGAAAAGCAGCCTGCGTCTGTCTTCGACCTATTATGGGAGTAGTGTATTAAAAACACAATTATATTTTGTTCTGTTCCGTTACAGACCAATTAGCTCAGGTGAAGAAAAAATTAGAAGATGTTTCGGAGGCGAGAGTGCGAGAAGCGACAGAGAACAAAGGTAAGTTGTTTTTCAAATTCAGGCTCAATCTGATTCAGTGTTTCAGAGGTAGGTCAGAGGTCATGACCTTGCTTCAGTGCCATTGCCAAAAGTTTCTGTCTTTTGTAGTCGTTGCCTGTTTGGTGTACATATATGTTCCTTTTCAAATTTTATGACTTCTACTGAAGTTTGGACTCGTGTTAGTAAAAATTGATTTTCTGTTCATCCTCCCAAGTCAGGTGTAAGACGACAAGTCTTGATAAAAGCTAAGTATCAAAATCAACTAATAGTTTCTTTGTACAGTTTTGTTCATTTATCTAAGTGTGAGATCCTTAGATTAGTTTCGAAATCATAGGAACTGCTTTTTGAGCAGTGCTAAGTACCATGTAAAGCAATTTTCAAAAAATGACAAAAATTTCTTGTTGTCATAAATTTTCCAATATCGGAACAGAAGATTAAGCTATTAAATTTTGTTAATTGCCATCACTTTTCTTCTGTGTGCTGTAACTGACAATATTGGATTACTTTGACGTTAAGATTTTTGTTGCTTTTGTTTGAAAACCACTGTGCGTGTGCTTACAACTGACTCCATTATATGGATAGGAGTTGGTGAACTTAGAATATCTGCCCGAGTCCAAACTTTGGTGTGAGGAATAATGGGTCCAGATTAGTAAAGCCCCTTCCTTCAATTCGTTTATGCATGTCTGTGTTTGTCTTGCTTTAAGAGCTGCTTGACCAAATGAACGAAGCCCAACAGGTGGCAGTAAAGAATTGGCGGGAAAGAGACTGTGAGACATACTGTTTGTTCATTCACTCGTTGCATTTTGTTCTGTTTTTCTTCGCTGCTTGATAATGGTATACATCCGTCGTTTGTCAAATTACTAATGAGCCTACCTACCATCATAGAACTGGTCTCAACTTGTTTTTACAAAGATGAGAATTGATTTCTGGGCTCTGGAACAACTGACAGCTTGTATAAGTCACGCTTAAATCAGGCTGGGCACGTCAAGTCAAATTCTTAAGCCTAGTCTCAAGCAGTGACAAACTGTTAGTTTCTCCCAAGCCTGGTTCTAAAGTGGTAAGTGGTCTTGGGTAGTTTTTCACATAAGCCCGGTTTATGGCAATATTAATAGATACATTAACATGTCACCAATTTATTGCTCAATATGGCAGACATGAAATTATATATTTCAAATTTTCATCAAAGGCATGTTACTTCAAATTAAATACTTTTTCAACTTTTGGTTCCATATCATAGCTACCACTACACAATGTTTTAGGGAATTGTGCGTATTCGAAATGACGTAAGAATGCTTTGAAAAATGAAAAAAGGTCATTTATTTTTCTCTGAAGTTGGTGAGCTTTTGTTGTGTATTGACTGTGCTTTGATTTTTGTTGTCTGTGATATACCGCACTACCCTTTACTGCATTACATGAAGGTGGAATGTATGTTATTTGTTATTAATGTTGACATAAAATATACAGTCTCAAGATATGTAATCATCCGTTTCTTTCCTAGCGGTTTGCTTCACTGATTGTTTTCACTGTCTAGTTTGTTGGATCAAATTCTGGAGTATTTTGGAGTATCTCATCCTGATGAATGTCTGTACAATCCCATTTAGAAAGTACATAAATTCTCAATGTTTACAAAGTTACATATATTTCTTAAGTCGCACACAGCACTAAGTTGGTCGAAGGGAAATCTGTAACTTCAAAATGGAATATATCCAGTTAGCGACGGCAAATCTTCTGGTTGTGAGTCGTTCAGTTTGATATTATCATGTTTAATTACTATGAACTCTATCTTGCTGTATTTAAAAACAAAATGAAAGTGAATTTGTGAGCTAAGCAAATTTATACACGCTCACTTGTTATATGTTTTCATGAGTATGTAAGACTGAAATAGTTGACTGTACATCATAGGATAGCTCAGAATTTGATCCAACTCGAGATTCCCCCTATTGTACTGTATTCGCCACAAATAATGGGACAATATGGCCATGGAATCCCCCATCGTGCAAGCGGAGTTCCTTGTCAGGACTGCCAAGCTCAAGGGGAATTCCCTGTCAATGCAGCCGAGTGCAAGCAGAATTGACCATCAGAGTAGCTGAGTTTTGACCGAGTCTCGTCCACCATGATGTGGTGAAATGGAATTTTGTCTTATTATTTTTGGCGTGTACTCTATGTTATGTGTCTCCCATGCTTGGAGTACCGTACCTCGGACTTGTACTTTGCACGTCGACGCCACACTGTGTTGCATGTTGTACCTAGCTGCTAGTGCATGTCTCTGTCTGCTTCTGTTCCTAGCCGAACTCGAGAAGACGCGGGACCTCTTGCACAATAGCGAAACTCAGGTGCAAACGCTGTCAGGTAATTTCATTTAAGGCTAGTAAAGAAGGGAGGAGAGAGCTGCTTGTTCATAACCATTATGATGTCGGTTAAGCAACGAGAAGATTAAAGATGCTGTAAACCTGCCTTATGTCCAAAAATTGTCTTTTGTTTAAATTACTTGATATTATGAAACTTTTCTCAGCTGGTCCTTATTGAAGTTAAAGGGGATGTCTGGTTTTCAGAACAATTTGTTATTACGATGCCTAAAAATGGCTTTTTGTCTGTCGTAAGTAAGGAACAAGTTGAGACCAGTGGGCTACATTAAAAGTTTGTGTTTTTGATAGAAGGCAGGTTTCTGGCCGCTTTGAATTGTTAACTTTAACCACCTGAAGAACTTTATGGTGATAATCTTAAGTTGCTTTGTTTAGTAGTTATGCCTGGTGTAGAACGGATTTTGATTTAATTTTCGTGAAACATGACTAATTTTTGGATTATTGTGAATCTTTTAATTTGATGTAGTTGGTTATTTTGTGCTTAATGGAACTACTTCTGTGATGGAAAATGGATGGAGAGGTTACTTGGCAACATTTCAACATTTAACACATTGTAAAATCTTCCGTTAATGGTCATTTTCTGATATAGCACCAACATGTTAAAATTTGTTTTACCGCTAGATGGCAGTAGAGTATTTTGTGTCCAAACGGGCAATGTCATTGTGCAATTTGCATTAACTTGGACGAAGATTCTGAGGCAGTACAATTTCACATTTTTTAAATTCATTGCTATTCACATACTGCCAAATCTCCATTTTGTATGGCGGGATGTTCAAGAAGTCCGACGCCATTACGTGTTCATGAATGAATGTAACTGCATTTAGTCTTTGCTAACTCTGCCCGTCTTTATCACCAAAATTAGAAATTAGGTCAAAGTGAAGTGGCTTTTGTGCTCTCACAATTCTAAAGACTTCTGTCTAGTATCTTTTATTTTTTTTGTGTATCTTTTCTATACCTTAAAGTCCCATACGATGCTAATTAGGTCAAGTTGAAGTTCACACTTGAATTAATCGTGTTAGTGCCAGTGAATCTTGTTGAAGCAATCAATAAACTCCATTCTGCCTGTGGTGTTATGTGTAATCACGAACGCTATCGCGTCGTAGTAAAGTACCAAAACAAAAGGTTTCACCTCGCAATACGTCCCAAAGGTGGCACTGCATGTAGCTTTATCTTTTACTTTCTAAGTACTTTTCTTAAACTTACCTGAATGCAGAAGTTCTGTATAATGTAAAGTTGGGAGCAATATTGTTGTCTGTGACACAGAGAGGTAGAGAGATAGTGATTTGTATGCACAAAGCAAGTTGGCATTGTCAAGTGAAAATTTTTATTGCAGCGGAACTGCTCAAAGTCAAACAGGAGCTCGAAAACGAGATCACGGCGAAAGAACGAGAACGAGAGTCGTCGCAACGCCTTCAGGGAGACATGGACAAACAGACAGAAAAACATCAAGGTATGAAACTAGCCCTACGATTACTAAAGTCTAGCTCACGTTTGCGTCTGTTTTCCTACACGCGATGTGCTTTCTGCCTATCCCAGCTTGTGCCCTGAATCCATGGTAAAAGTCTGAGAATGTTCTTTTTGTTGGACGTCTATCCTGTTTAGCACTGAGGTATTTTGTCATCCTATCATGGGATATAAAAAATAAAAATCTTTTGTGAAAGGCGTTATTGGTTTCATTTTATTTTATGAAGTTTCTGCATTGGAGTCACTGAAAATGTCCGTCATTTTGCTTATCGGGAATTTTCGAGCATAAATTTTGGACAGGTCAATGAAACGCATCTCTGATTACCTTCACCAGGATTGGAGAATGTAAAATTTAAATCACTTGGATTTTGTTTACTCATTTCAGAGTTATGAAACCGATACTCTTGCTTTGTGGACAGAATGCAGTATATTACTGGGTGTCTATCAAATACATTGTTAGGCAGTTTTCTTCCTGCTGAAACTGTTTGGACTTTCTCAGTCGTTTACCATTCTTTTTGTTAGAGACATGATTCTTTCCTCACAAGTTATATTTTTTATTCTTCAAAGTTTTTATCACGATGCATTACAATTCCGATGGGCCTGTTTAACCAATCGGATCACATCTGTGGACTATTTCCCTTTGAAGAAGGCTGTGTTGACAGCTACCTTACTTAAGATCTCCCCTTAGAATTGGTGGAAAGTCACGTTTCAGATGTTATCGAAAACTGTGAAGCTGTTACTTTAAATGCTAGCTGGAATCTCAATTGTTATTCTTTTGTCAAAGAAGTTCCTGTTTTGTGCTGTTTTGGCAGAAGTTTTTTTTCCCTCGACCTCGATTTTGTTTCGTAAATTGCCCTCCTTGATACGATTGACTGTCATTCATGGACTAAGGTATTTCATTCTACAGAGATACTGAAACTCGAGATCATCTCACATCAGGAAACTATAGCTAAGCTGTCCAACATGAGCTGTAAGATATTACAAAAACGGTTACTGTTTAACACTAACACGTTTCCAAGTTGTTGCTTTAAAGTGCCCGACAGTGCTAATTGGGTCAATACGAAATTGAAAAGTTCAAATGCGTTGGCAAAAATGCTACTTCCTCTTTGAACATCATGGGCCTCTGTTCGGTCCATGATGTTAGGACCGGTGAGTCACCATCTTGTAGAACCTAAACGAGGGGTTCCAATCCAAAATGTGAACCAAAAGATGGCGCTGACTGTGGCTTTGATTAAAAGTCCTATGTTAGTTTTGTTTTTCCTTTGTTTGTTCCGACATCTTGTATTGATTCAAATGTCATGGTTTTTATGATAAAGTATGTTATAACAAATTGATGAAGCCTGTAATATAATAAAACAATCTGGTGGTCCTATGAGCAACTCAATATTCACTGGTTGATGCTAGTGAAGAAAGTACATTTCTTCTCACATGAGCAGATTTAGAACAGAAAGTTAGTCGCCAGCACTAAAAGATTCGTACAATAGGGGTTAGACGAGACTACCTAAATCCATGCATTTCTTCATGTGGGCTCGTTTTTCCACTAGCGCCACCTAGTGAACTCCATGTTGTTCACTGATTTCTCTCATTTGCTCTCATTTCTCTCTCTTCTTCTAATGCGTTATCTTGCAACCCACAGTTCCCCCGCGCAATGGAAAAGGTATCGAACACACTGTTAGGTCTGCATGAATTCTGAATCAATGTAACTACCCATTGAGAATAAATTGCTCATTAGCGCCTTTCACATTTTTGTTACTGCATGTTTCACGTGCATGCTGTCATGTCGTTTCACAATTTGACTAAACCTTTCTTTCCAACGTCACAAACGATTGAATCTGACATTTATCAAGCCATTATGCTTCTACTTTTTGACAAACACCAGTTGTAATTATGAAGTTGATCTCAATTTATTCCATTCTCGCATTGGAAGCAATTTCTGATACTGCTTAATGTCGGCGTGTTTAATGTTTGCACACTAGATGGAGTTAGTTGGTGCATCAGTCTTGCTGCTTTTAGGCAGTGCATAATGTGGTGAGCTTGTCCACCAGATTCGTTGAGTCTTGTGTTAAGAAACAGCAATCTGTCACTTCTTACCAATCTCAGAAATCACTTCTAAGTGGAATTGTGAACAAATTGAGACCAATTTTACATTGCTATGTTTTTACAGAAGGCAGTTGCTCAACTCCTTTTTAGTGTTATATCGTGGGTTCATAACATTTTCGTTTCTTACAAATTCTTGTTGTTTTCTTGTAACATTGAGCTTTTCACTTATTTGCACTTCATGCAAGGTACAACAGGAAGAAAATTCAAAAAGCACAGGTCTAATTATAGTCAAGTTTGTTGATGGCAGGCTAGACAGAACTGTGGTGATATGGTTATCTTCCCAGATCAATTAAGAGCTCTTTAGTGTTTTGTGATTTGGGATTTTTTAGACTTCTCCATTTAAATTCTTCTGAAAACTTGTAACTGAAAAGTTCTTGGATATAATTTTGCCCTGACTGTTGTAGGTTTTTACCCTGTCTTGTATTAGTGATGCATTATATTATGCAATTCTTTTGTAGTTGAACCCGTAATTTAATATGATTTTGACTGTATGAATGTTCAGGTTATTACGTCATCCTTTTTGACTTGGATGTTTGTAGTTTTAATTGGATGTTGTTAATATGCCTTTTGACCATGTTGTCAGGTTGTTGTCGTCGTTGTCATTGTTGCTGTTGTTCCTGATGCATGATATCTGCATGTTGTCTATTTAAAGCTCAAATGTCCATTACTGAAGATTTGCTAGACCAGGCTCAGAATGAGAATAGTAAACTGCAAGGTTTGTGTTGTAACTTTAATTGCTTATTAGAACCTGTCACAATGTACAGCTGTATACGCTCACATTAAACATTTGCTGTTTCTTGTATTCTATTTGAACACAGTTTGTGTTTGGGATGTTTTCGACGTTATATCTTCAACTGACTCGTTCTTTCTCACTGAGTAAATGATTGTAGTATCCATATAGAACTGACAACTTTAGCTTGTTTTGAAATCTCTGTTCGTGGCTGTTCACAAATTTTTAAATCAGAATTGTTCACTCCGTGAAGAGTACTTCTTTTCTTGTATTAAGTATCTGATGCGATTTTTTTTTCATTTGTCCCTCTTTTGCATATTCTGAAGTGCTGCCATCTATCTTAATTTTATGTATTGATTGCCTGCACTTTCTTATTGGTGTATTTTACAGTTTACATAAACTAGCTTAAACTTACATTTGATTGCAGTTTTGATATTAAAGGTTTTTGTTTTTCAGTTGAACTCGGCAATATCCAGACACAACTCAAAAATACAGAAACGAAAAAGTCCGAAGAACTGTCGAGTGCTCGGAAAGAAATGGAACATCAGGTGGCCAAGAACCAAGGTGAGATTCTGTGCCCTTTGACCTCTGCAAATTCCCTCATTATGCGCAGCCTGTGTAGTTGGCATCCCGATGCATTTTTGTTATCCTTTGCTCTGGCAATCTCAACATGGGTTTTTCAGAACTTTCAGAACAGCTGGAAGACATGCAGGTCTCTTTGGATGACGCGGTCAAGAGGATGTACGAGGCTGAAAGTAGGACGCTTCTTCCAGTTTCCGTAATGTTTGTTTCCATTTGAAGAAAACGTCAACTTGATTTCTTCTTCATACTTTATACAAATTCATGTCAATGAATTTCACATCGTTTGATTGGTTTTATTTTGCTTTTGAGAAGTGTATTAAACTATGGAAGCAGATTGAATAATGTTGTTTTTGCATGCTGCTGTTTGCCATCACAAGTTGTATTGAATACACCTCAATATATCGCAGCATGCTGCAGCAAATGAAAGTTTTTTCTGACGTTACACAAACAGGTACATTTATTGTAACCACATGTTTTCTTCAAATGGAATCATATTGTTTTAACATTTTGTTATCCGGGGTTTTAGCAAAATTGTATGAACATGGAGGAATTTCCTGTTTTTTCTGTGAAGTACTGAACATGTTGTCACATATTAAGTATATTATCTTAAAGGCACTTCTTTTCAGTTAAAAACTTCTTGAAACGAAGTTGCCCTCAAACCAATCTAGTTGAAAGTTATTTCCGTTTGATGCTGTTTTAACTGATAAGTTATGGAATTTTCAAAATAATTTTCAAATGTCTGGTGGGCACCATCAAAATGGCCGCCGCAGTTGAACAACATTGAACTTCTCTGAATTGATGAAAATCTACTGGTGAAAGTAAATGAATGAATGTCTACAGAAATATAACCATCAGGGGACCTTGTGTGTTGTTTGGTTGACTTTACGATGCCACAACTCAATCCCTTCTTGTATATGTACATGCAATTTTGCAAAGACTTCCTGTTGTTTTCAGTTTTGTTAATTCACAAAGTTACTGCTTTTAATAATTTCAGAGTTTCAAACGATTGTTTCCTTTCAGCGTCATCTTATCTTGCAAAACGTCTTGTTTTGTTTTTTGTTTTGTTTTGTTCTGAATGTTACATACTAAAGCGGGCGATGCATTTGGGACTTGACCACTTGTTTATTGGTGTGCTATTTGAAGACAAACTCAAGGTGGAAGAAACCGCTCATGACCTGGCTGTCAACAACCTAAAGGAAATGGAGAGTGAGTATGCTTTTTAGACAAGTGGAAATTGAAGAGCTAGTGTGGTTGTTTTCAAACAAAAATAACAAAAAGTTTATTAATTTTGTCGAAATTTGTTCGGCTTCATCGACGTATTGACGTAAGAAGGAAATTTTACAAAGCTAAATTAATGGAAATTAGGTGACAGTTTTCACTTCAATATTTAGCTAAGGTGTGATAAGAAACTACTATTTGTATCTTATGACTGTATTTTCATCAGTTGAACAGTTTGAAAACACAAAAGTAGTCCATTTGCTCCTACAAAGTTGGTTTTGCAATTTTTTGCACCTTCACACAAATTCATTTTGTTGTCATGCAAAGCATTCAGAGCATTTATGAGTGAAAACTGTTTCAGAGTTAAGTCATTTGGCTGGCAAGCCGGCCCTTCTGTTCCATCCCAGATTGTTTGTTATTATCAACTGAATGTTAATGAGTATGCTGTCGTGACAAAGAAACTTACGAGTCTAGTTTTGTTTGGCTTGTTTACCAAACTAGTCCGTTGAAAAGCCCTGGGCACGTAAATTGGAGAACACGAAAATTTGGTGGTGGGCACGAAGCTGAGTACAATAGAATGTGTGTAACCTGTTGAAAATTCCATGTGGGCTTTTAAGTTGAAGGTGGGCGTTTATTAAGGCTAAATGAAAAATATTTGGTAGGGTATATCAGGAAATCTGATTCATACTATGTTGATATGAGCTCCTCTCTTTCAGAATCGGGGTGTTTTTTGTCTTTGGGCATCATTGATTTTTTGAAAAAAACAACAACACAGTTTGTGTGATTTTCGGGAATCTTCATTATCAAACAACACTTTGTTTTTTGTTCAAATTTGAACCTACTTTCTTGTTTTTGTTTGCCGTCCTGGTAATGATTTGGGCAAAAGCCAACTGTAAAGCAAAAGTCTCCCTGCCTGTATCATAATGATACAATGAGAAACATAGACATCTGTAATGGTATCAATGTGTTACAAGCCGTGATTTTTGTATTCTAATAGCTTGGCTTTACGATGTGAGAGCCCAACTAGACATGACCAGGAAAAGAATTCTGGAGTTGGAAAGTAATGGTTTTGGATAACTTTGTGTTTCAATTATTGTTTACCTTTAAAACTCTTCAAGTTTTGTTCGTTGACATATTTTGGAAATATGTTTATTACAGTGAATAGTTTGCTTGGCAATCATAGTACACTGAGATTATACACAAATTTCAGACGAAATGAGAATAAAAACACGCACATACAATAAATCTGCTACATAATGGTATAAATTAAAACCCTTTAAAAAACACCATACGTTTTAGGCTCCATCCCTTCCACAGTGGTTTTACCCACCACTGTAGAGGGTTTTGGGCCTGAAATATATGGTGTTTTTAAAATGTTTTATACCTTTACCAATTTTGTCACTTTTATGTGTTTTTATTTGCAGTTTGTCCGTATCTTGCATGCTTACTGCATTCATAATTTGAAATGCCATTCTGGGCCTTTTTCTTGAACTTTTTCAATACAAAAGTTCCTGTCAGATTTTTTGCTACTTCTCACTAATATACGTTAAAATACTCAATAGTCAAGTGCCCGTTTAAATGTAGCATGTTTGTACATCTACACCTGACTAGATGCTGAAGTCGTATTAACACCTTAGACAGCATTCCAGTCTCTGCCTTTCACCAGCAGTGAATTTACCTATAATTAAAAATGTGATATTCCAACAATTGTTTGGAAAATCACTGTGTTTGATAATCTTTTTTACCCATGATTAAAGTTTGCATGTTGAGTCTTTGACTGCCAGCTTTGTCTGTGGTTGTTTCAGCTTTGTTGCAAGATGAAAGAACTGCCAACAACAACTCGCAGCTCCAGTTAAGCTGTGTCAGAGCGGAATATGAAAGAGTAAAAGCTGAATTGGATAATTTGAACATTCAACTGTCTGACTCGGAAAGTAAGTGGGTTTGTCAAAATTCTGCTTTAGGACAACTGTCGGATTCTGCAATTTTTTGTGTATGTGCCTTCCTCGCTTATTAGTGAAATTGGGGTGTTGGACTGAACCATTTGTTTTCAGGTACATAGTACTGATCTTATGAAATAGTGCAACAGAGTAGACTTGTCTATTACTTTCCTATTATGCCGTTCAGTTTGGGAAGCCCAGCAAACCTTGTTAAATGATAATTAATACTCCAAAAGTAGGCTCATGGGCAGATATACATAAATTTTCCACGTGTTGGGCCTGTGAACCTATATTTGGTATTGGCGCATTGGTTATTCTCCTCAACACTTCGAGGGAGTACTCTGTGCACACCTCAGTTACGGATTTAGGGAATTGGATTGCTGAGCAAATCTCTCTAGTGTGTGTCCTGCATAAGCACTACTTTAGCTGCTGTTTGATGTCTTGGAAACAAATTGAAAAGCATTTGAGAAGTGTGAAGATATCGCAGCTGTATAATTCTTTTAATTAGTAAGTCTAGTATCTTATGAATTGAGTTAGGCGAGATCTCACAAAATCTTACGAAAGCGATACAAGATCACATGACCTGTCTAGCTAGCATGCACTAGTGAAATGACTGCTGCTGAACGTGTCCACAGCTATACCAGAATATTGATTTTTGAAGGAAAACTGCAGGTAAGTAAATGCCCAAAATAATCACCATTACCATTGTGTAATAGACTAGATTTCTCAATGTTAGTGTACCCCTATTGACTGAACTTGTGGCTGTTTGTATCAACAGCTCTGTTGGAAGAGGAGACATCAAGTCACTGTGACACTCAGATCCAACTGAAGAATGTCTCTGCTGTTGTTGACGACTTGAATGATGAACTGGTGGCGGCCATGACTAATCTGGCTACCGCTCAAGGTAAGGAGTTTGAGAGTTGTTCATCAAAGGTAAACACCGCACAGTTTGAACTTGGCAGATTTGCATTGTCATGGCTACCCAATGTATGGAATGCAGTCAATGACTGGGGTGGAAAACTTATCTATTTTTAAGTCCCATCTGTGGCTAATCTTTTTAATTGGTGTCAGTTAAATGTTTTGGGGGGTTGTGTGTTAATTAGTCCATTTATGTTCATATATCATTTGCTAGTCTCTGGGTAATGTTCCTGCTTTAAAGAATTAAATGTCACAAATGCATTCATCATTAATTTTCATCATGGGGGCCACCCCCAGGTGCGGATCCAAAGGAGTCCCGGTTCCCCCCCTCCCCCTGTCTGTTCACTTAAATATTTTTGTAATGTACCAATTTCCCCTTTATGTTTTTCTCATTTTGTGAGACTCTTTGTGGCCATGATATGATCCTCGATGTGCACCCAATTCCTGTTAGGAATGGGCTTCAAGTGGTTGACAGGAGCGAATCGAAGTAGAACCAAAGTCTGGGATGGGTTGATCAGGGCTTGGAATTTTCCGCGGAAACGCGGATTTCCACTTTTTTCAAGTGTTCTTTCCGCGTATTTTATTATATTTCCGCGTAAAAAAAATCGGATTTGATACAAAATTTCCGCGGCAAATGTCTTTCTTACCGCCGCGTTGCCGCCGACTTTCACCTCGAAAAGCGGAAGTTGCTCTTAATGTTTCGGAGGAACGTAAATTGTCAACATTGCCGGGGCATCTGGGATAGCATGGTGGATTTCCTCAATGGCGGCATGGCGGCTCGTGTGACTGTAAACCGCGGTGACAAATACTACGACTCTGTAGCCAAAAAATGTTTGGAGGTGGGAGTGGCAGACGAGCTAAGACAGGCAGACGCACGCTTCCGGAGGTGGTACCGTTTTTTTTTCTTTTCTTTTTCTTTTTTTTTAGTCCTTGATTTTGGTCGGCAAAAGGTCCACACCGACTTTTTCAAGGCTGGTTGCACGCATGTTACGGGCCGTAAAAATTTCTGCGTTTTTCGCCATTGGTCATTCCAAGCCCTGGTTGATAGAGATTAGCACGTCTGTTGGTTGTTGTGATTGAAGTTAACCATCCACAGTTTAGTTACTGTATATTTTGAGGATGTAATTCTCTTGAAGTACCCCTTGAAACTGGTTCATTCTAGCTGGATTAGATTTACAATTAGATTGAATGAATATGATAATGTAAAATGATAGCCTCTGTAACTAGAAAAATACTGTGAAATGGCATTTCCTGGGACAAGGGCATCAACTTAATATGTGTGCAAACAGAATTTTCAAATAAATTTTGTTTCTGCTAAGTGTTTGCGCCATTTTCTGTCATCAAAATTCAGATTTATCTATCAACTTAGATTATACTCTGTTCAATCTTGAGTCAAGTTTCTCTGTTCAGTTTGCGTTCCACTTTCAGCCCTTTTATCTGAAGAACAAACCTGCCATGCCAGGACTAAGGAACGACTGGAGTTGTCTACCAAGGAAGTGGAGAGAGCCACCGAGGATCATGAAATAGCGGTTACAAAACTGTCTCTGTTTGAAAGTAAGATGTTTGACAGTTGTCTGACAGGTCTCTAATGCCATCTGTTGCATCATTAGATAGTGAAATCCCTCATATGTCATTAAGGTTACGTGTACCCCTAATTAAAATGATGTCTTTTACTTGAAATATCTAAGTTTCTAGCCACTGTCAAGTCCTTACAACAGCATTCACCAAGTTTTCTGTATCAAAACTTTGATAAAAATGCTTTAAAATTGTGTCTGGGATTTTTCATAGTTAGTGGCAGTGTTTTTAATGGTGTTTTTGTGAAATTGCGGTACATGAAACTTTAACAGTCACAAATGATAAACAAGTGAATGTAATCTGGACTACAGTTTCCATTCCTTCTGCTGTTCTATGATCTGTTCTATGAAAGGTGACTTGAGACTTGAGTAAGAAATTTGATCTTACGCTCCACACAACTATTTCTGAAAAATAATAGAATCTCTCTTAATGTAGTCTCGTAGAGTATATTCATAATGACTAGTTACTAAGATGATTTCTACACATTATTTCTAGACTGATGGTACTAATAATTACGTTGCTATATCTTTATTCTGTAATCTGTACCTGGGAAGTGGGAGTGTAAGAACAAATTAGTATTGAAGTCTTCAGTCACTTTTTATAAACAAACTCCAGGTGTGCTTGTGACAGATCAGAGGTATCTCAATAGCTAATTATACAATAGATGGCATTCCAGAACAGTAATAATTTTTCTTGAACTTTTGGTTAATAAGTAGGAAGTCTGGAAATTGGAAAACTGTCGAGTCCATTAGGAGATCAAACAAATGGTTTATTGTACATTGTATGCTTAAAGTTGAAAGACAAGATTACTTGGAATTCCCAGTCATGACTGCTAGGCGAAAGTCGAATTCATAACTAAAGTGGCCTCCCTCATGACCGAGAATTATGGGAAATTAACTGGAAAGTTTATAGGTTGGCTTAAGCCTTTCGGTAATTAGAGTTTTGGCATCATAATAGTAATTTTCAGTCATTTTTGCTGTTGCAAAATAAGGTGTCATGATGGTCAAATGCTATTTTGTTGTCATTGTGCAGCCTCTGGTTTTGGTCATGTTTGCCTTTCAGTTTTTTGCATATAACAACCGTGGTTGTCAGTGATCATTTGACCTGACGCCATTAGTAGTGATCGTGTTTGTTCTCTTACTGCAGAACGACTGGAAGTTGAGAAGTCTGCTCATAGTGAAACTAAAGAGTGTCTGTCCAACGCTAGAGCAGAATCAGCAGCAGTGAATGAGACNCTCAGACAAATTAACCAATTGGAACGTAAGAACGATGCCTTGCTCAGACAAATTAACCAATTGGAACGTAAGAACGATGCCTTGCTCAGACAAATTAACCAATTGGAACGTAAGAACGATGCCTTGCTCAGACAAATTAACCAATTGGAACGTAAGAACGATGCCTTGCTCAGACAAATTAACCAATTGGAACGTAAGAACGATGCCTTGCTCAGACAAATTAACCAATTGGAACGTAAGAACGATGCCTTGCTCAGACAAATTAACCAATTGGAACGTAAGAACGATGCCTTGCTCAGACAAATTAACCAATTGGAACGTAAGAACGATGCCTTGCTCAGACAAATTAACCAATTGGAACGTAAGAACGATGCCTTGCTCAGACAAATTAACCAATTGGAACGTAAGAACGATGCCTTGCTCAGACAAATTAACCAATTGGAACGTAAGAACGATGCCTTGCTCAGACAAATTAACCAATTGGAACGTAAGAACGATGCCTTGCTCAGACAAATTAACCAATTGGAACGTAAGAACGATGCCTTGCTCAGACAAATTAACCAATTGGAACGTAAGAACGAGTTTTGGCCTTGATATTAAGCACGGTTTTAATATTCTAGGATTTTAATACTCACCAGTTTAGAAGGAAATTTTGATTCTTAAAGAAATTCCTTCAAAGATATCAAAGTTTAATTCTTATGTTTTGTATATCTCATTTTTTTTCGTAGCACGTAAAGATTGAAACCGGTATGTTGTATAAAACTTGAATATTGATATCATAAGTTTCTTATTCCCGATTGAACATATCGTTCACTGACATTTCTGAGTGATATCCTCTATGCTGGAGAAGTGACGTCTCCGTTCGAATTGGAAAAATTTGCAAGATCATTTGAGCTTAGTGTGCAAACTTGAATGAGGTAGGTTATAAAATAATTGAAAAACATTGACCAAGCTTGAATATGGTTGGGTACCCTTTTGCTTGGTTAGTGTTTCCAGTAAAAATTAGGCGGTGTTGTAATGTATTGTCAGGTTATGTTGTGTTATTTGCAGTGGATCTTGAGGCCGAAGGAGATAGTCACTCTACCACAGCTAAGAGTTTATTACTGACTGAGAACTCTCTGGAGGAAAGAAAGATGGAGCTGCAGTCGACCCTAGCCAAGCTGGCACAGACACAATGTACAGTACTTAACCCAATGTCAGCAGATTGCTTATTGAACGTACTGAGCAATGCAGGAGGGAGTTGTGAAATTTATTTAGGTTGTTGGACCCGAGTTTGGCGAATATGACACAGATAAAATTCCAATTAAACTGAATTTTGTGTATGTTTTACATGGAAACGGTGCTCTCTTCTGTCTTGTCAAGTTTCAATTCCAAACCAAAGCCAATGAAAAAGTGTAAGGGCTGTTCCAGTAAAATCCGTGTGGGAGGGGGGGGACGGCAGCAGAAATAAAAATTCATGGGTGGTGGTCTTCAGAAAAAAACTCAAATTATGGGTGGTCGTTCCTGTAAGAAGTGATGCATTAAAAATAGATGGTATTTTTTGACCTGTTAATGTTGATCCCAATAAAAAAAGAGCCCATATTGCCAGTGAACAGAGTGCTATATGTTCACTAAGCCATTAAACAAGTCATGGGCAACTTGATTTGAGTCAACTGTTTGTCTGCAGTCCTATTGAATTGAAGTTATGCAACACAAAACTGGTTTTAACACATATAAGAAAATTGATGATTTTTAAATAAAAAGTATGAGGAGTAAGCTAAACAAGTTCCAATATTCACTTGAGATAGAAGTATAAAAGAGTTCGTGGAGACAGTTTGAGATTCATAGATCCTTATAATTGAAAAAATGTTCATTGAAATTTTAGACACATGGTGAACAGAGACACCTGGTGGCTGCCAAAAGTATTGCTCACAGGCTACTTTAGTTTTTGACAATATTGGACAAGACAACTAGTTCTTGTCTGTCAATCATTTAAGTTCTCAACAGGTCCTCCTGGAGGCAATTTGTTTGCAAGTGTTGGATTTTATATTTTAACCTATTAAAAATAATTAAAAAATTATGGGTCATGGGTTGGAGAAATAAATGAAAAATATGGGCGGTGGGTACGAAATAAAAGTGCCTTCCCCCCCCTCCCATACAGATTTTGCTGGAACAGCCCTAAAAAGAAAACAAGCATTCGCCAACTTTTAAGAGATACACTGCATGCCAATTCACACCTGGTTTGTTTCTTGTCTATCCACCAGGAGTGTAAGTGTTTGGATAGACATTGGTGTTCAATCATATTTAGGGGCAAACAAACTGTTCACTCTCTGGTGTATTGTTGTAGTGTATCAATGCATCATTTGTGTTAAGCTGGAACAAGAATACTATCTCACTATGCTCTTTGAACTACAACAAAATTAGAACAAAGGTAAAGTCTAACATAAACCATGTTGTCACTCACCGATTATCTTCATAAACTTTGTGTTGGAAAAAATGTAGGATAAGATCTTATCTATGACCTTTTATAAAATGGGACGCTAATTGCTATGATTCTACATGATTGCCTTCAAGAAATAATTCACTGTTATCTCAGAATTAGAAGTTAGTGTTGTTGTTGGTCTTAAGGAATTACTTTCATGGGAATTAAAGATGTCTTGACTTTTTTCCATTTTCCATTGGCATTTCAGCTGCCCTCCATAATGTACAGTTGGAACTGGATCAAGCACTCAAAGAAATTCAACAAAAGAGCAGTTGTATCGAACAAACAAAAGAACAGCTCGTTTCGGTAACGGCTGAGCTCGAGGATGAGCGATGTCACTGTGGAAACCTCAACAATAAGTTGGATGAAATTGAGCGTAATGTGTCATGTGCTGTTGGTTTTTATTATTATTACTTGCTTCAGGATTTTGTTGGCTTGTGTTTAAAGTAATATTTTGTTATAGATACGTTAAATGGTTATTGGATGGTGTTATATTTAACCTGTGCATAATGTTAATTTATCATTGTCGGAGAAATTATATCTTATCTGTACTACTTTGTTCATTCAGATGTTTTACATATTCCATTGTCGTTGTCAGTTGCTGGCATTTATATATTTCTGTTATTACATTGAAGTCCTTGTCTCTATGCAAAGTATTAACATTGTAAAGTATCTGATATTTCTTTATGTGCTTAACATTGCAAAATGTCTGATATTACTGTATATATCTTAACATTGCAAAGTATCTATTTCTTTTTGTATCTTAACAGTGTAAAGTATCTGTTTCTTGCAGGCATTCTCTCACAGGAGGTCTGTGCCCACGAGTGGACTCGCAATAAACTATTAAAGACTGACTGTAAGCCTCCTATTGGAATGGAGTTAAATGACAAAAATTGTCTTTCTTTTCCAGCTTGTTCTGTTGTTTTTGATGCTAATTTTGTTGCGATTTTTGTTATTTGTGGTTTTTGCTATTTACTGTTTTGCGCAACTAAAAATGTGAAGAGAAATTATTTTAAATATTTGTGATCCCCGATTTACTTAATAAAAATTGAATGTTGTCTGATCCAGACTACCCAAACAACACAGCTCATGCACTAGTGAAAATGGTTCCTTAACTATGAACTCGGCTGATAGACCTATAAACTGAGTTCACTGACTCAAGCTAGTGCCGGCACTCATAATACTTGGCTCACGAAATGAAGTCCACTCACAAACCCAACTTATAGACTCTTCCCTGCTTACTCACTTGTTTGTGAGGGGATGGTAGTCATTGAACAATGCTTTTTGGGTGTATAAGCTTTGTTTTGTATGTGCTGCACAAGTGTGTGAGTCGTTGAACTAAATTACCATGTCTGTGAGCCGTGTTCATAAATATGTAAGATGTGTTTGGATAGCTGGCAATCGGTTTGTCCCTTTAGCGTATGTGGCCTTTCCTTGTGATGTATGTACTAATTTTGCTTGTTCATGGACATTACGGTGCAAATTCTTCATTTTGGGGCATGATACGGCATATATTAAGTGAGTTTTTATTTCATCAAAATTTTGAACGAAAAGAACTATTGTTTTGAGCATGGTGTGTATACTGTGTAGCTTCACTGAACAAGATATGGTAAATTTTTCAGCATTTGTTACGATGTAGAAAATCTCGTGGTTATTTTAGTAATTGTGTCCAAAATTGAAGAATTTTTGCTGTAGTTCTGGTAACGATGGTTCCCAATCGCTAGAGACTACTTGGGAACCAAAAGAGGTCACTCGTGCATGTAATGCCACGTGAAAAAATGTCTCTAAAGAGTTGATTGATCATGTACTTAGCACGGCTGTTGAGTTTTGCATAGCATTCAGTTTTGTCGCATTCCATTTTTCAGCCGAGTTCGTAGCATTAAAGAATGAATGTGCTGGACTCAGGAGACGAATACAAAACTTGGAAGCTGATATGAAAACGTGAGTAGTCACGAACCTTAATGAGTGTTCTTAAAAAGAATTTCTTTGATATTTTGAAACATTAATCTATCCTGTATTGGAATGCCCCGATATTCCATCAAACTACATAGATATGAGCAATCAAATTTCTTTTTGTACAACATTGAAAGACTCTGTTGTTTTAAGGTAAATTAAAAATCTGAGACTCGCTTCTCTAGTCAGTGGGTTATAAAATAATCGAGTTAACTTTAGTGTGAATTGACCTTTGTGTAAAAGATAAATTAATGTTCAAAACTGCCAAAAAAGTTGAAAATTTGCCTCCATGGTTACAGTCTCGTGAAGGTGTCCCCGGCTACTTACATATTGATGCGTGTTGAATAATGTATTAAAAGAGCTGGTCAGGGTTGGTCAAAAGTCACAATATAATCGTTGGGTTACGTTTTTGAAAAAAATTCCATGGAAAAAAGTTTGGCCAATTACCTCAAGGTTTATGTTATGCTATGTGCTGTATGTTATGCACTGTGCTGTATGTTATGCACTGTGCTGTATGTTATGCACTGTACTGTGTGTTATGCACTGTGCTGTATGTTATGCACTTAGCTGTATGTCAATTGTAGGACACGGAAGGAGAATGCACAGTTGACCTCTGACTACAGTCGGCTGCAGGAGTCGTACAATGAGCTGGAGGCACTGAAAGAGAGGCTGGAGAGTCAAGAAGAGGCGTGGCGGCTCAACTTGACGGACGCTCAGAAAGAAGCTGATATTACCAAGCAGCAGGTTGGAAAATTAAAAGGGACGCTGGCTGTTTTTTACTCCGGCAACTATAACAGTCCTGGATGAAAAAGAATCATATGCAAATAAGTTCCATTCAACTGTCCCATTTAATCCAGACACTCCATGGGTTCCGAAAGCAAAAGGTCATCTCAGCATGTTGAATATAATTTGTAAAAATAAAAAAATTGCAAGAGTGATTGTTGAGAATACAGAATTGTCGGTTTATGCCAGTTGATCCATTTCATAAAGCATGTTGCGCAGTGTCTTACTTCACTAACCATTGCCATTGCCACAGGTACTGTTTTGTAAAATTAGAGCCACATTGTGCTGCCAAAGTTTACACTTATTTACAGCCGGGTAGCGTTGCTTACGGGGGTGTAAGCCTGAATGTGCATGTACGTGCTGCTGTAATGCTGTTGTTTTGAACATAGCTTATTGATGAAGGCCTGGTCGCTATTAGGGACATAAACTGCGACGTCACCTTACTGGGCAGAGGGGTAGTCTAGAAGATTCTGCCACTTCTTTGTGGGGGAAATTACGATAGGTCAAATTTGTAACTGGAGAATCAGCAGTTGAACTCTGTTTTAGAATGCATGTTGTGAATGTAATATAACGTATGGTTTTCAGATGCCGTGGCATGAGCTTTAGATTGTAATAAATTAAGTTTTTGAATTTTGTGTGTTTGAAAAGCATGCTAGTGCAAGGGAGTAGACCACCGCCATATTATTCATCTCCAATATGGAGTAGTTACTATGAGCGTGACATAACCACTTTCTCACAAGTCTTGGTAAGATATTGCCGTGTACTACAAATAAAGTACATGACTAAATCAGCTTTAACGAACTAGTGAAAATCATCGGTGAATGCATTGCAGAATATAAGGTTAGTGTATATACTAATTATTAATTTTTACTGATTTTTGACAGCTGCAAACCGCCAACCAAGATATCACGACGTGGCGAGAGAAATGTGCCGAATGTAAGGAGGAGATAACGCTGCTTAAGTCTGACCTGGACGAGATGGGCATGGAGTATACAGTGCTGGCGGATAGGAGTCGGACGGTGGGTGGACTTGGGACAGTCACGTGATCTTCGTTTGGGGAATGAGTGTGTTTGTGGTAGTTTAGTGGTATGACCTTGTGTTGGTCCGTAACTTGATTCACTAAGAGCATTTCTTGGAACAAAGGAGTAGAAATTGTTTCGGTTGGTATTTATTTTTCGTATTTTGAACAGTAAAAACAATATTTTGTTGCTGAGTAAGTGGAAAAATATTGAAATGCTTGTGGGTATTTCTTTGTAAGATTTTAAACTGGTGACCTAATGAAGTGTGTACAATCATGTGATGTCTCTCAGTTAGTGCTAATCAAGTATTAAGCATTTCCACCTTTATAGATTTCAAAAATGGACATTTTAATTGAAACTGACAGTGTTCAGTTGTTTGCAATAATGTTGATTCGTTGTCCAATATGCTGTAATCATTCAGAGACAGTTAAATATTGACGCAATTGACAAACAACTAAGTATAGAGTTCTGGATATTTTGTTCCTCTTTAATTCCCAATGTGTCTCTTCTTGTTTGAACGTGTCTGTTGTTTGCATTTCAGATAACCATCTGCTCCATGGTCCCATTGGTGGCGCTGATGTTTGCCCTACTTCTGGCTTTCTATCCAGCCCTGTCAGAGTTGACGGCCACCGTGGACTGACAGGTTATTAACCCAATTAATAAGAGGGAACGTCCTCTTTTTCGTTGAAGACAACAAATTCGCCATTCCTTCAAAATGAATGAAATACTTGTCGGGTTATTTTTTATTCCTCTTTTTGAACTTTGGTACATAGCCTTATGTCGCCGTCTACTGACGTTTGTGTAAGGTTGCTGAATATCTGGTGCTTTGTTGAGTCCTGTGTGGTCACCACTAAGTCAATAGCTTGTAGATTGAGTACACGTGTCTCTACTGATGTATAGATTTTAACGTATTGCGTAACACCATGAAGTTATTCAGCAAATCATCGTGTGAGTTTGGCTAGTCACACAATGTATCTGTGTCTTCAAGTTACTTTCAAAAGACATTCTGGTGATTGATACTAATGGTTATGTAGAAGTTGACAATAATGTCCAACTTCAGAACAACGTGTCTCAGAAATGGCAGACTGGATTCTTGTAAAACTTTCAGGTACTATGCTTTACGCACTGTTCTCCAACTGCTGTTTGGAATTGTTTATAAATGTTTCTCCTGTGCACGAGGGGTTTTCTTATACAAGACTCTTGGTTTTTATGCAAAAATAATTAATGTTGCATAAAACGAAAACAAAACGATATTTATTTAAAAAACTGTAATAGCATTTTTTAGATTTCACCTTAAATATTTTTATGAAATGAAATGAAATTTGATCATGTTGCTGATGCCGTTGTTTTGCCAATAGATGTCACTTTCTGTTTTGCTAAATTGTACTAAAAAGATGTGGTCATGTGACCCAATTAATTACAAAAAATTGATTTTAACTCGGTATACAATTTCTTTAAGTAGAAAGAAAGCTTGTAGAATTTTATTTTTACTTCAACAAATTGTGTACTCTAAGTCTTTTACCGAGTTAAAATCAATATTTTTGTAAACATTTGGTTAACTGTGGATAAGGTCCTACATATCTTTAAATAATGGCCTGTTTCATGGAATTTGATGGTCTTTATTCGAAATTGTTTCATCAAAGTTGTAAAATGGAAACTTTGTCTGAATTTGATCTTAAATAGGCCATAACTTTGTTGATTCTTAACAAATTTTCAGTTTTGTAACTTCAGAAAAAAATTTCATGAAACAAACCCTCGGGGATGTCCGTTTGAATAAACATGTCAGGAAGTTCAGTCTGTCAGCGTTACGGCATGGTATTGGTAGCTCCTCTTGGAGTTAGTTAAATTGTTAGTGTTTGTCCAGCTGTGAATTAAGTTGATGTTGTCCGTTTGAAGTACAGTAAGAATTCTTAAACTTTATATAATAAAGAATTTCCATTTCTCAAGTTTCCAGTGGTTTACAACATTGATTGGAGAAGTCGGATTTGTATCAAATCTAGTTTAAGTGATCGCTGTACTGTAGAGTACCGCTGCACTGTACTGCATCGCCGTACTATACCGTGCTGTGCTGTGCTCTGCTGTACTGTACAAACCATGCGAACAAGGAAGTCAAATATTCTTCTTGAGAATTTTTGTTGAAAAGGGAAATTCGTAGCATGCCCTAAACTGAGGATTTTTACTGTTACTTAAGACTTTATTCCTAAGATGAAGCAAGTCTGGGTTGTGTTCTGTAGATGTAAGGATTTTGCAAAAAAGGCAAAATCTCCCAAGACCACGCAAAATCATGCAAGTGGAAGGTGAGTGTTTCACAAGTAGTCTCGAGGGCTTACTATTGTACCCTTACAAAACATGACAGCCACTGAATTGATTGCTCGGTGAGATAGGAATGATGAATTATGGTCAGAATTTCGTTTTCATTCTGTAACTGGAGATTTATTGTCACAAGTACAGCGCCAGTGTCTTGCGTCTACGGAACTCAGCTCTGGTTGGTTTCCTTTTCGTTGTGCCAGAAAATTTAGCTGGTATTTGATAGTAATAAGAAACGGGCAGTATTATTCTCAGGAAATCTGCATGGCAGTTTGTCGTCTGTTCGCTATGATTTTATTTTCCAATTTAATCAGTGTTGTCGGCATGTTGTATTGCTAAGAAATAGAAGCCTGCCAGAGAACGAGAAAGGGAAAATTCGGTGAATGTTGTCAAATGCGTTTGATAAGTCCAACAGATTTAATCAGATGTCTTGTACCATAAAACTGTAAATAGTAGTTTTGTAAATTGAAGTGAAAGGATGTTTATATTAAGTGTTTCTTGTGTAAATTAAGGTGTATTTGTATGGAAAAAATAATTGTTTTCTAACATTAAGCATTTTGTTATTATGATGTAAGTTGGAGTTCACATTGCAAGTTCCTGTCTGTATTTTGTTAAGTGTAGCTGATGAGGCAGGACAAATTGGTGTTATCATTTCTAAGTACTTAAGATTAGTGTTCATTTGTGTCAGGCATTGGAATTTGATCGTTCAGTTGGAATTTAATCTGTTGGACATTGCTTGACATGCATTTCATTGTTGAAGAAACACTAAAATTAGCAACACATGTATATTTACTTCCTTCACTGTTTTAAAGGCATAACTTACCAAATGTGAGTAACAGTTAGACTCATTGCCTGACTTTAGTCTACCATGACCAACAGAATCCACAATTAATACAAACAGGTCCAAGTAAAACCAGGAGATAATGGTGTTTTATTCAGTATACTCTGGTATCCGCTTTAAGTAGATCTTCTGCTGCAAGTTACTGGCGAATCTTCAAAATTTCTGCTATCAACAGTTTTCTAATTGTAACACAATGTGGCGCGAAAAGGTTAACTGCATTTGAGTGTTAAAATTGTGTTTTCTTGTGTTGCTAAAGCATAGCCAGGACTAGTGGTTAGTCTAAAATATCTAGAATAACAATAAAATCCATTTAAGGAAGGCTTTAAAAGATTTCAACCCGTTGACTGAAGCCCCGTGCTATGCTAATAAGGTCAAGTTGAAGTGACATACTTTAAATGCAAATAAGTCGAAGTTGGTGGTGATGTATCCTCCTGTTTAAGTATAATGAGCTCAACTGTGGCTGTTTTGTAATTAGGAATGCTAACTCACGGTAATAGAAAAATGAAGCTAACTGTTCCAACCAAAAATATGAACCAAAACGATGGTCGCTGAGGATGTTTATGTGTGCCGCTCGATGAGAGAGTGATCCCACATTTTTGCCATTAGTTTTACTAAAATACATTGGCATTCTGGCATTCTAGATTTGATTGCTGTCCCCTGGTCGTAATTAATTATGCACGAGTCATTCTTGGAGTGATTTATACTGGGTTCACATGAGTGGCTAAGGCGGTAGCGAAGAACGGCAATTTTAGCCCGACAGACAAGCTGTCTGCGAAGGGATGATTTTCGACAGTAGTTAGTGTTTCCTCACCTCCCGAATCACTTAAGTTAAAATTGATTCTAAACACTCTCCCTCTCTGCCATGGTGGCAATAAACAAAGTCTGCTTCCTACTGCATATGGGTGTCCTTCGAAGTAAATGGTCTGGCTATAAAAGTGGCGAAACTCCAGGAGTTGAGGTATCTCTAACCTCCAGCAAAGCGCTTGAAAAGGGGGCCTTGCAGTTGTTCTCATTACTGGCGTTTTTGCTAGCACAGTGCATTGTATGAGCTGTAGCAGCAGAATTTTGTGTGATTGGTGTTTCTTTTAATAGATATCAAATATGTTCTTGTGGAAGAAGGCAACTTGGCAGTGAAGCCTCATATTTTTAACACAGCACGTTTGTGAGAAACCTATTTCGAAAAAGAACGTACCTTTCTTGAGTATATTTCCTGCGATTGGCTTATAGAAGATAGCTGTTCATTGCCAGTATCTGTTATCTAAAAGCTACATTCCTTGTTTGAATTACTGTACCATATTTCGGATGTTTAGATTTGGCACAGCACCACATAGAATTTTCACATAACTGGTTTTCTCAACTTCATCTTTCATGAGGGAGAGTCCTAATTAGTATACCATGGTATCTTGTGTCAGCGTTTCAAATATTTTCTTTTCTTAAGTTTTTGGTTTTTCTCGGTTATTGCGCTGTTGAAGCAGCAGTCATTTTGTTTTGAGGGTGACCAAGTGTGAGACTATTACCTCAAAGTATTGCATCATGCTGTGCGTGTATTGTGTCAGTACATTTTGACCTTGGTATAAGTAGTTTTCTTGAATTCCACTTGGTGGCGCAACTACCAAGTCCTTTGAAACATTTAATTTACTATGTTACCAGTGCTGGGTACTCACAGGGGAAAGCCAATGAGATCATGTGCTTCGCGTCTGGAACATGATGCTGGCAGATGTCTGTGTGGTTTCAAAAGGACCTTGTGTTGCCGAACATTTGTTGTCAGATAACATTTCACAGAGCACCCTGTTGGACACCAAGGAAACTATCCAAATTCAATTTTAGACAACTATTTTGTTACTTGTTTGTTAATTTAATTAATATTTTGTTACTGCGTATTGTTATTATTACCATATTAGCTTTGTATTATACACTCAATAAAAACGCATCATTTTCTAGTAAATCCGCTTTTGATCATTTTCAGCCTACAAACATAAACCAAACATGGACTTGTGCTGTAAAATGTTCCCAATACTCAGTAATGGCAGCCAGTCTAAACAACTGATCTACATATCATGCGCGCACCCCATTTGGCAAAGTGGGCAACGAGAAACGAAAAGTCCGCGAAAACGAGACAAAAAAGTCCTCTGAAAAGGCAGGAACTACCGAAATTCGGCGAACGCACAATTCACAGCTCTGAACGTACCTCGAAGGCCCGCAGCCAACATGAGCGGCGGTGTGGTTCGAATTTCTAGACCGTTGGACCTTTGGTATTTTTCAAACGTCGACACTGCAGAGCTTTCAGTAAGGCCCTTGTAGCAACTTAACTTGGGGGGTAAGGGAAATCTGTATAGACGACGATGACTCTCGGCTCTGTTTCTGAGACGAGACGGAACTGGTCGATGTAATACCAGCCAATGAGGATGTCTATGGCGGTTGCTTGCAAAGAACGGAACACAAATTCGGATGTTATGTGGTCCAGCAAGAGAACGTATTCTCGTTACCTCCTGCCAAAATTTGAAATCAGTAATGCTGAAATGAGTTATTTCACCTTATTACATGCTCGTACCGTAGTCGGAGAGTGTTTTGACGATACTCTATCTTGTATTTTTGCGCGTTACTGGAGTTTCTTACATCGCTGGAAATGGGAACAGCCCACTATTTGGAAGGTTTACTACTTCGAAGATTCTTTACTCCGAAGGTTCACTGCTCCGAAAATGTCTGAACTTTCAGACTCGGGTGCAAAAATAAACGATTTTTTGCTTATTAGATACACCTATACCGAAAACAACGCCCGAATACTAAACCACTTTGTTTGGATTTCATGCTGACAGTGACCACCATCTAGCTGGCCAGTACAACTAGAGATGGTGGCCACTGTCTAGATTCATTTTCAACGTGCAAGCGAAATTGCCGGCATGTCTTAACACGGAAAAACGAATCGGTATTTGCATTTTTAAAACATTATAAAGTAGGTATATTGATGAATTATCAACCACGATACATTCATCAAATCCATGTCAAGATCGGATGGCAGCATGACTGAAAAGTTTAGGGCCGTTGCGCCTCAGCCTCAGCCCAGTAATCTCACGCACGACCGAGTTGAAACAAATTGGTAGGGCAACCTGTCCCTGCCAGCCTTCTTAAATTTAAAACCGTCGTTGGTCGCCGCAGCCTGACCCTAGGGACGGTGCAGCAATTAAATAAGTGGCCGGGTGCGCGTCATCCATGCCCATGGGAAGTGCAGCACTGAAATAAGTGGAGGCTAAAGCCCTCCAGCCCCCTATGGTGCGTCGCCCATGGACGTGCCCAGGCCCCAGATGTTGTCCCTGCATGCTTTAGAATGAGTCGTGAGCAGACAATCATAGCAGTGAATTGTTGGAGTTCAGATTTTGTAATTGGGGAAATTCGAAGTAGGCCTAGTGAATTTTCGGTGGTAGCGCACCTTCGGAGTAGTGAACCTACATGGCATACATGTAGTGACATGTAACCTTGGAAATCTTTTCCATCAAGTTTGTTACTTGTATGAATTCTGCGGGACTGTACACCATGGACACTGATTGACAAGAGAAGACTTTCTTTATTGACCAAAGTTGAGGTCGTGGCCTTCTTTTCCCTAAAGAAGTGAAAATGCTTGACGGTGTTTTCCCAGTGCAAGAAAACACCGTAGTTGAATGTCTGATTTTTTAGCACGGCGGAGAACTGCTTTTAGTGAACTTACAGTGGGCGTGTACTGAATTTTAAAGAACGGAAACGCACACACGTGTACACGCATGCACAACAATCCACCAATCCACAATCAGAGTGGACACTGGATGAAAAAACATATTTGCATATTTGACGATCACTTTCAATTCAAAATTTGAAAATGCCTGCACTTTTCAGTACTAAGCTAGAAACTAAACCAAAATAGCAGAATAACAAATTACGTCCGTTTTGTTTCTTGGCCGATTTTAAAGCATTCACATCGCACTACTTTTTGGGAGCTCTCTCCTTGCTATTTAGCTTACTTAGGTTAGATATCTATGTCTAAGGTAGGCCTAGGTATAGACATTCACTTTTGGATTCCCATTACCCTTTGCTGTTGCCACCATGCGCGTTCAATGCTGACAAAGCCTCCTTTTATCGTCTGCACGATCTCTGGGACACCACTCGGGCGAAGTTGGCCGGGTGCAGCCGGATGCCATGTGAAGCGCTTTGAATCGGAAGCAATTTCAAAATAATTACTAATAAAACTCTGTTATCACTGTAGTAAGTAGTGCCAGTAGATGCAATATTTTTTTATTCATGTCCACCAATATCCTTATATAAAAGTATCTTAAACGGATATGTTGGAACTGGACCCTTTCCCCGAAGCCCCCCTCCCCT
>NMRA01000013.1:802455-832781 GCA_002633005.1 Phoronis australis | reverse complement strand
CACGTACATAATGTTTCTAAGTCAGAATTCAAATTGAGGACAGTATAGGGTAAACGAAATTGGATAAAATTCTTGTTTTCCGGGTCAGATGGTGAACTCTGGCTGCAGTTGAACATCTGGTAATTCCACATGGAGAAGCCTCCGGTGGCCTTCAATGGGACAGACACTCCTTCACTGACAGGGACAGTTTTAAAAAGAATGACGGCTTGGACAGCAGGACCAAAAGAAAAGAGACGGCTTCGAGACGACCTTGGCAAAAAGGGCGTAAAAACAAAGAATTTTAACATTTCTGATTATTAAGAAATTTTATTGAAATCTTCTGATTCATTGTTTTAGTTCAATAAATATTCAGACCTAAGTCAAGACCACAGACTATCACAGTCTATTTTTTACAGAAGATCGACAACTACTGCCAACTATTATTGGGAGGATTTCTTTGTCAAGGTGAATGGTACAGAGTCCCAGCACACCCAAGTGTCAGTCTTGCTAATTTGGATCCCCCACTCTTCAAATCCTAGATGAGTTTCCCCATTCTGGGGGGATTGTTTATTTCTGGCCCACACAGTCTGTTGCTCGTTAAACGCAAGGAAAAATTGTTTCAAAGCAGCAAAGTGGATAGGATTGGTTGATTAGTGAATACCACTAGTTACTTCTTTCGCCAACTGGTCCTATATTTTGCAAGCCACACGCTGATTGGACGAGTATAGTCTAAATTCTTTCTGATTGGCCATGAATCGCCAGTTCCACTCTTGATTGGAGGTTCGAACAACACAGATTTGTTTTTGAGATTTTTTTTAATGATTCTTGCTTACTGAGCACCCAAGGTTATGATAAATAACAATAATGAGTGAAATTCAAATTAAATAACACTAAACACTATACTCCATCCAGGTTAAATCACCAACGGTGTCCAATTTTTAAGAGTTGGCCAAAACTGAAACTTTTTTTAAAAACTTGCCACACTAACAATCCATGTTAGGATTGAAGTAAACATCAACATATTACTTCTGCTCCTAAATGCAGTAAAATTCCACCATATTGTGCATGGAATTGAACAATTTTACACAAATTGAATTACCAGGTAAGTCTATACTTAAACGATAACTGCATTTTTACGGAGTGATGATCACCAATAGCTTATTTATTTTGATAATAGGTCTTGATAATTATTCCATCCAAGGCCTGTTATTTTACAATATACAATTTTGTAACATACATTTGGATTAATAAACTAGGAATTAAGAAGATGCAAGTGAGCTCTCAATCGTCATCAAATGACAGCCTCGCTTTCTAACTTATTAATGGAGTCGTGTCATGAGCACAAACAGATTGCTATTCTGACAAAATCTTTTCATGGATTTCGACAATGTCACAATCGTGAACGACAGGTCATTTTCACTTCTGACATGCTATTTTCTGAATTCAGCTTTCAGCATCCACATCGCGTCACTTCTCCACATAATAAACACCTGCCTGAACAACTTCACCTGCCTGAACAACTTCACCTGGGCTTAAATTTTGGCATGTCACCACACTAGGTTGCATCAGATTACTTTGCGTGCACGTACAACGTCTTTCCATGGAGATCAAAGAGGTTACATGTACTTTCTGTAACCTCACCTTTCTTATCTTTTGATAAGTAGTAATGAAACTTTTTCCCATGCAGTCCAAATATCCCGTCAACCTGAAACGAGGTAGACAAAATTAAAGTACTGTGCATGAACACAATTTATGACAAGACACCAATGCCAGTATCAGCCACTTACAGAAATACACTCATTAAAGTTGAGAATTCAAATAAGAAATTAAAATGCATTAAACCTTCAAGCGATGCAACTGCATGGAAAACTTGTGTTTCTGACGATGGGTACGTTAACAAATGCTCCTCCATCATGATCTCAACAACCCTTGAAAATTTTAATCGTTTGCAATAGCGCAGCAAACACAAAAACAATGTACCCAAGTTAAATGCCCTCAACTCCGATAAACTCCTGCAGTACAATTATCCTAGTTTGTGCATTCTGCCTTTCAGACACGTCAGATTCCCGTAAACTTGGACAAAATAGCACAGTTCAGTTTTATATGCGTTACTCAAGTTTTACAACTGAATATTGCAACCATCATCAGAACTACTGAATGCAGTAGTTTCTGATTCATCTCCAGCATTATGACTGTTGATAAGGTTCAGAGGTCAAACTCTCGGGTCAAAAGGTGAACAACTCACTTGATTGGACAACTGGGTGAACGACAATGGGAAGTCACCCTTAGGATTCTCTAGCAGAACTGTTCCTTGTTTGCCGTGAACGCCACTTCCTGGGTTGACGCCGCACAACTCCACGTTGATGAAACGACAGATGGGCCCCACATTGTTGCTGGTTGAGGGGCTGGCCGAGATCTTGGCATGCGTGGGTACGTCAGCGACGTGACCATAGATGACGACCATTTCCAGAGTATGTTCCTTCACCTACAAGTTGTGGATAATGAACTCTATTTTGAGGGTTTTGAAAAATAAAGTATGATTCATCAATAACTGGGAGTAATTCACTAGTCTGGAGGCAGGGGTATAATAAATTCCGGCTTTGAAAATTGACGATAAAATAAAAAATGTTCAGTAAGTAAACACTAACAATGGCTTTGCAACATCTTTGACATACCATTCTAGCGATAAATACACAGAGCACATAACTATTTGTTTGAGTTATTCTTCTTAAAGTATACACGTCTCAAGCTCAAAATGACTTCAAAATGACTTCAAAGTCAAACCTCCATGGACTAACATGACAGGTATGTATAAACTATGCATTACAAAAACATAACGTCCTTGACTAACACCCATCGACTTTGAGCCCAGCCTAGGAAGACACCGTCATCTGCACTCAACAGACCCAAGAAACTCACACACATGCAAGATTTCTCATGACTTCTCACGCCATCTGTGCATTACTCACAAAATGCTCAAGTATACGAAATGCAGACCAGGCATATTATTTTCATCATCCAGCAAATTCGGGGATTGTGCAGATCCATTATCATGGAATGATGTCAGCGACAGGACCCCTAGCTTAACGGGGTCACGACATCGCCATGTGAAGGAATGCTCTTTGACCCTATTCTAGTATCAAGATCCTACAAGAGTTTTCACAAAGATAACAAAATTTGAATTTGCTCTGACCAAGTCAAGGTCATGGGCAAAAAACGGTTTCGAAGAAAACCACAACAAAAATAGCATTGGTTTGGCAATCATTTGAAAATTAATTGAAACTGCCTGCCCCAAAATGTCTTTTTTTCGACAGGAAGAGACTTTCTCGACTTTTGCGATGTGTGTTCTGTGGAGGCAAATCGGGTAGAAAAAAGTCAAGAGAGTATAACTTAAGTGCAAGTATAAAACAGGCCATCTTCACATCTCTACAAAGCCAAGCATTTCAGTGTTGGACTGGTACACTAACCTTCGCTTTCTCGGCAATGACAACCTCGCCATGCGCCACAGGGAAACTCTTCATTGGCTGCTTGATGGTTGAATAGATGAACTGATAAAAGGTCTCAATGATGCGCGCGAGGTCTTCCGAGGCTTGGTAGAAAATAGTGATGTCATCCTTTGGCTGAAGATGAGCCTGGAATGAAAACAAAAATGAAACTGAAATGTTTATCTCATTCCAGTATTACACTGGCATAAATAACAAAATTTTCAACAGGATATTTTCTCCCATCAAATCCTTCTTAAGATATTAGTATTCACTCTCCTAAGGGCAATTCATACGATATTTTTGATTGACAAATTACAATTGAATTATGGGCATTGCCCGCTTTAGCCAAAGACCATTCATGGTTCACGGTGGTTGTCAGCACTGCACGCCCCCTATTAGAAGCAAGTCACCCTACCTTCTTACGCAACTTCTGCACTCTGTTTATGACCTCACGGGCCACGCCCTCGTCCAACATACTCTGGTCAGGGGTGACGTCTAGTAGGATCAACACCTGCATAAAATGAAACAACTTTGTCAAAGATCTTAGTCTTACTACTTCTGTCTCTTTTCTTGCTTAAGTCTCAGTAATCAAAAGACAGCATTTTGAGAAAATTTGATGGCATGTCGACAGAGTATAATTTGAGAATAAATGCTTATGGATATACTTTTCAGCTGAAAAATGCGCTTTACGAAGTCTTGAAATATAAAATGAAGCAGAAAAAGCTTCTTTAGAGTGAGATTGATCTATCAATCCCAGGCTTACAACTTGTGTCTATAAATTATGCTGGGGAGGTCGCATTTTAATTAATTTCGAGTTTGCCATAAGGAATAACTAAAGTTTTGAAATAAAGCGAATTATCTCAAATTTTACCGTGTTGTACTATGCGCGTAACCAGCAAACAAGCTTGTTTCTTTGACATGGTAGATTTTTCAGCATGCATAAGCATGCAGTCTTCCTTTAAATTCAGACACGCAAATATCAATTCTGTGTAGCAATTGTAAGTCACAAGTACGAGACCAGTGAAGTTTCTATTCACAGAAAACATTCAAAAGATCCACAGTTCTATCAAAAAGCGTGTTTTCAGATTGGAACACGCACCAACATAACCCATCTCCACTGACCCCCATCACAATCCTGAGACACTTAATGATTCGGTGACACACCACTTGCACTAGCTAACTACCAATACAAACATCCTAGTTTCACAAATATCCCAGACATCACACACAGTGCTTGGATTATCATTGATGGGCAAGCATTTCATTAATGATTATCTTTAGTTACACAAAAAACAAAGCACAGTTCACCCTTTTTTACGCTGACGTCATCAGTCACTAGGTGGTGAGACCATATAATCCACGAGTCGGCTCACCTGGAACTGCCGAACAACAATACAGAGGAAATCGATATTTCGTGAGACCACTCAAAAATTAGTTCGGCAAAAGGGGAACTTACGAGAAAGGGAAACAGAGGAAGTTATCAAAAACAAAAATGATCAGTTGCTTTTGATGTCTGGCTATTACAAGACAATGCGATGTTTTTTTCGTCTGAACGTACCACATGTGGTTATGTGAGGCGATAATCTGAAAAGATCCGAGTATGATAACGTGCTTAAGAAGTAAATGCTGACCTCATTATCTGAGTGAGCCTCGTAATGACTAGGAGACTCTTCATTAGTGTTATCGTACGTGTACATCAATCGAAGATCTTTAGATCCCAGCTTGTACCCTTCCACCATTATCTCTCCGCTGTCTACGAATTCTTTGAGTTGGTCATTCGTTAGGTCCCTGATGGCGGCTGTAACCTTCTTGAACTCCCCCTTGAGGCGAGCGCCAAGAGTGCTGTGATCAGGCTCGGCGCGAAGACGAACATTGTATTTTTCTTTGTTAGAGGTAGTCGTCAGCTTACGCACATTTAGTTCCTAAGTGAAAGGAACAGGAGAGAAATGAGGCACAAAATATTGAAAGAGAGAACGCTGAAGTATGTTTGTTGACAGAGTCCGAGCATACACTTAGACCAATCAGAACACAGGATCTACTCTATTTTGCGGAAATAACCTCTACAACAAAGTCAGAAAAATATAATAATTGTACATTTTCTACAATTTTTAAATGAGCAGAATCCTCCGTCAATGGTGCAAAGATCAAGCAATATTTACTTACAACTCAGCCTTCTGTTTTATGTCATTATCTACAATTGGCATTATATAACTGCATCATGCAAACTGTGTGCATTTCTAATGAAAAAAATCTCTTTCACACTTGACCAATCAGACGACCAGTCTTTTACACCTTGTTTCAGAGGTCATTTCTGTACATAATCATCATGAATGAAACAGTGATAAAAGCTTGGTCCACTCATATTTTCGACAGCAGTGGAGTTCATGAAATTTTTGTGGACGGATGTTGGGAGTACGGCTAGGGGACGGCACTGGACACCAGACGGTGAAATGGGGCTGCAGGATGGGTCTGGATGACAAATGTCTGAGAGATGACTGTGAACTTCGAGAGGATGGCTGGGGAAGGGGCTTGGACATGGAGAGGAGAGGACAACTGGGGGACGGGTTTATACATTGAGAGTAAACTTGGCTGACAAGTCGGGACGTCGGACATCGATAGGACACTAGCTGAATGACAGGTCTAGATGCAAGACATCGGGAGGACTGCTCTGGATGGCTGATGTATCTATGACCTGTCTCCCATGGCGACTGGTTGGCCCTAGTCATCCTTCAAACTTCCAGCCACTACCTCGCTGCCACAAATTTCTCCTGAATTGTACCTGGTCCACTGTGCATAATTTAAACACCAAGAGCCAATCACAAGACTGATCTATAGATGACAGTACAAAACAGTATTGCAACTCACCTCCAAGATATACTTTTCCAGTGTCTTCACATCTTCTAGACAGTCTTGGTCCTGGTGAATGACCACGACTTCTTTCAGAGGATACTGAGAAAGAAACAACAATGAACGTCATGATGGGGAAGACGAAATAAGCAGATGTTTAAATGGATTTCTAAACAAATGTTAACAATCTATGGTATCAGGCAAAAGTTTATCAAGACACAACTCGTTAACACCTTTACAGCAGATGAAATGGCACATTGCAGCAGTCCGTTCCATAGCACACCTGTAGACAAAGAATCTATAACTGGTAAATGCAGTAGCAGCAGCAGCACCATCTCCACCACCACCACCACCACCACCAGCAGCAGCAGCAGATGCAGTAGCAACAAATGCAGCAGCAGCACATGCAACTGCAATAGCAGCAGCAGGAGCAGGAGCAGCAGCAGCAGCAGCAGCAGCAGCAGCAGCAACAAATGCCTTGGCTGTTACAGCCTTCACAACTAGCAATGCTGCTGTTGCTGATGCTGCTAATGTTACTGATGCTGCTTCATTTTCATGACCAGAAGATAGTAATTAAGTGCAGGTTCAGCAACAAACATATGACATCCACCCACAACGTGTCAACACCCACCTTGACAGGCATGGTCTTCCGATCCCTGATAACACGGCCCAGCTCAATCACTGACTGCATACGGCACACAGCCTTCTCCATTTTGGGATAAATCAACTCCTCCCTGAAATACAAACAAATGGGTTTATCTCAGCCTACAATTCACACACACATGCATGTTATCATGATTATTTTCTTACAATTTTTTTTTTGCCTCCAATATTCCCCTGCCAACTAAATGCCTACACACACTGAATAAAGTTATTTTGCAATTCAGTATCCATTTTTGAGAAAGCGCTGGTCTCTCCAAAGTCCAGAATTTGCTTCTAATATGAATCAGGAACTAGTCGAGACACATTCAGTAACAGAAAGTGGTTTTGACTATTTGACAAAAACCTGGCGGTTTCCATCATTGAAGACAAGCACTTCTCAATAAAATATTTCCCACCCCCCCTTGCAACACTTAGTTGAAAAGCCCTGCTTTCATAAAATCAAAAAACACTGATACAACTTTCCAACAGAGGGAGACATTGCATGCACAGTGGATCATGCCAAACTGTCCCACCAAAGCAAACAAAACACAGTCACTAGGTGTTGTGCAGGGGGAACAACTCGCACAAAGTTCTAATTTGAACTTGTTTTGATGAAAATACAAAGACCACAAAAAATAGGCTAGAATTTTGTTATTGCTTACAAAATGCATACTTTGGAATCATGCATGTCCTCCTTGTTCATGACAGTTCCCATCTAACATGAAGAGTGCATGTGTGAAAACCTTGTATTGTTATCGCAACAAATATGAACCCTGGTCACAATTTTCTACTCTTGGGGAAGTACGCGAGTTTTCTCTCTCCAAAAAAGACCGATATCTCTCAAGCCTACAGAACATCTCACCTGGGTGAAGGTAACATCAGAAAGTGGACACTGTCCACCTCTTGGTCAGACGATGACTTAGAGTCTAGCTTCTCCTTCAGACCCTGGTACATGTGCTCTGTCAGGAACGGGATGAACGGGGCCTACGTACATCAACAAGCAAACAAATAAAGAGACAAAACATTACACCCTACTACTAAAACTACAGTACATGTCAAAAGAAACCAGACAAAATGCAGTTGCCCTGTTTCAATTACGGACTTGCCATGATGGACGATGACGGGTCAATCTAGCCAATCTGGTGGTGAATGCCGCTTGCTCTCAGACTTTATAACAGGGAATCCCGCATCCATATGTCAGACTTTTTGGCGCGTAAGATATTGATCGAATGCATCAAATAGGATTCCTCACAGAATTTATAACGGAGTGTTGGCACCCACTGTGTTTTAAGGTCATCGCAGGAGATATGTCAAACATAAAAACAGGTATTAAAAGAGTTGATGCAGTTTGTGACATGGGACATAACACTTTGACAATTCTTCACTTATCTGAGCAAATCAATTGCCAAAAATGTTATTTTTTATTTTTCAAAGGATAATTACCTTGAAGCAAAATATTGGAAACTTTGTCAAATGCTGTTTTGTGCAAGCCAAGCTAAGTGACTAACAGTTTACTAATCTTTGTTCTCGCTGAGAAATTTGACAACATAAATTTCATTTAACCACCATACTGCACGCTAAACAGCGTTTAAACATTCAGACCAAGGCAGATTCATACAGACTTTCAACTGAAGACAACTAGTCCCTTGAGGTGCCTCACCTACTCCGATACAGCATGTAAACAGAATCTAAAGCTTCCTTCTTGAGGTATTGCACTAACATTTTCTCGTTAAGATCTGATTTTCTCGCTTTGACCTTGAAAAGGACGCCAAGGTCACTAAAATTGACTGGCACCTGGGGATGCCCTACCTACATCTCAGTACAGAATATGAACAAAACTTAACTTTCCGTCTTGAAATATTGCTCCAACAATATTTTACAACCAAAAACCTGATTTTCTGGCTGTGACTTTAAAATCAATGTCAAAATCACCAAAATTGACTCTGGAACCTGGAGATGCCCCTTCACACAGTACACAATGTGAACAAAAACTAAAGCTATCTCCTTGAGATATCGTGACAACAAAATTGCGAAACGTACAGACGTACGTACGGACAGTCGTGAACACTGTGTCCCCAGCTATGCGCTAACGCTTGGTGGGGAACAAAAAGAATGGCAGACAACTTCCAACTTACCATAACTTTAATCATAGAGAAGAGCACACCAAACAGGGTCTCCAGTGCATTCCTACAGTCATGTGGNTGACACACCACAGGTTGTCATTGTTGGTATAGTTCATTGTCACTCCCTGTAACTGACTGTATCTGTGCTTCATTACTTGTTGCTGGGCCTAGCTAGGTGGCCACTGTATTATGACTTCTGAGGATGGTGTTTAATAAATGACACCGAAACATGTCAAGTTTTAAATCCGTTGTTGTTTTCGTGAACATATGCTGTTACTTGCTATCATGGAGAATGTCAAAATCACCAAAATTGACTCTGGAACCTGGAGATGCCCCTTCAAACAGTACACAATGTGAACAAAAACTAAAGCTATCTCCTTGAGATATCGTGACAACAAAATTGCGAAACGTACAGACGTACGTACGGACAGTCGTGAACACTGTGTCCCCAGCTATGCGCTAACGCTTGGTGGGGAACAAAAAGAATGGCTGACAACTTCCAACTTACCATAACTTTAATCATAGAGAAGAGCACACCAAACAGGGTCTCCAGTGCATTCCTACAGTCATGTGGGCCACCTTCTCCCTACAAGATGAAATTACAAGAAAAATTAATGTAATTAGCATTAACTGAAAGTATGAAGTTTTTCCCATTATTCAATTTGTTCTGGTAGACATTGACAAGAAAGTGATAAGTATCTTCCGCAAGTCTAATCAAAGACAAATGGAGATGAAAATGTCAATAATTAAGAAACAGATTGCTTTTTAAGAAATAGGGGTCTTGATAATTTAAGATTGTCAGTTGTGTATTTCATTTCTCAACAGTTTTGTCCATTGGAAACGACTGACATCTACTCAGCTCTTTAGCAAGCCGGGTCCGTAACACTCACTTACAGGGTCCTGCTTTTTTAGAACCCGGCAGTTTTCTAAACTGAACAACAAGAACCAAACTGGTTCTCAAAATAAGAGACCCCGTAAGTGACCATTGCCGCGTGGTCAATACTGTCGAAATGGATCTGAGCTAGTTTTCACGTGTAATGGCACTAGATTTTCTCGAGAGTGTCTTGCACCAATTTAATATCATGTCATAAACTGAGGCTAAAATTCAATCTGGACACATATTCAGTAAACGTCTTTATGACTGAGGAGGCAGAGTGGAGTTACCGGTTCCTATTTACAAGGTCGTGGATTCGAATCTAACTAAAACCCACTGCTAGACCTTTGATACAGGTATCTAGCTCCTCACATTGGTCCTAACTTGTGTATATGTCTGTATGTATTATAACAAATTAATTATTTCTTATTTTCACAACTAGAAAAGTGTTAGCACCTTGACAGTTTCGGCTATTCTCAGCAGCCATCTTCGAAAACTAACGGACACTAGACAGCGTGGTGATGAGACTGTTCCAAAATTTAGGTAAGTCTCATCATCACGCCACCTAGTGTCCAATAGATTCCGAAGATAGCTGCTGTGAATAGCCGACAATGTCAAAGTACTAACACTTTTCTGGTTGTGAAAATAAGAAATAATCAATTTGTACTCAACGTACCTTATGAAATTAAAATAGTGACATGTATTATATCGGTACATAAATAGAAATGAAAAAATGGTTTCCGGTGTTTGGTGCATTTTGTGCCCAGGTGAGCAGCTAGCACACCTTTAATGCAACATGTATCAGACCACCTTCACTAATTGTTTCATGACTGACAACAGCAACCAATACAGAAATTAACAGATGCCACCAAAAGCCATAAAACAGTAGGCTTGCTTGCATTTTCAACATAAAAAAATCGAATTAAATGTTTGTAACACCAGTTTCAGCTGGTTCCTCAGAACCATCACAAGGGATTTCCAATTTTTGAAAACACTTCACATTACTCATAACTGCAGAAATGATAACTCGATATGGTGATCTGAGTAGGTCAACACACTGGTGTGTTGAAAACAAAATGGCTGTCAACATATTTAGGTAACAGGCTCGTTCCATGCTTAAACACCATACTGTGCAATTGCTATGTTATTTTGCACATTTTGTGGCTTTAACCAACCATAAGGCCAATGCTCTGAGCATGCTCACCTTTAGCCGCTTCCTGTTCATTCTCACATACCAGTTGGTTAACTGATCGACAAACTTGACTAGTCTGGGCACCACAGTGTACAGGCGATAGGCTACAAGGAGAGACAAAATAGATTTAAGCAATAGGGGGAGACACGAAACACCGGCGAAGCAAAGGAGCATTATTGTACTAGGTTGCTTATAGAATTAAGTTAGGTAATAAAGTTTTTTCAAACAGTTTCATCGGGATGGTGAATTACAATTGACAGAGGGAAATTCATTTTTTCATCCAAAATGTCTTAAATACCAGCAGAAATTTTTGACAGCTACCCTTCCTAATGTCTTCCTCAGTGCATACAAGGTGGCGCTGTACACAGGATGTTGTTATACGTTGTGCTGAGTTTATATCCACCCTCGAGAGGTCAACCATGAACCTGTAGATATTTGCCACTTTTTAGGATGGAGAAAATGACTTTCACTGTGTCAGGTAATAAAATTGTTGGCAAACGGACACAAAAATTGACTTCACCTCTACAATCGACATGTTTTTCTCGACACGATCTCATAGGTCAAATGGCAACAAAAGAATGGCCCTCGTAAAAAGGGGAGGAGTGAACTATCAAAAATTTCTCTGAAAAGTTTAATATAATTAAAATTTGGTAATTATTCATATAAAAATTTGAATCAATTCATGAGGCTTTTAGAAATGCATAAAAAATTCAGCACTCATGGAAAAGTTTGCAAATGCAAGTGTGACAATGGAGACAATTGCCATCACAGCTTGTAACTAATTCCTGGTTATGTTAAACTGCAAGGGCTAGTGAAAACAACACAGGCTTCAGCCCATTTCAGACAAGTCATAGTCCTCTCCTAAGTTCGAAATAAAACACGCTCTCGTAATAGCACACAACGCAGTCCAATGATCACTGCAATAACAAGACAACATACACACATGGACACATGCAATGAACTGAGCCACAAAAGCAAGACCACAATGCAACACTCAAAATCTGACCTGCCATCTCAACCTTGACAAACTTGATGAGAGTCTGCGTAAACGTCAAGATCCATTGGTCCATGTAATTGATCGAGATCTCCCCTTTCTCTTCATTGTACACAAACGTCTGCTCTTCTTCCTGGAACAGGGGAGACAATTTAGTGATATTACGTGGAAAATTTTCCACATTAACTATATGTTAGGTGAGACTGGCTTATGCTTACAGCAAAAACATTTTGGAGGAAGGTCAGTGTTATGTAATTATGTAATTGCAAACACTATTCTATGTCAGTGTTATGTAATCATGTTATTGCAAACACTATTCTATGTCTGACAAGTGGTCTTGTTCTAGTCTAGTTATACAAATCATAGTTGGTTTAAAAATTTGAGGAGGTAACATTTTTTGGGTTCCACTGTAGGACTTGATCTCTGGTCGACATGCCAACCGAACCCACGTTGGACTCGGGGAGTCTGACCACAATAAGACACGGTGCTGTTTTTCCACCGTCACAAACAATTATATTTGCTAGAACATTTCACTGAGCGAGTGACTCATATCACACAAGATGGTTTATAGAATTTTCCGATAATAACTGAAATAAATTCAGAAAGCAACACGAACAACAGGGCATTAAGGGGTCAGAAAACTCATTCAAGCGTCCAGTATTGGGGTCCAGTGGGGTCCATTGGGACAGAAGCCCACGATCATTAGCCCGCTACGTGGCGGTTCAACCACTAAGCCGCATTGCCCACTCACTAACCGTTTCGTATCTCTCAATGTTCTGCAACAAGAACTTATAGGCGTTGAACCACGGTAAGAAGACATCTTTCAGTATGTCGCGCACACCTTCCTCCTTGAAGCGCAGGTTCTCAGCCCGAACACAGGGAGAATTGATCAAGTATAGCCTACAAATAGAAAAATTGTGAAAAAGTGCTTCAATATCTTAGCAAGTTTTTGCCACGAACCAGGATAACAAAGTAGTGTAGGAACAAGAACCAGTTTTCTAGACAAGGAGCACTGAAACAGGAAGGAGAAATCTTTTGAATTGTATCCAGCTTCTCAGTTTACACCGCGTAGAAAGAGGACCAAGCAACAGGATGTAAAGCAGTATTATAACATTCAGATTGAGGGCCTAGAGACTCTGCTGAGATTGGAAAGGGGCAATAAAAAGTTTTATTCAGCTTTTACTTAGTTAAGATTAACTAGGTCAAGAACGGGACATACTCAGTTGACAAATTGGCCCAGTTGACAGCGAATGAGTAAGTTGACAAAAAGTGCACTAGGGTGTGGATGAGTTGAAATCATAGCAAACTGCACGTTCTTTGTGGCACCTGACATATAATTTCTAATGAGCGCCAATGACCTGGAATTCCCCGACATGACAGCTGAGCACAAGCATAATTCAGAGGACCTGGAATGACCTGTGTGATGATTTGAAGGGAGCAACTAACCACCACCGCGTGGGAATGGAATTTTGGAACAGGCTTATACTGGGAAAATATATATGAATGCTTTATTTTGAAGAAAATGTTACGAAATCAAGTTTTTGTAAAAACATTATTTCTATAAAAATGAAGAATATAAATCGGTAAATAAAACAACAAGAATGGATCAACTGAAATTTGAAATTTTCGGAGGTAACAACTTCCTTTATCAACAAAAACAGAAATAAAGTAAAATCAAACACGAAATGACAATTGACATATAAGATATGGTGTAATGAAAATGATATATTTTTGCGTAAAAAATTCAATGACATATTTTAAGTTTTTATGTTCAATCCATGAGGTTCTATTGTATTCAGTTTTTCTATCCAATATTGTTCTCTTTCAAGTCTGTGAGGGGTACTGGGGTGTTGGAGTTTTTCTATTATTTGTACAGAAAGATCTTGAATATTATGGTTTTTGGAATTGAAATGATTACCTACAGTATCAGAAATGTTTTTATGTATTATGTTAAATNCAACAGCTTCACTCACCTGAGGGCGTCTGCACCGTACTTATGAACCACCTCCATGGGGTCGGGGTAGTTCTTCTTCCTTTTGCTCATTTTCTGACCATCACTGGAAACGGTATCACGCAAACAATTAGCATTGGGACCGAAACTATTACCCTCATTCCTTTTAAAGAAAAAATACAAGTTTTAATATTGCTCAAAAAATCTTTAATCATTTGTGAGGCAAGAGGGCATGCAATACTACATAAGAACATCGACATTGAAAAATCACGATCTTTATTCAATTTTATGCTCTAATGCTAATTCGCACCCTCAAAATAAACTTGATTTCTGTTTTTGTACAACCATTCCTGAATTTAATTGGTCGAACAAAAGTTGCTTTAATTGGCTTAAGAGTTGTTGTTGTTGTTATTGCATGCCTCACAACAAACCATCTTCATTTCTGTGAGTTAATTCCGAATGAAACAGGTTAAACTTATGCAGTGACAGTCTCAAACACGGTCCACATTACCTGGCGAGTACAAGACCATTTACAATCAGATTCTTGAATGGCGGTCGGTCGAAGAGAGCCGTCGAAAGGACGAGTAGTGTGTAAAACCTGTTGGGAGCAAGAGAAACCAGGAGTTAGAGAATGACAACGCCTGTTAATACTGACTCCGTCGTTGATGGCAGTCTAACCATAGATTGTAACTGAAGGGTTGTGCTGCTTCGCCAACTCTTATGTACCACAGCTGGTGGTAATTAATAAACTTTTTTCAAGTCCCAGTTTCTCAAAAAACCATGTACTATGTCCACAAGTTTTAGCAAAAACTCCAAAACTGTTTTGTTAATAAATGGGATGACACAAGCACAGCCACAAAGCGTTTCCCTTTAGTTTCCATTTAGCATAATTTATGGAACCTTTACTTTATAAGAGAATGGCATGTTAACAAGACTTATAAGTATATGAAATTTGCGACTGGAATGCTACTTTAGGTTCCCGTAAAAATCGTGTGTTATTTGACAACTTTTATTACATTCCCACACTTAAGGAGGTGGCAAACAACACATTGATATCAGGATCTTACTAAAGCAATACCCCCGAACCAAAATACAAAAACGCCACTTGAATTCAGCACTTCAAAAAATTTGCCAGCTATTTTTACTGCATTGAATAACAATGTCAATTATCACCTCATCCTTCTAAAGACAGCATGGTTTTACTGCTGAACAGCGAGTTGCGCTGCCAATGCCTGAAAACTTGCCCAGCAAGACAAGTATCCATGACTGCGGAATGATTTGTTCGTCCTACAATCCTTTGACTAAGCTCATAACTGACTTACATTTTAAAAACTTTGTCAATCATTTACTGCATTTTCCTACCTCATTAAAGAGGAGTTCAATTTGAGGACAGCACACTTTCACAAGGAATAGAAACCTAGACACGAGCAGAGGAAAGATCTACACACCAGCCTCTTGTCTGATCAATGCCTTCAGCGATGAAATCTGCCGGGAAGCAGTCCTCAAACTCCCTCTTGTTTTCAAACGGGTAGTGCACCTGGGCGTACGGCATGCTACCGCTCTCAAACCAGCAGTCGAAGACCTCCGTGACACGTCGCAGGACACCGCGGCCAGTCTTGGACGGGATGGTCAACTGGTCAATACTGACAAGAAGGAAGAATATTGTGACAAGACATAGTATACAACAAACAAGCATGCCTCCACCATAACGAGGGCAATTTCTTGTCGGAGAAAATAAAAAGTAAATAAGTTGCCAAAAATTGAACAATATCTATACAACAATCATACAATGGCAATTTCCAGTAGGAGAAATGCACCATGGTGAATAAGCTGTCACAAATTTGGATATTTTGTACAATTCTGTGAACAGGCCATTTCACTTCTACCAAAAAAGTGCACAGCAACTACAGCATCGTTTTTGAATCAGTCTCCAGAACGGCTTAGTAGTTTTGATAAAAATGAAACAAGAATTTTGAAATGTGCTTCAGATTTTTATAATCTTTAACTTAAAAAGATCAAAGCTCAAAATCTAGAGATTACATGAAATGACCTCTGTGTTCAAACAGCCATGACAATTTAAAGCCCCAAAGGACCAACCCACAGCTCCACCTAGTGTCTAGTTCCTTCCAACCTCCTATCAAATTCATAGCAGAAGTGATTTAATTCAAGACTTTACATCGAAAATCCCTGAAAGTGGGTGCAATTGATGTTTAAACTTATCAATGGACGTCTTCGAGAAAAAGGTGTTTGTGACTTGACTGCAGTGTTTAGTGTCTTTAGCAGAAAATGCTACAATTGGAATGCTTTGAAAGTCTGACACGCATTTTGGAATAAAGGCAAAAAAGATTCATTAGACAGACAACATGTTGCAGAAGACAACATAATGTGAAAACTGCTCAAAATAGTTGTAACAAACTGAACTCTATCAAGCAATAGTCTGAAATCAACTACTTCCATCTAACGACTGGCCTGACTCACTGTTCACGGTGCAGATCTTTTATGTCCTTAGCTCCAGTTAAAGACTGCAGTTCTTCAATAGATCCCACACAAACAATCTGTAGACGGGATGTACAATCAGTCAACAACAATGCACACACTACGACAGTTAAAGCATGTGATGCAACAGAACCTGCCACAGTTTATATCAAATATCAATTGATAACAATTGTAGTAACAATACATGTCTACTTTAGGTAGCCGTGATATTTAGTCACTTCAAATGAAACAGATTTTTTGCAGAATGTTTTCATTACCAAATATTTTAAAATTGTAATTGCTGTAGATTGAATAATTGTACTGTATGGCTAACTACAGTGTTTGCCGAATTGATGCCCAGGCACTTGATCACTGTATTCACTGAATTAATGCCCCGGTATTTGAATACCGTGCTCGCTGAATTATTGCCCGGGCATATGCTTATCGTGTTTGCCTAATTAATGCCTAGGAACTGGCTTCTTTGTTTGTTGAATTAACATGTGCGTATGAATGAAAGTCCCACTACCTTTAATTTTTCAACGTTTCGTTTTCACATAGAAATTCGCGTCATTTGTTGTTCAACAAAATGTGAAAAAAACAAACCTCCTCTCCATCCTCACTGACCCACAATGGAATGGGTGTACCCCAGTAACGGTTCCTAGAGATACCCCAGTCGTGGGCATCACGTAGCCAGTTATGGAACCGCTTAGTCTGGACAAACTCTGGTACCCTGGAAAAAAGTAGGCTCAACCTAATAATACTTCATCTATGACCATTCTATTCAAACTTAAAACTGCCCTAAGCCCCCTCCATAAAAAACTAGGACCTTTTGATTTAGAGCACTTGCAGATATGAAACTGGTCTCACCTTTTTCTTTTGCAAAATTAGATGCGATTTCCTGCTAGGAAAGATCGGACAGTTCGTTATTGCTCTAGAACAGTCATGGCGGTCATGTTTAGCACAGCCCGTGATCTCAAGCAACAATGACAGTTCGACCCAAGTTCAAAATTCACTTCTAAGGAGCAATCTATGACTAGCTTAATAAAGATAAGTAGTCTAGATCAAATGTTAGTATTTTTTTAACCAAATGCGGGTTGAAAGTGGCTTTATTAAAAGAGAAAGCCATCACATCTGGTCAGTGAAACGGCCTCAGAGAGACACTGGCTTCCGTACAAAGGTTTAGTGGCAAAAATTTCGGGCTAAAGCATCCTTCTCCAATGCCATGGATGTTTTAATCACCTCGATATCGAATCCTATCACTTCATAACAAAAATACAACTTTATTATGGACCAAAAACTGAGCAGTAAACAATGACTCACCAGTAGGCCTTCTGGTTGTTGGCCAACAGTTTCTCTACAATAGGCTCAACACGTACAAAGATACTCGGCACGGCCTTGTAGATTAATGGGGTCTCAGACCTGCACAACGGAGAGAATGTCATTATTTCACGAAAATCACAAGCTTGGTGTTGAAAATGGCATCACGCCTACATGTGTCGAGTTTTAATTGTTGGACTATGCTGTAGACGTCGTGCCAACACTCATTTTTAGTACTATATTTAAAGGTCACAGATCCAAGGCTGGTCTCGGCATGCTGCAATTGTTTCAATTCCTCAGTTGTTTTCAAAAAAAATTAACGAAATCTCTTCTCAGCAAAAAATTTTTAGCTAACTTTCCAATGTTTCCGACACATTTCACTTTGGGTTTTCGTCCATCTTCAGCAAAGTTGGATGAATTTCGACAATATACGTCAACTATTTTGCAAACTACCGTGCCAACTTTTATAGCAAGCACATGCAGTAGGTATGTCCTTGAAATCGAAGGAACTTTGCATAGCCTCACCTCCAACAAAATGGGTAGCTGTGTTTAGTCGTGCTCTGGTGAACTAGGCGGCCATTTTCTTTTAGTTTCTTCATAATGTTCTTGTCGGCATCCTGTTGTGGACAACAAAATGGATTGAAGTGAGATTGCGCACAAACATACCAGGCTCACAACTTGTTTGACTATTACGTTGGGACACAAATGTATTATCAATGGATAGTTTTACTGACGACAGTGTAAGATAAAGATGAAATGCAAATTACCAACTAGCTGTCAGAATGGGCTCTCGTTAACCCACAAATGAGCCCAGAACAATTGACAGCTGTATTTGGAGGTCACATTAATATTATAGCTCTTCATTTTAATTTTTCTACCACACTGAATTTTGTTCCATCTTACACGGCATTAATCATTGGTTAAACACTGGTTAAATACGTCGGACATAAAAGCACCAATCCCTATGCACTGCTAGAATGTGAAATAAAAACCGAGCCAATAGCAACTTCTCAAAATACAACAGTGCCCTCTCTGACTCTAATGTATTTACCCACAATGCTGTGCATCAGTAGCACATTCCTCCCACTGCTGCTGTGCATGCAATACAATATATCATTCTTCACTTGACCGACTCGGCTCAGAAGTAAATTAGTGGACCAAGCTCTCAAAAATTAGGTCAACCATACAATGCCTTTTTCTAGCTCCTTTTTCCTTTTTCCAACAAGAATTCATCTGCGTTTTACCTTCACATATTGTCCATAGAAGTCAGTGACCTCCTGTGTGAATTTTCCGCTAGCGTCGACAGGGCAAATCATTTTACCATCCCTGGTGATGACGTTGTTAGCCAGACACACTCTGTAATCATCCTACACAAATGAAAACAAATATCAAAATATGTTGTACAAGAAAGAGATGTCGCAAAATTAGACAAACAACAGTTAACCGATTCCTTATAAAGCTAAAGATAGTGATTTGATTTCAAAACAAGGATAACTATTAATTGACACATATCAACAACCAACAGCAGACGCACAAAACATCTTCGTTAAGAAATGGCCATGCACAAGTGACACCTGTCTGTCGATAAGTGAAGCTTAGCCACATACGCGTACGTGTACAAGACAAAAGTAATTAGACAAAGTACCCTTTTCCCACCATGAGAGATGATTTTGTTAACAGCAAAAATGACAAATAATAGCCATGAGGATGGCAAAATTCTAGTTACAGACTGTCTTCGCCACACTACTAACTTTCCACCTACTTTCCCTTCATTCTGGTAAGGAGGGAGAATCACTATGAAAATAAATTTCTATTCTGCCCAGCTGTCATGACGTGGAATTCTGGGTAATTCTGTCCACATACTTTTGGTGTGTACTATAGCATGCAAAAACATCTAAAATAAGGTAAACCTTCAGATATAGGTGCCTGACTCTAAACACTCACATACACGGTTGGCATGGATATGTGGATATACTTAGTGAATAATTCATTTTATCTCATATGTTTTGGCATTGAATAACCCACGATATATACCGTGAAATACGGGAAAGTTGAGCCAGTCCGTATACAATGGTAGAAGCCGTATTTCATGGTTGGTGTGCATTCTCCTGGTGGAGTAAAATTGTGTGTACAATGCAAAATTTGATTAGGCTTGTTCATTTGTGTTACCTAAAACATTGACCCAAGGCGTTTTTTCTGAAAAAGCAGTAGTACTGCTCTAAAAACAGTAAAGATTTACCAATGAAAATTCCGACGCGTGGTGATCAGGCGGCCATTTTTAGGTCTCGCTAGTTTCAATCTGAGTCATAATAAATAGGTCAATTGCCAGCTACATAGCGTCCCCGGCCAATAAAATCAGCCAAAAATCTAATTCAAATCCAACGAAAATGTTTTGTAATGGCTGAATACAGTCTACCTACACTGAGAATATAAAGGTGTTTACAGGAAGTTGCAACATAATAAAGAGTAAGTGTTTTTTACTGACACAGTCAATCATTTGCTCGTAGCGTTCCTCAACTTCCCCTCTCTCCCTCCCTGCTGGTGTAAAATCTGCATTTTGCGACACAGTCCCTACCTCAAATTCTGCAAATCAGCACAGTTTCCACCGTTATTTTCCAGTGCTGTGATCAACACAGGGAAAATGTTTCTTTTACAATACACATTCCAGAAGCTAAGATACAAAAATGGACAAAAAACTAAGAAATTCATCGAAGCTAAAACGACACACTGTTGCACAACTGCTCAGTTCATGTTTCAATTTTTATATTCCCAGATGAGCTGGTTCTAAGTTTCCGATAAACTTTTGATATTACTGAAAGGTTCATTGTTTAATCTTGTATATTTCACAAACTGAAAATTCTTACAATTCCATTACGAAATAAAACTTGACTGGTTATTCAGCACTTTCACACTCAGATAATCTTATCGCTTAACCGGCATGGGTACGGTACCGTGCTTGGCATACATATGATGTCATATAACAACAAGATGAAGCGCACGACTACAAGATATCGCCGCGATGATGCAAATAAGTTCATATATAGGGGATACATAGGTTATCCCACATACATAGGAATACTACTGCCATATCTTGGCAAGAATTCATTTTAGCTGGGAAAGTTCCAACCAGATCGAAGTGGTATGACTAGACAAAATACGTTTATTAATTCCCTCAATTTCCAGTCAGCTTCGAAGAATAAACCACCCTGCATGTACAGCAGTTAATATTAAAAAAAATTAAGACTGAACAATGAATTACAACCGAAGGCTAATAATAAGATAATCTGCAACTACCATATCTGTAGTGAACAAGAATGTAGTTCCACTAGAAGACAGTGTTACCTCTCCAAAGTAGGGGGCCTGATGTACCACCCCCGTACCACTCTCCTCCGTCACATAAGTATCATTCAGCACTCGGAAGGCGCCTCTTTTCTTCAGCTGAAAAGATGTGGAATTTCATTCAAACTCTGTGGAACCCACGTCCATCAAGTCATTCAATCTATTTCTATTAATGTCAAAATTTCGCAATTTCAAAAGCGCTACCAATTTCCTTCAGCTGAAAAGATAAACAACCGATAACTTCCTCCAAACTGCGTTTAATGGAGTTTTGGAAGACATTATTTTGTTTTGTCTCTAAAATAGATAAATATTAAAACAGTACCTCCAAGAGTTCAAAATGAGTTCAAAACACTAGCTAACTAGAAAAAATCCATAATCACTATCTATTGGAAAACTTAGTGTCCTGAACTCATTTTGGGCTCTTAAGGTAATACTAATACTATAACTTATTGATTCTCTTTTTAGAGAAAACAAAATACCTTCTAGACTTCTGTCCACCTCAGTAGTTGCTAGTACTCACCTCGGCGAAATAAGGAAAAAGTGGAGTGTAGCAAAGTCCGTTTAGCTCCGCCCCTTTCAATTTCTGCATCACTGTGTACTCATCCTCAGTCTTGAACAGCGCTTCAAGCCGTGCCTCCATCATGATGTACACTTTCTCAGTGGAATTGTCTGCAACAACAAAACAAGCGTCACTCAACGGCACAAAAGTCATACAATTGCAACCAAATGTCATAAAGTGGTTCACCACGTGGTTTGTAAGGCCAAAAAAGCATGATCGTTGGTTCTGGTCACTGTTCTTTTAAAGTTGAGTTGGTGGCGCGTGTTTTAGTTGCTCAATTTTTTCAAAAAAGAAAATCCACTCGAGTTAAGCAAAATGATGTACGTTTAGCTATTTTTTACTCATTGCTTGGGAAATAATGTTTCAAACCTTACTTAAGTGCCTCTGTGCAGCTTTTCAAAAACAACTGCATGACCTTGGCTGAAACTGGTGCATGTGGGATTTTTTGGCCTTAATATTTATTAATCCTATTTTTGATCTGTGTAAGTTATGTTTGCGAGCATAATTTAATAAGACAGAACATTGCTTCACTAAGGAAAAATGGAGATTTGGTGTCTTTTGATGATCCTAATTTAGCAAAAAGCGAGTGAAAACGTTACACAGTGCATGTAACTTGAATACATGGAAATTTGAAATGTACAAGCAGCAAACATAATGCATGGCTAAAGATTCTAATGTGGGACATCTGGCATGTCTGGTGTGAACTCAGTGGCTCCCATTAAAAGTCTTCAACATTCCTCGGAGGTTAAGATGAATACTAGCATCAACAGTGTCAATATCATAATCATAAGCCTTTGAAAGAAATCTACTGCTTTCGTGCCAATGCTGAGTGCTGAAAAACTGAATAGTTTTTTGGCGATAAAACAGTTCAACCTGTTTTTTCATTGGTGGAATATCAGAAAAAAGATACTTAGCAGCATCGTACTGACCTTTGACTTTGACGTAGTCCAGTTCCGGGTGAACACACAGAGCCAGATTGCTGGGCAGTGTCCATGGTGTGGTCGTCCAGGCGATCATGGACACAGTGGGGTCACTGTCCAGAGGAAAACTGACGATGACTAGAACGACACGTGCACTGTGACTTATAGATGCTGATGACAATCTCCAGAAGCTAACATACCCAAATGATGTTGGCGCAAAGAAACATCAGTTTTCCACGATTTCATCATGTTTTCTCACACGGTGTAAACATTTAAATTCTCATTTACGAACCTAAACCGTGTTTTTAAAATTGTGAGTCGTGCCTAAGATCGTGAGCCATGATTGAAAAACTGGGCTACATTCATTCCCTAGAACCAAGACATTAGTGAAAAAAGCTAAGTATGATCGCGTGACCATGCATTTTTGCTAGCCTCTCCCGTCTATGGAAGGCAACTTTGATCTCTCATCCTGCCTGGCAAGACAAATGATTCAAATAGTGCTGCAGAGTTTCATTATCCATTTTCCTTCTTTTGCTGCAGCCATAACAGTGGCGTGCTCAGCAAATTAAAATAACGAGATGCTAGCCAAAAGGAAGATTAGGACATGAAAACATGACATGCAATTTGCGCAATGTTTGGATTTGTACCCACGGGAAAGCCAAACGATGACCACAAGCCACTACTATAGTCCTTTCCCAAAATGAGAAGTACCCACATTCAAGGAGTCAGGTACAATGTGGTGGACGGTAGCAAATAACAATGACTGTGTGCAAAACAGACCTCACGTCGTAACTCAACCACATCTAGAACAGCACGTTACTAAGACTTAGCTCTGTTAACTTAGAAAAGAACAAACAGAGGTCAAGTTTAAAGTGGGGGTTAAAGATCAGTTTCATTTTCCAGGTTAGTGAAGACTTTTGAAGCTTTACCTGGAAAACAGCGTAATTAACACACTGTAGTATTTACGATGTTCAAGTTTTGTCATAGAATTAATGCGCTAGATTAACATAATTATGCGAACGAAGTGAACCATCTGAAGTGACCACTTACCAGCAGGGTCCACAACTTCCTTGTAGTTTTGACCAGTTTCAAAGTTTGACAAAGGAGTGTTGCACGCCGTTGAGAAGGGCATCACCTTGGAACAGAATGGACATGAGTGGGAATGTCATGTGGTTGGGTCAAACAAGGCAACATTAGTTCTGGTCTTTACTTGGACTCATTTTGAGACCTGTGCTCACTGACTAAAAATTTTTAAAAAACACGTAAGGCTTGCTACTTTACCACCAGAAACTCAAATTAAACTTAATACGAATTCTCAATTAAATTCTATTTGTTTTAGATAAAATTTAACTCATGTTAAAAGGACATTTATCGTGACTATGTTTCGAATGAAATTTTCTGTTAAAGTCATTCTTTCAAAATGAAGCGGAAAGAGTACCCTTAAAAGATGAAGAGTTCCTCTCATTTAGCGTGAAATATTTGTCACAACCGTCTGTTGCACTAAAGAATTGAATCATCCAAGTAGTTGGCAAGCTTAATAAAAACATGAAAATTTTGAGACATCCAGTTGAGAAAACAAATAAAGTTTGAGTCTAATACTGGAATAAAAACTTAGCAACGTTGCGTCCGCATCTCACGGACTTCTGCTTGAGCGCATTGAGAGTCCCTCTTTAAATAAAAGAGACGGTTTAAGATTAGATTTGTCACACATATGGGATGGTGTTCTGACATCAATGCCACGCCATCTGGTCAAAATGCCACCAATTGGCCAGAATAACGATAACGTCACAGGTCAAGCTGAAGTCCATGAGATGCGGACGCAACGTCGCTAATTTTTGTAAGTTTTTATTCCAGTATTAGACTCATATTTTATTCGGCAAGCTTAATTCAATGAAGTTGCGAAAAACTTTAACCATCAATGCACAACATGTTCAGTGTCTGGCGGTCTACCTTAAACCCCCTATAGACCAGTCCACTGTCATACAGCTGTTTAAAGATCCACCAGATGGACTCCATGAACCAGGGGTACATAGTCTTGTAGTCATTTTTGAAATCTATCCATCGCCCGAGACGGGTGATTATAGTCTGCAAACAGAAATGGAATGTGCCATTAGCAAAAGATAAATGGAGAAAATTGTTATCTAGTTGAGAAAGAAATCTTGCATAAAGTCTACAAAACTGCCCATTGAAAACCAGCATGAGGTCTTACATAGCTCATGCAGAACAAGGTTAGCACCATGATGCCAAAAAAGTGGGACAAAAACACACTGTGCTCCTTTTCTTGCAAAAAATCTATCGGAACACAATAAAACACCAAAAACACAAATTACAAATCATTGAAAACGAGATATGTCAACTTGTCTTATTTCAGGACTGGATTTTTTAAGTCACGTCACATAATTAGATCAAAACTCGCCATTCTGTGACACGAGATGTCCCATGGAAATAGTCGCATTATCTCAGCAGCATTCATTTATCTTTAAGCCCTGATACATACTATCTAATTTGTGCACTCTTCTTTAGCAATGAGAATGAGTCTATTATAAAAAAGTTATAGGCAAATAGAGAAACAATGAATGAGGTTTTTAAACAAATGAGACTTTAAACTTAACAGCACAAAAATAATGGCAAAAATCAAACACTTTTTCATTTTTAAAGGCTTCTAACAATACCGACACTGCCCAAAATTTCTTAAAACAGTATCTGATAGTAGTTATTGTACAGAATAAAATGTTTGTTTCATGCAACTGATCATTTATGAGAAAAATATTGAAATATAACTGGTTTGCTGTTAAGAGTGCAATTGGTGAGCATATATTGTAGTACCACGTTTTGACATATGACAACATGGTTCTCCTCCTTCAACAATTAATGAACACAATTTCTCCAAACAAAAAATAGAAGATATTCCATTTTCATGCGCCTATTACAAGTTTATCAGCACCACAAAGCTCAACAAGACACAAGGTTACAATGACAGATAGCCACAGTGGGGTGAGTCATTCTTATTGGGCGCCACTAATAACGAGCACTGCTCACAAATCCATGGAGGCTAATCTACCTAATGCTAGACAGAGATGAAAATTAGTAATATTCTGGATGAATAATAATAAAAATGTTCTGGGACAATTCAAACTAGTACAATGCTCGATTATCTCCCACTAAACCCACAGACCGTCAAAATGAACAATTACCCCACGTTCCCCAGAGCATCTCATGACAACAGTTGATCAACATGGATACTTACCTCCCATTCGGCAGAATATCTCATGACAATTTTCCGACACTCAGCATTATATTTGTCAATGCCAAGCTTTGCCACGTCATCAGGGCCACGGATACCAAGTGTCTTGTCAATCTCGTATTCCTACACGATCACAAAAGAAAATATTATCTCACATCATGCTATACTTTTTGGCACTTATGGTCTAAAAAATTTTGACGTTTCATTTTTTCATTGTATTTGGTTTCATGTTTGATTAAGATGGTGACTGAGGATGTTTTATTTTCCATGTAGCATTGTTTTTAAGCCTTTTTCTGAGGCACTCTGTGTTCTCTATGTTACCATAACAACAGTGACATCACATTGATGACAATCACGTTCCTTTTCCTTTAAGACATATTTTTCATTAAACTCCGGGAAAATTTTCAGAATCAACTGTTCGGAAACCACTGCTGATTAGGGGCTTGATTCTGAATCGGTTTTGAGTGACGTTATCTTTAGCAATCATCAGACGACGCTGTCCTTCATTTCCATGCGAAGATTTGCGTCTGGTTGTGGCGACATCATCTCATGTACGAGAATTTTGCAATTCATTTGTTTTGGCAAAATCACTGAACTGATTTTACTGTTTTGGAATCACTTTGATGTTTCTCTTTAGCGACAAGTCATCAAATCATTGCAACATTACATACCATACAATCAAGCAAAATTAAATGACTATCGCTTGTTTTTTTTTTTGTTTTTTTTTTATCGCTTGTGTTAAGTAACTGCAAGTGTATATACGATCAACATCTCCATTTTTCTTCCATTGTTTTTTTGTTTTTTGCTAAAACATTTGAGAAGTACCACTAACCACAGGCAGACCATGGCAGTCCCAGCCAAACCTCCTCTCCACATGGTAGCCACTCTGATGCGCCCAGCGCGTCACGATGTCCTTAATGGTGCCGGCCAGGATGTGGCCATAATGAGGCAGACCGGTGGCAAAAGGCGGACCGTCATAGAACGTGTAACTGCAGTGGATCAGGTGAACAAGTTAGGAAAGTAAAATGAAGTTTTGGTTTATGAATGGGAATTCTTATCTTGACTTATTCAGTCACTCCAAAGCCGAGGCGTGGTTGACCATTACAGATAACAACCCATGTCAACTATACAAGATGCAGGTCTTGTGAAAAACCTAAATTCTGCCAAAGAAACAAACTTTTTATTTAGCAGACCACCTCCTGCTATAAAGCTTCTGTAGGGTTGCTCTGTAATCAGTGTGGGAAAGAAATGACAGTTGGTTATAGCTGGAGACTATGCTCAGCCTACAGTCAAACACAAGACGACCCTGGTAAGAAGCAATTAAAAACTGTCTCACTTCATCCAAGTCCAGAATTCACTTGGCATGCCATCTGGACCCGGACTCTAATCTAAAAACTCAAGACTCGACCGACTCGATTCCCAACCAATCACACCACGGGATTTGTGTACAACTTTGTAAGTTGACTTGAAGCACACCATGCAATTGCTTAATTCTTTGAGTCGAGCTTCTCGTACAGAGATTCGACCGTGGGCCCTGGACGTAAATATCATAAGAAAACTAAACCTAAACCCTTATAATAAAATAAATGTCTTATTTTGAAAGCGCAGGGTTTATGGCATGACTTGCGGCAATAACCTACGTTCTGTTGTCATAAGTATAAATCAACGTAATGAACATTTTTGCTCTTCCAAAGGATCATCATCGCATTGTTATCAGATGAAATAAACAACATATGGAATTTCCGTGATGACCATACTGCCTGGATGACTGAAACTAACCGGCAGAGACAAACAACTTAAAGGTCACGGTCAAGCTTTAAAATTATAAGGAACAAGACACAGCAGATTTTGTAACAGCAAAGGGCCTGAATAAAAAGAAGGTTTTAGACAGAAGGCACACGTTTAATCATATAGCAGCGCTCAACGCTTAGCTAAACGCTAAGTCGCATTTGGCGACCTGGCAAAAATCCAGGGTCGCCAAAACTGAAAATCTCCAGGCTGGAGCCTAAACCAATTCCCAGGTTTCTAAATTCTTATTCAGGCATCATCAGAAAAGTTAGTCGACCAAAAAAGGTGGGACGGTCATACCTCCACCCATTTTTCCTGTGAATACCAAAATGTAGCCGTACCTTCATTCTCTAATTAAATTCCTCCCGCTGGCGAACAAACATAAAACACAGACTACTGCATGGGCTAGAGGGGCGAATTTCGGCGATCTTGCCCGATTTTTGCCGAGCAAATCTGACTTCTGTTGTGGAGTGAAGTGAATCAATTCACTCCACAATTGATATGCCTGGATGAATCAAAACTTGCATTTCATAATTCCGACTGCTGGCTGTAATTTAAACCCGGTGGTAAATGCGTCGATTGCACAGTGCAATTGTGAATCAAAGGTAATAATATTGGAAAACTGTTAGTAATATAAAGTATGGAAGTCAACACGAACTTTGAAACAAATTTAGTGGGAATTATTGTCAGACTTTGACACTCGGAGTGGCGACTTTGTGGCAACTTGGAATTTTGCTCAGGTCACCAAACACAATCTGAGGTTGCACTGACGACAAGCAGGTCGCCAAATCAAGCACTGTATAGTAAAATAGGCTGTCAGATGAATCAGCTGAAGTTTGATCACGACTCCCGAACCAGCATTGAAAAAGGAAATTTTACATAAAAATTTAGATAAATGACATTACGAAAAAATATAGATGACCCAAACTGTTGAAAAGACATCAACAAACCGTGGTCTATTCTTTGACTGTTTCAAACACGTTTGAAACGCATCAATATTCTTCCATAATCTCAAGACTTCTTCCTCCGTCTTCGGGAAGTTAATAGGCTCATGGGACTGTGCCATGTCTTATCTGTAAATAATAGAAGAGTACTGTGATTCAGCTGCAAAAGAAAACAAATACAAAAATAACAAAGCCAAAGAAGGTGACTAAGGAAAAATGGGGCACTGGTCGGATATAGCAGTCCCTGATTAAGAGAACCAAGCAATCACTGAGTAACGGGCCAGATCACGGGCGGTGCACCATGAGGAAGTGCTGCGCCGCTAAAGCAGATACTTAGTGGATGAAACTGGTTTTCTAACTCTTACCCTGCGCTAGGCAAGCTCAGCCAACATGCCAATTATCCTATTACAATGCATTGGGTGTACTCAATCGACTAATATGCTGCAGCTGGGCTGCGCTAGGACAGTGCACTCACCCCAGGACACTTGTGATTTTCATTCAGAAATTGTAAGAGCCCTGGAACATTGTTTAGATATGTGAGCATGCGCATTCCATAGTTCACAGTTTCCTCTACATTTCTCTGATTTAAGCCACTGTGATTACTAGTTTGGGAGATATAGGCAGGTTTATGTAAAATAAAAAACATATAGTTTCATTTTATCGTTATATGGCTGGAGCCAGAGTGAGAGCATGACAGTGGATCAGTTTACTTTCACTAAGGCTATGATGAAGATTTACGATATGGTGAAAATCTCCTTTAAATTCTGGACAACTTTTATGTTGTCTTCTTTTCTGTGAAATTAACATTTCCCCTTCAAATTTCCAATTTAAAATTGTTAAAGGATAGGGACGTGACAAAAAATTTCAAATTCTTATTTAATATTTAAAAATGCATTGATTTAATAAAACATCAAAAACAGAGTCAAACAAAAAAAAATTAACAAAATCCATTAAGCCGTTGACTTTTTATGAACGTTTGAAGAGCGATAATTAGCCCTTTTTTTTAGTCCTCTGAATACATGGGAGTAAATGCGCATTCATGTGACCCAAAATTAGTTTTTTCACAATAACTTCCTCAATACTTTTAATAACAACATGAAAATTTCAGGATATGACAATCCTAGCATTTACTTGGTGAGAAACATTTTTAAGAAAACAAAAAATTCCAAATTCCAAAATGGCGGACAATATGGCCACCATTATGACTGCAAAAACGTCTTATTGTTTTACGTTAATGAACTATATGGTGTAATATACCATTAACAAACTATATGGTGTGATATACCAAATGATAGGTCTTTTCATTGCTTTTTTGAAGAGAATGGAGAAAAACATGTTTAGGCAATATTTTCGACATTTCCGCAATAGTTGCCAAAATGGCTGCCAACATTACTGCATTAACGACCACAAGAAGAGATTGATTCAGCAACCATGTAACCATGATGTACACGTAATAAATGAATATTAAATGTGTTTTTATGAACTGCACGGATATCATACAATTGTGTTATGCATACATGTTTATTTTGTACAAAATGGCTGCCAAGATGGCTGCCACCCATAACAGAAAAGTAGTTGTAGTAATACAATTTTACAAGATAAATGAAACCAAAACGAGATTCGTTCAACTTTAAGAACAAATTTTTGCTTGAC
>NMRA01000013.1:707295-802253 GCA_002633005.1 Phoronis australis | reverse complement strand
AAATCATGGCAATATTGTGAAGAAAATCTAGCCAAAATCACACTTCAACATAATCAAAGAATTCAGGTTTTGAGCCAATCAAATCTCTGGGATTTGATCACGTGACCAAAATTCGCCGGACCAAGATTACCTATACTACACCTTACAAAGTCATTGATATACAAAAACTACACATGAAAATGTATGGAACTTCATCCAAATTGATCAATTCTGCTATTAATTTACATAAACTAGTCAATCTACCTAATTTAAGAGCAATTGTTAACCATAAACGGCAATGCCGATACACTGGTCCGTTATGGCTGGTTGGCGAGAATGCCTGCCTCGGGTCTTAATTTTTACGGAGTTAGCAGACCATGATACGGTGATTTGATTGAATTGAAATTTGGTGAGCAGTTGCAAAAGATATAAAATAAGAATAAAGAACACATTTCATAAGAGAAAATAACTTACCTTTCAAAATACAAGCAGTCAAACAGGAGCGAAAAATTCCCCCAACTTCTCACCAGTGACATGCTTTGACAAGAATGAAAATTCAACAAAGAAAATGACGTATGCCCAGAAGAATTTACGGTCTACGTCATCAATAATGTGGTTCCCTGTTTTCTTGGTTTCTGGAGGAGAGAGAGCTGAAATACTATAGCCACCGTGAGACAATGGCTGTCTTATCGATAATCGCCATTACGCAATATCTGGGAAAAGCCAATCAGCGTTGAGACAAGACTTTGTCACGTCCCTATTGTTAGGTCATTAGTCTGAATAACCTTCATAACAGCTTAGTGTACACAAATAGTGGTGACCTACCTAGCTCAGCACACAGGGAAGTAGTCTGAATAAAGGTTCAGCAGGATAAGGGCTAAATCAGAGACAATATCGGATCGATATCCAAAAAGTGCACAAAATTTGGATAATTGCCATAATTTATGGCATAAAGCTCTCGAAACGTCAGGATGAAAAAAAATAGAAAATGAGACAGAGGCAAGACTACGTTAAAATCAACTGCTGCTGCAAATTTGCCAACAATAAAGTGAAACTAGAAGGGTGATGAAATATGGAGCAACACAATAGGACTATACACTTCACCAACTTTTGCCAGACAGTGACATTCCGAAAAATGAAAACAAAAATGAAAACAAAAAAGTCGGGTTACTTCTTGTGGTTATCTATAATTTGCGAGCACTCAAATATTTTCTACATAAATTACAATCAATATACTAGAGTCTACAACATTCTATCATTCAACTTTTCAATCTTTCTTGCAATATGTATATTACCTTACCCGCCACGGCAATCGCCGAACACAGGAAATCACTCTCACGCCGGACCTTTGACCATGCGCACTGAATTTCCGCGAGTTGAAAAATAATTTTCGAAATATATGTGGTCTTATTTTTATGTAAAAACTGCGTCTTGAATTTCAATTCCAAAATATACAAACACTCATGCCAATATAACTTGATTTTTTAACTTAGGTACATACAAAATAGTCGAAGACTTTTTTAGTGAATGTTCATTTCCGTTCCACGACATCAACAACTTTGAAAAAGCAAAGAAGGAATATTTATTGTCGTTGTTGTGCAAACGCCTGTGCTTGTTCGTGTTTGTAACCGTGATACTGTTCTATGGGATCCGATGATTCTTTGCCATTTGCTTCATAAAAATGAACGGTGAATGTTCATGTTGTTAAACACTCTTAAAGGGCACATCGGATGTAGCGGTCCCGGTCACCGAGTATGTCAATGTGTCAGACCACAGGGGTCCTCAGCTTCTGATCATCCCCAATACACTACATATAATACTACTACTAGTATTATATGTAGTGTATTGGGGACGGTCAGAAGCTGAGAACGCCTGTGTGTCAGACGAGAGAAAATCAGGCAAATTGCTGGTGTTCAGGGAAAGCTGGTTTCTGACAATGAATAATGTGAATGGGCCCATTATTCAACAAGTGAACCTGACCTCTAAATTGGGGATTGCTATATCCGACCTGTGCCTTTTTTGGTTATTGACTATTGTGTTTTTGAATTTAAAGCAGTAATAACAGTATAAACCCTCAACGCCAGAAATTTGTAACATTTTTGATACGCTAGGTGACGCTTAGCGCAATGTCCCTAACCAATCATAACAACGCATAGTAAGGTTAAAGGTCAGGAAGCTTGCCTGGCTCTATTAGAGTGAGCCGAAGTCAGTATGTAGTCTGCAGAGCAACTACTTGTCAAGTTTACAATAACAGTATTTGGAATTTCTGGAATCCCACGGTCTACAGTATGACAGTGCTAGCTGGGTCACCGGGTCACAGCTCTCTGTTAACTTGTACACATAACCACAACAAAAGTGAACTGAACGCCAGCCAGCCGCGTGTGCTTGCATTGACTTAAAGCGGGCTGCCAAAGCGCTTTTTATTATTTTTCAAGTGTTTACCAATACATATTTGTGTCCGGAATCCACTCCAATGTAACAGTATTGAATTCAGACGAAGGACAACGTACTGAGGGTCACAAAAAACGAAACAGCATTTTGAAGATAACTATAGTATCAACTACTCACAGCTGGCGAAACCTATATTGCATTAACAGATGATAAAATGAACATAACAGTTTCTTACCGATTCTGAGCCAATCTCTCATCTACAGAATGCAAATTTCATTTCAAGACAGCCAAGCGATCAGCAACATTTCATCACAGAGCACTGTACGTGGATCCATTTTCTGAACACAAGAGACGTGGAAAAATTTTCGAAAAACAGCATGAAATTTGGATCAACAACCTCTGAGTACTCCTGGTAGTCACCTAGGCTATCGGCAAATCCGCTGGCAAAATGAATTCAGCCACAAACTTGACTTCAAAATGAGCTATGCGCTCAAATATTGGCTTCCGGACGATCGTTAACATAGGCCTGAACGGGGCAAACTTCAAACTTCAAGAGACGTGGAAAAATTTTCGCCAGTGGCGCTGATATTTGGCAGTAACAAGTCTTAACATATACTCTATGCGACAGACTATCGGCAAATTGTGTAGTTATCTCCCCTCACTTATAAATTCCTGATTATAGCCTGTTCTTGTGTATTTCTTATGGAGGGCTGCTGGCAAGATTTAGCGCATGCGCAGTAGTGCTTGTTACAAATTTCTGGCGTTGTAGCCAGCCAGCTAGAGCTAGCTGTATGCAGACTGTCGTCAAAATACAGCTTGGTACCACTGTGTGTTCTTCTTCCGTAGACCCCAAATTACACATAGCCAGGGTAGTTCTGGTCGTCACCTCGCCGTGAAACTTGTATCAATATGTAAAGCTAAAGACCGGATGGGGTGCATGCAAAATCTGGGAATCAACCGATACTCACCTTGCCCATTACAGCCATTCAAGTGAAAAACAATGCAATAAATGTCATTTTCTTTCGTCACTCTCTGCCTTTTCTAACAATGATTAATATGTCGTAGTTTGGAAAACAGTACGCTCATGTCACACGCACGCGCCATTTCTTAAATCTTTGCAACATCTCTCGGGAGATGATGATAGCTTGGCAGAAGCAAAATTTCTTCTGAAATTCGTTTTTTCGGTATCAAAATTCTAAAAACTTGTAATGAAGTGAAACCAGTGCCGATAATTTGTTGAGACGTGTACGCAACCTGGTGAAAGAACAACAGTTGATTGAAGACTGAATCGGTCAAACAAGAAACTGGTCAATAGGTGACGCAACATTTCATGGTGCTGAAAGCCGTCGCTAAAGATCGCTCTACAAATTTAGCAGTGGAATAACGGTAGACCACCATTTTTCCTACACCGTTAAATAATTTAGTTCTAGGAAGACTGTAGTTTTTAATGAAACTAATTTTGTGTCATATTTTATCTTACCACTTTTTTACCCACATTGGTGCAAGGCTGTATATTTAGTATACAGCTTTGTACCAAGGCTAATAAAACCCATGTTCCCATTTAATGCATTGTCTCGACTTGTTCCTTACCTTACCTTACTCTGATGATAGGCTTTGAGTTTTGAAAGAATGGATTGTTCCTTTATTCAGCCATCAGTGTCTACAAGTTGTCATGTCACTATGTGTCATGGTATGTGCTTAGCATTGTATCATGCATTAACGAGCTTTCAGTCCTTTCAAAACCCACATTACATGCAAGAAGCAAACTTGTGACTTCGACCACTTACGGCTAAAGAACGAACACTTTGTTATTCCATTGAAACCAGTGTAATCTGCAGGATATGGATGTGTTGCTGTACGAAAATGATTCACTACAAACGCTTCAACTTAAATGTGAATCTTTATCCATACAAGAGAGTTCATAATAGAAAAAAATAAATTGGTTCAACTGAACTACAGTACTTAAATGATCGCTTCCCTTACACTGTAACTCGAACTACTAAAGAGTTTGTTAATTTGAGACTATAGTATTTTGTCATAATAGACATGTAAATAAGCCATACTTATTGTCACAAGAACAATTTGACTGGTAGTTGTTGTTTTTTGCATGCAACCAAGTAAATAATGCTGGCATGTTGGTCTGATTTTGCTGTGGTTCTTTCTTTTCAAAAATTTTTGTATTTTGAGTCTTTGACTAAAATATCTTCTCTAAATTCCACAGATAACTCTCAGTAGGGCAAACAAACTGTGTGTACAGGTTATCTACCAACCTGTAGTTGCAGGAGGAGGCAGTTTGTGCAGACTAATGGAATGCGTACAGTACAGTTGATCCTTGTATGATTTTTACTCATTGTTGTATTGCAGCGTACTCCTTCGACGGACTGTTTGTATTTGGCTTACTCTTGATCTGCACATGTGCTTATGTCAAGAGAGTACCAAGACTCAAGAAATGGTTACTCTCTGAAAAGAAAGGCTTCATGGGAATTTTCTACAAAGGTTCGTCGCGTAATTGTCTCATACTTTGGTTAGTTTGGTAACAGTCCTTCATTCAAGCACGTTCTTTGGAAATTCAATCACGGGTAGCTGCATTTGAAAAGTCTTTGACGATTATACATTTGCGTGGGGAATTAATTCTCCACCATAAGGTAGCATCGGATGCTTTAAGAAAATGCTAGTACCCTTGAAAGCAGCAATGATCGGTGGAATTTCAAGGTCAAGCCATTGAGCAACTGAGATTTTAAGTTGTATTTGACGAGTTAGGTTCCAGCTGAACTCACCGTCGGCCATCTGAAGTCACAAACTGGACCCTGCAATGCTACATTCAGTACTCAAAATCGACTGAAGTTTCTTCCCATCCCATCTTGCCAAATTTTCAACAAAACGTGTCTAAAACATCCAAGTATTTGCCCGGGTTTTGATCGGCAGCAATTCACCAGACCATTAATTTTTCATTGCATTTTTAAACAATGTACACAATACTTGCTAGATACACTGTGCAGAGCTCAACGCTTAGCGTAACGTCGACTCACCTAATGCGACATGGCAACATTCTCACGTTGCCAAACAGAAACCGAGATTGCCAAAATGAGGAAACCCCATTTGTGTGGTGCATAAGTCCCAACTCCCACACGTGATGTGTAGTTGGTTGGCGACGGTTAGGACTGAAAATCTGGATTATCTGAAATGGTAACTTACCAAATGCCTACTGGGATACGCGAGAATGGGAATTATGAGTATATCCTGTGCTTGGTAATGACCAATTTTTCCCAATATCCTGCGCAGGCTCGCCTCTTGCCTAAGAAATGCAGAATACGTTATCTGACTCCCCACTATGTACTTCCTACAGTATTTTAGGCATGTACTCGACTACTCCTTTGTGTGTGGCGACTAGAGATTTTTACTTGGTCGCCAAACAAATTATGAGGTTCGTGTATTACCTGTTGGTCGCCAACTTGAGCTGTGTAGCACTTTGAGATAGGATCCCTGCTATTGGAGAACTGTTCAAAAATGGTTGTCAAGCAGAGATTTTGATAATGATGCTTGCTGAATATAGTTTTTAAGAGTGGTTTGATTGTGTTCATAATGAAAATTATGCTTTTAAAGCATGTAAAGTATGCTAATTTGTGAAGTGGCCCAACATTAACCTTTAACCTTTCTTTGTAGGTGCTGTGATTGGCTCAAGGTTACACTTGCCGGTGGCTCTGTCGTGTGTTATGATGGCTATCTATGTTTTAGTGCTCAGATGACCCAGATAAAATCAGCTGCTGTGTAAATAGTGTACATAAGCACTGTACATACAGAAGGTTATTAACTTGGGACAGATCTGTAGTTATTTATGATTGCATGTTATTGCTACTTAATAAAAGAATTCGTTTAAATCTGTGGTACAAGGATTAACTCGTGTCCCTTGCTCGGCCCAGGGGTTTATATAACCACCGTCTTGGCTGTCTTTTGGATGGCCAAAAGGTTATTTGGGATGGGTTTGACAGGACGACCTGTCAAAACTTTTGACTTATTCCACGTTTAACTATACATGCACACACCCAGGGGACCTCAAATGAGCTCCCCCCATTTGGCGAGGTGGGCAAAAAGTGAAACAAAAACTCCGTAAAAAGTAGAACACAAGATGAAAGTCCACTAAAAAATCAGGAAGTACTAAAATTTGGCAAACGCACAATTCATAGCTCTGAACATACCCCGTGAAACTTCGTAAAAGGTCCACATTTTCAAAAATTTAAGCCTCCATTTTTATGCTGAGTGTGCGCATGCTATATAACTGGTCTCGATGTATTCCTTATTCTGACAAACAAGAAGTGGTTCCAGTGCTTGCAAATGGCTACATCATGCATCTTTAAACAGTTTCGAAAATAAGCAATTTTCTGACGGTGTCTTGATGTTTCTGGGAAGACATAACATTCTTCCAATCTTTTGATTCTTTGGTTTTGTGCCAACTTGACGTGTTTTTCTGTTCGAGTTCAAGTGAATCTTACCAACTGTGAAATCCCACAGATGTGCCAACAACAATGGAAAATGCATGCATTTAATATGTACAATAACAATTTATTTTGATAAAATATGAAAACAAATACAAGTTTGTTAACTTATGTATCACTTGCAACAAGAGAAGAGTTTATTTCATAATCTACTACAAGGATAACTAACAGATTGGTTTTGTTCTATAAACCAAAAACTGATTTCTAATGCTTGAATAATTATAATCTTATAATTAGCAATATTGATTACTGTATCACCTGGTTTCAGTGTAAGACCCAGGCCGAGTACTGTAGATGCAAGAATCTTACAACGGCAACTTGTGTGATCATGTGCTTTACTGGTAACACATGGCAAAAGCTTTCATTTTTGGGAGGTTCTCACATCTAAAGAATCCACAGCCAAACTAATTTTGCAAAAAAATACTTTCACATCAGTTCTATTACATTAACAACCATTTAGACAACCACGTTAACATTTCAGACTTCCTCTCGAAATCTATTTAAAAACTACACTAGACTACGAAATGCAGAACTGCCTCCACGTCAGCTCCAAAACAAAAACATAATCACGTACAGTGTTTAAATTTCATTATAACTCTCATTAAACCTTAAATTTACACGATTTTCTCTAAACAGTATACCTTATAGGTTTTAGTTTCACGCACTTGGTTGACTAAGAATATAATTCAAACAAACTTTAATCGGGGCTTGAAATTTTCCTCTTATAAGAGGATGTCATCTTTTTTGGTTATAATTTCCTCTTATCATTCATTTGACTTTATTCATGCAAAAACGGTTATTTCAATTAAATTTTTACAACACAAAAACGTTTCTCTCACACAGGCCTTTGTTTGTAGAACAATCCAACAACTGGAAAATTTTCCTTTTTTTGTCATTGGTCATTCCAAGCCCTGCTTTAATAGAGGAAACCAATGCGAGATATTCGCCAAGCGATGGCAACAAGTCACTTGTGACTGACAGCAAACACCTTCCACCTGATGATTAGACTCTTCAATACAAAATATTTTGAACAAATTATTTGTCTAAAATGGTAGTTTTGATAGCCCATGAATGAAGTTTATACCCATATCAGCTAGGTCACTATTGGCTGCTTCCAATCGAAGAGACGAGTCTCCAATACTTAGCTTCCACCAGATGGCACTTACATACATGATCTCTAACACCGACAAATAATAATTTTAACTAACTCAGAACATGAGAGCTGGTGCACTTGAGTGAGCAGCGATAATTTAAACTCCAAACAAATCTGGCTCGGTGAACATTGTCGGGACAGGATCTAATCTTTCTATTCAAACTCGAAATTATTCTTAGCATTTTCCATTCTACTCTTGCTTGAACTTGAGATAAGTGTCTATTATACTGTGCTCGAGTACATTATTGTTCAGGCAAAGGTGTTTCTTGTCCAAGTTCGTATTTATTGACCCCTAAATTTGACCTAAAAACTCGAATACAATCTTCTTGAGATTTTGAGTAAGAACTTGAAAGTTTCGAGTTCCCACTTGAACTTTTGACCTATACGATGGGATCATTAAGTGCAAGCTAGGATCAGACAGTTATCCACCTCAGCCATTATGTACTCAATTATAGAATAACAGATACTCATCCTGAGTGCACAAAATGAATTCAAGTAGAATAGAAAATGCCAAAAATAAGTTTGATCTCAAGTGAAAAGATTGTACCCTTGTTCCCGAACTCCTGACTGAGCCGGAGACTGGTGGACATAACATGAACAAACAGAAGTCTTCACAAAATGTTATCTACAACACTAACCATAACCTTGACGAACAACATTGGCTTAACAACACGACTCAGAAAACACAGTGTTTGAACCGATCTTATGATCTTTGACAAATATTATTTGCAATTCAACATAAAAGAGTTGACATGAACAAATGGTGATAAAAACAATACCCAGCACAACACCAAGACTAGAAATCTCCCAGTCGATTTGTAAATTCACCTGAAGAGAAAACTTTATGAAGAGTTAAATCGAGCTGTTCTCAACACAATTATATAACATTATACATTACGAGAGAACAACTGGTTAAACTCCACCGGATATCTCTGAACCTGAGCTGGGTTGTGTAAAACTTTAAAAACTTATCCACAAGATAAGTGTCGCATGAAGTCAAGTGTACTTCTTAAAAATGGCAACGTGTGGCATGATAATGCAATGTTGATGTTATCAAGTGTACAAGTTTTATGCCACCGCGCCCTGGTGACCACGAACTCAAACCCAAGTTTTTTTGTGTTTATGAACAGTGAGAACTACCTCATGACCAAACACCACTGCTTCCTATTCAGACTAACAAACCCTTTCGCACCAATTCAAAGTGGAAACCTATACGTTAGCAACCAGGCATAATCAAAACACGCCTGTCGGTAGCATTCGCCGAAGTCATCACGCGATGACCACGGACTACTGCTGCACAACTTTCTTTCGACGTTTCTCCAGGATGGGATTGTTCGACTCGGACAGTGTCTTGATGTGTACTTGGTCGTAGTCGACACGCATCTCGGCAAGAGCAGCTGTCATCTCGTCCTGAAACACAAGCCGACCATTCAGCCTTAAAGTCCCCCATGCCAAGTTTTGATTCACAAAAACCTTACATAACAGCTTAAGCCAAGATTTGAGGGAATACCCATCCAGAGTTCTGTATCATCACTCTCCCCACACCATACCCATGATAAAAATATTTTCAGATCAAGGGTCTTGCAATGCGACCCACAGGTGGCGTGTAAGAGAGAAATAACATTTTCTCAGCCAGAACTCAGATTAATGTAATTAACACGAGAGAGCAAAATATAAGACTGTGAGATTCGAAAAGCCTGATAGCGACATAGTTGGATTTGAGGGGTACGAAGTCCCAGTCACCCATTCCGGACACGACCAAAAAAGGTTTATTTCCATGTTGAAGTGAATAAAATCAGAACTACATACTATAAAAGCTCTGTTGAACAACAATTGGGTCAAACTTGGCACGGGACACTTCAATAGCCGAAGTGAACAATTTAGTGAAATAGGTCATTTCAAATGTTTTGGAAATACTTGACAAACTAGGTTCACTCTTACTCATCAGCAATTCCGTGCTTGACCTAAAACTGTGGAAGTCTACTATCACCATGTTACATTTTGATGTCATCTCAACAAAATATGGCTTCTCAACTTTGGAACATTCACGTAAGAACGCTAGGCCATTTATCTTTTTCTTTCTAATAAAGTCACTGCAAAGGTGCCATATCATGATACAATAGTCTGGGGTAATGAACTCAAAGTAAATTTAGTCAGTGGTTTGACCCACTTAACTCGAAGCTTACTGACGGACCCAAATTAATAGCCATCATGTCAATAACTAAGGATGTGCATTCTAAATACAAGAGAGATGAAATAAAGCAACTAGTTACCTTGACATCCTCCCACATCTCACTGTCTTCTCTGAGAACTTGCGCAGAGACCAGTGGGGTCTGGGGAACCGCAGTGTGTTCCTGGAAATAAGGGGTTCATTTTTAGGCCAACGACTGCGAACGTTGATAGGGTATTCACCAAAAAGGCAAGAGATAGTTTAGAATACGGTCGGCTCAGTTGCATTATGAAACATCAGACATATTGGGCCATGCTATTTTAATCGCCGTCTGAAAATGTGAATCGTCCCATGAAGCACTATTGATCTTATGAAACACTTCACGTTTTACAACATTCCCTCCCTTCAAAACGTGCAAAAGTGATGACAAATCATCCTGACTATGAAATACTACCACGAAGGCTCTCACGTTCTGCATCCAATTTCCATTCGAAACTCGACTAAAAAATCGTCCAATAGCATGACACGCTTCAAGTAAACATAAAAATTTGTACTCTGATAAATATGAGTACGAGTTCAGTCTGGACATTAAATGCTGGGCCTCGTTGTGTTCGGAATATTAGATACATTAATGAATAGGCCCACAGCTGCTTTTAGTAGGCAGTTTCATATCATACATAAAATCAGTGAAAAAATCAACTTACAGAAATCCACTTGTTTCTCATCACTTCGGTGATGGTCAGCCGGTCGTCTGGGTCTGTCTTCAGAAGGCCTCGAATGAGGTCCTTAGCGTCCTGTGACACACGGCTCCACTCGGCAGGGGGGAACTCGTACTGGCCGTTGCGAATACGTTTCTTCATGCCAGGCGAGATGGCCATGCCGTGATTACTGTAGAAAGGGGGGTAGCCACAGATGCTGTAGGGAAAAAAAGGAATTAATGAACAAAAACCATCCAGTAAAAAAATACTTAATATTTACAAACTTTTTACAGTTAAGAAAATAATCAATATGTTCTTTTATAGAGACAATTTCTGTAGCTTTGCGCATATTTGGCTAAATGCCCAAATTTGTCAATAAGGTCCTACTTGACTTTAAACTGAGTTTAATGTGTCTACATCACTTGATCAAAACACTATATCACAAGTCCCAAGCCAACGGTACAGTACATGAGTTGATTTGGCTAAAGAAAACTTTGGTTACACCAAAAGCTTTAGAGAAGTGGCGGGAAGTTTCATCAATTGATCTTACTTTATCATAAATAATATTTGCATGAATTCGTATCAACCACTTCTACGATTTCATATGATATGATACGGTATGGCATGGCATGATATAAATGGCTGACAAGAATCCCTATTAACAGTAAATACTGATTTAATTGATCAAGCAAAGTTTATTACCAATCGCAATAGTTTACATTACTTCTTATCACTGAGCAACAATAAATGACCAAGAGGTTTTCCAGAGTGATATATACTGTGGACACCTTAACACCAGCTCAGTATGAATAGTGCACATATCAACCAAAAGGAGGAGTGATGCGATTCTACTGTAACAGAACACATCTCTTTAATGTCTGGGCACGAGGGTTCGAGTCACACTGCTGGATTTTACTAGGTAGAAAATAATGATCGGCATGGTGTGAAAGGAGACCAAACAGTGTACAGTCCTAGTGTATTTGACTATGCTTTTTAAACATCAATAATGACAGATCAACACCACCATACACCACATCAGAGACAGTAAACATCACTCTACATCTATTTAACATAGAATAAGGTAGTGATTAAGAAAAAAATTATTCTGTCAAACTTTGCAACAAAACTAGACGTTTTATCAACAAAGTTAGCATTCTATGCGACTTGGCAAAATTCCCAGGTCGCATAGTAGTAAAAAAGCGATTTTTTTATGTTGTTGATTCTATTCCATACTTTATGCAGAGTAAACGAGTGACGGACAATGTGCCCTAATTCAAAATTTTGATGGTATTCGAACCCTTATGTGCCTCTGTAATCAGTAATGCACTTGAGTTAGCAGATTGCTAATAAACTGTAGAACGACTAACTGAAAACAAAGCAATCAAACGGCATGAAACGCTACTCACAGGATGTAGGTGATGACCCCTAGTGACCACATGTCACATGATTTGTCATATTTTTCTGGTCCCAGTACCTCGGGTGCTGCAAGAACAGAATCCATTGATCAGTCGTGCGCTAACAACAACTCCACAGACACACAAAAGTAGACGTTGCTAATTCTTATTCTAAAACATGCCGGTTTTAAGTGTCTTAAATTCAGAACATTGTGCACTAATTGTAGAATTCAAATATTTTTAGCAGACACTATAACATCCACAAAAATTTTACACCTGTGAAAGTCACCCTAATTGAGATATGTCATTTCAGATAGCCTACAACGGGAAGTTCTAAAACTTGGGACAACTTGCATCCATGATAAAAATGTTTTTTCCCACACTCCCAAATTGCAAAATATTCAGTACTTCTAAACGCTAATGTCCATATCGATGAATTCAATGTCATAGCCAAGAGTAACAAATTCTAATACCAGGTAATTGCAAATACTTCCAAAAACAGTAAGGCCTTTTCATACCAGTACCAGAGGAGTGTTGATGTAAACTGCAAAGTTATTTGAACTTCTCAGACCCGTTTTGGCAGTTAACAGCCATCGAAGTTTTCACAGTTTGACTTGTGGGTCGTTGAAGTCGCAAGGTGGCGCTTTGTAAATGTTGTGCAGGCATAATTTATGTTAAATTTGAGGTGTCGGATAATGAATTATAGTGCTAGAAGGGTGAATGTTTGAAAAACTCAAACAATACAAAATGTATGTGCCATTACAAACTGACACATTCTGATAACTCTGATGGTACCCAAGGTGACCATTCCTACCAACCGACATACCCCCTAAAAACATTGACATGTGGATGTTGGTATGAAAGGGCTGATAAAAGTAATAAACACACAGTTAAAGCCTGCCTTCTGTCCGAATGTACAAAAATTCACTTCAGATTTAGGACACTTGAAATAATGAAATTGGCCTCAAATAGTCCCTTACTCGAATCAAAATTTTTGGATGCCAGGCTCAACAAGCCAGCTAGGTAAATTATATGAGAAGAGAATAGTCTCGAGAAAAAAATGAACAAAAAGTTTTTCTCAAGTCGAGGAACAGCTATAAATCTGCATGAGGAACAAGTTGATCATAGGACACTGTAAAAACAAAAAGTTAGTATTTTATGTCGGAAGACACTTTTAATGTTTAGAACAGGCTCAACAAAGTCAGTGCAACTGTTTGAAAAGACACAGACAGATGACTTACCAACATAATATGGGGTGTAGCAGGGTGTCTGAAGGGTTTTGTTGGCTTGTGTTAATTTGGCAAAGCCAAAGTCTGTTAACTTTAGTAAAGAATCCTTAGTCTTGGAATGAAATAACAAGTTTTCAGGCTGTAAAATAAAATGTTTTGTGTCATAACATACATAATACAGTACAGGCCAAATGTATTCGAATGACATTAACTGGAATTGCCCATCATGATGTCAGAGTAGTCTTACTTCACAACTGAAAATGAAAGGGAAATTGATAGAAGAGTTAGTAAGGTGACTAAGTCATTCTGTAATTAAAATTTTGAAACCCTAATAATTATTTCAATTCTTATTCTCACGATCCAGAAATAACTTAAGCATAACATCACAGAGAAAACCCAATAACATACATGCATACGTTTTAAAGGAAATTAAATTAAAAAACTGAGATGCAGAAGTTAAATTTGAAGTTAAGCGAGTCTTTAAAAAATGAAGAAAACTTTTAAATTCATATGCTTGAAAACAATTTTTGGTTTGTGTCTTAGGCTGGAACCTTTTGTTTTGATTCTATGTTACGCAGGACCCTAGAAATATGACCAAATTGGGATAAAAATCATATCTCAGAAATGGCTGATCGTATATAAAACTTTCAGATGCTATGCTTTGTGCGCTGTTGTTCTTCAAAATGTTTTAGGAGTTGGTTTTAAAATGTTTGGCTGGAGGAGCTATCAAAAACGCAATTTCAACAATTTTCATGAAATAACATAACAATGGTATAAAATGAAAACAAAATAACAGCATTCTTGAGATTGTATCTTGGACATTTATATCAACTGGAATTTGGCCATGTAATTGATATCCTTGTTTGGCTATGAATGTACCTTTTTCAGTAAATTTCACAAAAGGGACACAGTCACGTGACCCAAGTGGTTGTGGATTGGTAGACAGTCAAGAATCTAGTTCTATGTGCTTTCTAATTTCAGAAAATATGTACTTTAAGCGAGTTAAAATCTATAGTATTTGGCTAAATGCACCCACTTGTCAATACCATCCTAACTTGCCTAACTGCACACGATAACACTATGGATCACAGTCTATTGATTGCTTCAAAACTGCAAAGTAATGAGGGATTGGAATTTCAGTTATGAAAGTGAAAGGTAGATATTATCATATAGTGGTATGAAAAAACCCAAGCTTTATGACTAATTTACAGCAATAGGCTGGTCTCCAAGACCAAAAAAATTCATTCAAAATATGGAAATTGACCAATCGCATGTCGCGAAATTTGAAAGTTTACTCAAAGTGTGCCGGTTTTAAATACAGTTTTGTGGACTTAGCTGTGTGTCAGTGACAGTGAAGCCCGAAGATTCTCTAACAACTGATTAAATGTCATTAAATTGTTGAGAAAATAATTGACAAAATTGACCTGTTTCATTTCCCAAAGGCTTCTTAGCGTTCTTGTGAATCCTCGCAATTTCTCAAAACATTGTCTGCTGTTGGCTATGATATCAAACTTTAAAATAATTACATTTTACAAAAAGAAAGAAAATTTCACTTGCCAGCTGCAGTGCCTCTCATTGTGTGAAATATCTCAACATGAGCAGTCACCTACCTTTAAGTCCCTGTGTGCGATATCGTGGGAATGAAGGAATGATATGGCTTCGGCAATCTGCTTTACTATGGCTGCGGCTTCTGAAAATTCATGACGATACGTATTACACAGAGTCTTAATTACAGCTTTATCCTGTTTTTTTTGATTCACGCAAAAATTGATTCACCCCTTCTTATTACTGATAACGAGTTTGAAAAAGATAGGCATAATAATTTTTGACAAATAAAACCAACTGAACATAAGCACAAATTTGGGGAGCCCTGCCGGCTAAAATTAGAACAAAAAACACTTACCTCTTTCTGTAAATGCTGAATCAGCTCTCTCTTGAATGCGACTGAACAACTCTCCGCCCTCCATACTGAAATGCAAAAATAAACATTATTTATAGGGATGTTATCATTTTTAAGTCCGAATAACGCACTTTTGGGATTACTGTTGGATGGTACTAACGTTTTGAAGTAATTAGATTTGACTAGAGCTGTAAAACAGAAAGATCTGCTGATTCTATTACAAATCAGCAAGTCTCCGCGTTATCTGCCAGACATTCGCTGAAATCAAGGTCACGGTATTTACCAGTTCAAAACACCTAAATTACCCTGTCAATAATGAATTTATCAAGTAAGATTTAACTCAGCCAGCAGACCATTTGACTGCGACGACGGTGAGGGTTACAGGTTCGGTTTCTGGCTGATGATAAATAATCATCAGGCTGATGCTAAATCTTCATTAGGCTAATGAAAAATGATAACAGTTACCAATTTATTAACACATACGTAAAAATATAATACAATGAAATTCAGCCTGAAAACCACAATAAGTATTATATCCAGGTCGTGGACAATAAACACACAATAAATGGTAAATGATGTTCACTCATAGCATAATTCACGTTGATGAATGATGAACCCTAATTCGCACTTGATGACCCCAACACTAACGCTATGTACAGTAAAATCTCACCAATTTAGGGCATAATATGGCAGACAGGTGAAATTTTATTTTCTCATTTCTTCAGAAATTGTATACAGAACCAGAATGATGCTCTATCACATCAAAGTTCTGTACCATAGTTGCCTACAGAAAACATTTTGTAGACATTCGCAACAGCATAAGAAGCCATAGCAAAAATGAAACAAGCGCAATTTTGGCATTTTTTCCCCGAAATTGGTGAAAGTGTACCGTACGTTGGAGTCAAAACTCTAAATTTCAAGTTTGAACTCGAGCATGTTCATTAAATCTAGGCATCGTCACGGACGAACTTGGAATAGAAATAGAATCTCTTTTGCACAAACCATTATAAACATGAGCACACACTTATCTTGAATACCAACCAAAGTAGAATAGAAAATGTAAAACAGATTACTATCGGAGGAGCATAAACAACTTAGCAGTAAAGGTTCCCAACTTAAATGACTGGAAATCTTGCAGCAGTTACAGTAGAACCTCAATTTGTTCGACAACTGAAATTTTCCCTGAAACATACCTTGCCCCAAATTCAACGACACTCCACGTGCAAGTTTCCTACCACACTTACCATGATAGTTAACATTAACCAAAGTTTTGAAAAATTGTGGGCATTCTCAACAATGTTAGAAACACGTCCTTTTTGTCCAAATTTGGTGCAATGTCACCGATGTTTCCTTTGGGATTAGAGCTGGTAACTACAAACTATGTAATAAGACGATGATTCCCGGCTTAGGTTCCCAAATTTGAGGGCAGCTACAAACGGAGTTCAATGTCCAAGTTCAGGGGGTATAAACACCCCTTCCAAATAAGTGACCTCTGTTGCAAATAAAATTTTTGCTTTTTTTCCGACACGGTATACCAGAACTTCTACTATAACCCCGAACAGGTACATGAGTGTTTTTACTCATGCCCAAGGGGGGTCATGTCAGGAAGATTGAACCCCATGTAGATTTACTACGAATCATGACCCAAAAATAGGGGGTTTAAGATACGAGCATTAAAGCAACTCGAGTGATTAAGGGAGATGGCATGACCTCAATAGACACTCTGAATGTCCACGGCCCCCTACACCCGATCTTCCCTCCCAGAACCATATCCACAATTTTTGACTGCCAAAAATAGCACTCACAGTGATTTCAACATAAGAAACCAGTAATATAATCCTCTAATTAATTGGCCCAATTGTACACTTCCTTCCAGCATGAATCATGAAAGTCTTTTTCATACCACAAAATGTCATGGCTTTATACAATTGGCTTTTCCAGCACCATGACTATACTAACTAGGTGTACGCTGTGAGCCTAGACAGCTGAAATCCAATGTCAACAATGCCTGAAGCAGCAAACCCATATCTGACAACACCAGGCAGTGAACATCTGAAAAAAGTCATTACTGAAAGGAAACTAGGACAAAAAGAGTGCCGTCTTCAGAGAGGGATTAAAAGGCTTTCGTTATCAAATTGGCTTGTACTCGTATGAATGCTAAGCAATATTGAGGCCAAAGCTTGAAGAGATGAACAAGACTATCCAAACGCGCCACTTCATTATTGATTTCAGTTTTTAGAGAACTACAAAAATAACTAAGTATTAATAGAGGTTATCGAACTCTTCTGGTTTAAAATTCTTCAGTTTTGGACACAATGAGGCAGAAAAGTAGAATTTCATTTTGTCTCGACAAAGAATGATCAACGACAAATAACTTGATTGTAAACATTGTTTTACTGTCCAGTTGACACTAAACATAATTTCCTACAATTTTGGGCCTTTTATTTTACTGCAGAGTACTAAACCTTAGGGCCCCCTGCAGCGCCATCTTTGAAAATCATTATTTTGTTCATGTTTTGATGTGAAACCCTTCGTGTTGACTTTCACCAAACTCATTTAAAGGTTAACGCCCATGTAGAGCTTAATAATGACCATTACCAACATTTTTCAAATTTCTTAACACTCTTCCAATTTATGAGCCCGCGTCTGTGAAAACACGAACTTTAGCTCTCACGAAACTCGGCTCTGTTTCGAGTCACGGACGTAGTTCTAGTGAAACCTAGTCTTTATTCGTGAAGGGGAAATACCCATACTTCCATTTTTAATTGACTATTGCACGAAACTTCATAACATAATCCCCTTCTGGGCGTTCATCTGGATCAACAGTCCACGTAAACATCTACTTCGAACTTCTAAAAAAAATTGTGTTTAAACGTGCTAGTCAGATGAATGTTCAACGTCTAATTTTTTTAAATTTCCACGGCACGATAATTAGGTCAAGTCAGTGGCAATATTCAAACTCAAAATAAATCTCAAGTTTGCGGCATTGAATCAGTTTTGTTGATGCAATCAACAAAGTTCACTCGTGCTGGGATACTTTTTATGAGTAATTAGGAATGATGGATTAAAGAAAAGGGTTTCACTCAAAACAAAGACGGGGTAGCAGGGGGTTATAAAATAAATGAAAAACGGCATTATTAGCAAATTTTTAGTCTTTAACGTAGTCAGAAGCAACAAAACAGCGAGTACAACATTATTGTGATAGTGTTAGTGTGCACTGCTCAATCGATTTTAAGTCATTGGCCTACCTTTGATGATGTCATCGGCCTACCTTTGATGATGTCAATGGACTAGCATTCTATCTATGAACTGATCAAAGGTAGAAAAGTGGGAGTAACAGGGAAAGTACTTCATGTCTTTTTCGATACATGTGACGGGACGTTCGTAACTTTACGCTTATTGTTAATTCTTATTTAGTTGCAAATGTTCAGTTATTCTTATGCTAATGTCTTTGTTGCGTCTCAGTGCGCCTTTGTTACGTGGGAATGTGGGCGCGACTGTATGTGTCGGGCACTTCGCTAGCGACAGGCTAAGGAAAAGGGTGTTTCCTTCCTTTGCCTTCATGAAAATTGACCTGATGAGATGAAATACACATTTTTGATGTTCAGTGGAGACGTGCTCTGTTACATACACATGTTCAAGTCTTTTTAAAGTAGAACACAAGACAAAAGTAATCAGACAAAATATCATTTCCCGTCATTACGGGTAATTCTGTTAACAGCAAAAATGATTGATAATCCTGATTATGAAAGCAAAACTAATTACAGAATGGCTTCGCCACTATACTAACATTCCTGACAATTCCCCCTCAAATCTCGATCACAAGGGAAGATTACTCCAACAATGAATTCGGCTTCCACCCCGCCATCATGACGGAGAATTCTGGATCATTTTGTTTGAATACTTTTGTCTTGTACTACTGTATACCTCCAAGCTCTTAATCTTGATAATCATGTTACCCTAACTGTAAACCATTCTACGATATGAATAATAAATTTAGACACTCATTTTTGTTAGCATCTCTATTGGTTACAGGTAACCCTGCTTAGCATCTCCAGAGATGAATAATGGACCAACTGAACTTGAAATGTTAATGGTAAAAAATGCATAAGTTGAAGCTGAGCGAATCAATTGTGAAATATCTTGAGACGTGATGCACAACCAAAAATAACCGGGACCAGGTAAAAAAATTTAGCGCATTCTCTGCTCACCCACAGAGTGTGAGAATGAATGAACACATAGCTATGCAAGAACACCGTAATGGATATTGTCAGATCTGATTCAGAGGCTGGTAATTTCTTGGGTGTTCTCAGAAAATACATGAAAGCCTCATCAGCTCACCTGTAATAGGTGAAAAAAGATTTTTATAGATCTCGTCACTCAGGGAGACTGTCATTGAGGACTGGTGCTTGCTGCTTCAGTCCGTGATAACATACCCTAGAAAATTGGCGGAAACCAATTGGATAAGAATCGTTCTCAATCACTACTCTGCATTCAAATATGTTTAACCACAATGCCACACTCTAGGTAAAGATTATTGTATCCTTTCCATTCTTATGCTAGCAAAGCTTTTCTTTGCATTGCCAGTTACCATGGTCACAACAGGAAATTGACGGTCTAGGCAAATACAGTCTAATATCCGTGGATATATAAGGCATCAATGTTCGCTTGCCTGCCTCAGCTTAGAAGTGCCCCACACTTCAAAACTGGGCCAGTTTTATAATGCATTCATTTATCCTTCCAGAAAAAGGGAAGTTCAGTCTCGGCAGCGCCATTAGATTTCTACAATGCCTATCTGAGCAAGACCTAACTAATGTGATATCCACTATGGGACAACTTGTACCACTTAAAATTAAGCCAATCAAAGTCAGTTAAATGCTGAGAACTGCTTATGCTACACTTAACTAAAATGCAATTAAGTGACTTGTAATTTTGCTAATTCAGTGAAAATTTGTATAATGGTGATGACAAATGAGAACAGGCAATCTACTACCAGGGCAGTTAAGACTAATAATTAGATAACGCCTGTCTTAACCCAGGCATTCAATGACCATCCATGTTACACTTCAAGAGACCCTAGATTTCCGCAATAACAAAAAACCGCCAGAATTCACAGAATCTGACATCTTACAGAGAATTAAGAGATTTTGAACGAAATTGACATAATTCAGTAGCACATACAATAAATCTCATATTTTTCACCTTTTAATTACTAAAAATTAACAACATAATCCGTCAACTTTGACAATTCTGGTCACAAGTTAATCGAAGTGTGACGTTTTGCAGTAGACATGTTCATTAGTTTCTTGTAATCCTTCTGTAGTTGGTGAAAAATAATAAAAATGGCATGCAGCAAGGTATCAATGAAATGAAGCTGCCGCATAGCTCAGCGGAAAATGTGAGGCAATTTCCTGACCACTTACTAATTTACAAAACAGAAAAAAGTTATCTGATGTATGCTAAAAATGGATTTCTCTGTTTTTAAAAATGGGAAAAGCAGTCAAATATTAAACAATAAAGTCATGCAGGTGATAATTCCGGAGATCATTTCAAAATGACATTTGGAACAAAAATTCATGTTTACCACCATAGGCAGACAAGGTGGCTGAAAGAGTGCTCAAATTTGAGCACTAACAATGCAATTTTATGCAACAGGCTCCAAGTTCACAATGCACACTGAGCCCTAGAACTAATCTTAAAGGTCTTAAAAGACTTTTTATCACCTTTTCCATGTTGGATATGCAGACAAAACATGATTCAATTAGCAATCACCAAAATAAGCCGTAATTAGAAATCATATCAGCTTTACTGATGTTGGTAAATTGTAGGGACGCTACGGGCATGATTTTGTCGTACAAATTGGAACTCTTCCTTAAAGCGGTTCATGGTTGTGCGAAATCCAGCGATCTTCACCCCACCGTTACAGGAAATACATATTGTATTTTCCCTACAGCCTCATGACAAAAGAGTGCCTACAGTAGCAGTAAGTATTCAATTGAAGGGAGGGGCGAGGTGACAACTCAGGACAAACCAATAAAGAGAATAAGGCATAACTAGAGAAGACGGTGAATGACAATGGACTATTGATCGACCTGAGTATGAACGTGTACTGAGTCCTTAGAGATAGGTATCAGCTTGTTATTGGATGAATACAGTAAAATATCACCAATTCCCGACACAATTAATTACAAAAATGTCAAATGTTTCTAACATTGTTGTGAATGGTCATTCTTTCAAAACATCTAATGGCGCAGATATTGACGATAGAAAACGATTAACTTGGGGCAATCCATTTTTCGTTGAAAAAATCACATTAAAAACATCATATATAGTGCCCTAAACTGGTGAGAGTTCACTATACCAAACGTGTAACTTAGTTGTCAAACAGCTCTCCCAAACTGAAACCATCACTGTGCATGCAGAGAGTTTTAGAGTTTCCTCAAAAGTTCGGAAAACATTGTTACTCTAACTTTAGACACTTACATGGAGGAGGTGTTGTGGTAGTTGACTTCCACAATGAGTACTTACCACTCCATGACGACAAGGAGACAGTTGTGACCACCATATTTGTTTTCATAGACATCCTTGATGTTGACGATGTACAGACAGCCTGATGCCTGACAGTGTAGCTCCACTTCACGCCTAGCCTTGGTAGTATCTCTGAGAATCTGAAAATAACCGTGAACCAACAATAAGTACATTGAAATCACTGACAAGTGGGGTTTTCTGACACTAATGGAAGACAACTTCAGCCGTATTTCACCTTGATAAGCAGGCGAAAGAACAAAAATTGGATTAGGGTTCTTACTCTCATATAAGGTAATGGTCGGATATAACGTGTCCGAACATTGAGAACCAGTTTTCTCCACTGAATAACGGCATCAAACTGATTTGCAAAATACGGTGACGTTTTATCCGATTATTGCCGTCATTTACCATAAAATCTCATTATGGCCGATAAGTGAAATTCTGTCTTCATTTTTTAAATAAGCAGCATATATATGCCATTCATACCTTTCGACAATGTTTCTGTGAAACTGTGGACATTCAAAATAATATCAAAAGCTTTTGAAAAACCAAAAAAGACAAGTTTGGTACTTATTTTTCTCTGAAATTGTTGAGTTTTTACCTTAATATTCCCTACCATGATAGCATTCCACCAATGTTACCAATAACAACCAACAGCAGGTCAAGAAAATGGATTCAGAGTTTACTAGGGTTGGCCAACCCTAAAGTTGCGAATTCGAAAATGGCGCATGTACGCATTGCCTGTTACTTTTGTTGGCAACAAAAATAGAATCTTGCCAGGTTATGGAATATTCTGAGACACATTCTATGAGAGTAAAAATGCCTAAGTCGATTAATCAGGTGCACAGGGCAATGTGCAACGTTAATAAAAATAATTGCAGGCAGTCTGATGCACGTTGTACCAGAGGTGCGCAAGCCTCGCATGTGGGCCCATTGCACTGATCACCTGGAAATATTTTTATGCTTTATTGATATATGGTTAAAACCGAGCTGAGGAGCTAGAAACCTGGCTCAAGGGTTTAGCAGTGTGACCTGGTTGGAATATGCAACTTTAACTCAGCAATATGCATAGATGAAGCACACTTTAAAGAGTATTTAAGATCTATAAGTTAGACAGAACTATAGTTAAGAATCTTATACATGCTCGGTGGTATTTCTAACATCTGCTAAGCAGTGATTCCAGAAAGTCATCAGACTGAAGATTGGGTGAACTGGGATTTCATAGGCACATGTGGATGTCATACATACTCAGCTTTAAAGTTTGTTCAATTTAATTGAATGGATGGCACCTCAGGTGATAGAGAAAATCAAAACAACTGGATAAGACTACCCATATCTAGGTTGTCTGGTAGACTTGAAGGCTTCTGTAACCTACGTAATTACCGACAGGGGGGCTGTCAAGAGTTATTATCTGTGCAGTGGGTCTGGGCAGGTCCAAGACCCCGCAAGAGGTATCAGACCACCAGCACTGTTGTTTTATCAAAAATGCCAAGCACAAGCAGTCATTGAATTTGTGTAGCACACAACTTTCATCTTTTGTAAACAGTTCAATCAAATGCCAGAACACGACATTTGTGAGTAGACCCTCCATTGCATTTTGGTCTCTTTTTTGCAGCAGAGACTTTAAAATCCACCTCGATGCTGATCCCTATCGCGACTGATAGTCACAAAAAACTGTTACCATGGCAATGAAGTGTGATTTATGGTAAAAATCAATCAGCAACAAATTTTTACTTTGGAGACTAGAAAGGTAAAACAAAAATTCTCCTTGTGCTAAACATTTCCAAATAACTGGACACGATGAATTTATTAGATTTAATTGTCACATTAGTCCCTTTGTTCCCTCCGCCCTGTTAAGACCAAGTCACCAAATTTTTAAGAAAATTGTGAACAATTAAAGGAAGTTGAATAACGAGAACATTGGGTATTAAGCACTCAACAAAGCATTGAAGATAAAACATTTGCCACTAGATGACATTCACCAGCATACACAAACATTCCATGCATTAAAAAACACACCACCACCTAAAATGGCCTTTGTAGTGAGTGACAGCTGACTCCTGCATTATGGGTATTCATTCAACTGCCACCATACGGAATGAGGCTTCCNCCCCCCCCCCCCCGCCACTTTTTATTTAAAAAAACAAACAATACTAAAAGGGCAGCGCTAAAAGTTATGAAATGCTTATATTTTAGGGATATCTTTTGACTGACGAAACTCATGCGGTGACCTAAATTGGAAAATGTAAAGGAAAGGATGTCTTTAAGATAAAAAATTTCATTTGTTTGGTGACACCTATACCATACAAGCCATGCAAAGTCACTATCATTTTCAATTTATTTTTGTTAGGAAATTTCACAAAATAAACCTGTGCGCCACTGAGATGCACACTGATGAATTTTTACAATAATTAACTAGCAGAGTATGACACCATCACTTTCAGCACAAGCATGAAACAATGTCAATCCTTTCTAAAACTCATAAAATGTAGACTAGCAAATGATTCTCAAACATGGCACAAAACTGGTAAACATGGCCCAGCATGTTTCAGAAATGGGGCAGTTCCTGCGCGAGTATGTGCTTACCATGGAAAAACAGAGGGTGACATAAACGGCCTTACAAAGGGCCCCCCCCCCCCGAATCTTGGTTCTGTATTCACTTACATTGAGCAAACATGAATGACCTGCACAGGCTATGTAGAATGGTTCAATTAGGAGTAGGACATTATGGTATGTTTCTTCAATAGTAATGAATGGGGAACCAAGATGTGGACCCTTTGTCAGGCAGTTTACATCAATTTCTATTGTTTCATGGATAAAAAATACAGTTCAGGAGAGCAATCATTAACAAAGAAAAACATATTTCCAAGATAACCAGGGGTCTGCACTTTCATGAAATGTAAAAACAAAAATGAAAGCTTTCCCTTTTAGTGGAGATTTTCCACTGAAAGTGAATAAAAACATCTCCAAGATAACCAGTGGTCTGTACTTTCAATAGATGTAAAATCAAAAATGATAGCTTTCCTCTGTGAAGATTTTCCTCTGAAACTGAATGATGTCAACCTAAGACCAGAGCAATTTGAAATTTGAGCAGGAAGAGCACATAGACGGAGGATGGACACATGTACAAATTTGTCAGAATACAAGGAAATAAATTGCCACATAAACTATCAACTGATGAAGTTACAGTACTACAGTTGAAGTAAACAAAACTCACACCAAGTGACTCATGCCAGGCTGGTGAGAATGGTGAGAGCACTGCAGATTTTCATACACAAAAATGTCAGAATTTCACCTAGAGGTGGACACGCTGTCTGCAACAGAGTCATTTTTTCCAGTAATTTGTTTTCTTTCCAGACTCGTCATTTTTAGGGAATTGGTGTCAATAAAGCTAGATGTTTACTCCATGAGTATGTGTTGGTGAACTGATCATATCTATGTTCGAAGAACACATTTCTCAACGCCCAAAAACTGTTCCCTCTTGAAAGTTAGTGGAAATAATCGTATGCAATTTTTGCAAATTTTTAGTGGGATTTTTTTTTAATTTGAGACACGAATGTGGAGGGATTCCTACATTTTTTTAAAGTAGAAAGCCTGCAGTCTTTGATGCCAGACTTTATACCAGTCTATCATTAATCAAGTTAAGTGACCATGTCTTTTAAGTAAAATTTAGCAAAACAAGAAAGGTGCACCCACAGCAAAACAACAGTAACGATAACACGACCAAATTGCATTTGAAAAAATGTTCAAAATGGCTGTAACAGAATTTCACACTATCATTTTGTTCTTGTAATATGCAACTTTTAAATTTTTCTAGGATCCTGCATAATTATCCTTCAAGCAAACACTTTCACCCAACACTGGAGAAATTTTACCTCACATAATTATTTTTTCACTTCACTATTTTAACATTTCACACACCTATACACTATTCTAGTGCTTCTGCATCGAACAATTGAAAGTAAAAGAGTTTATAACTCACAACATTCTATGAGAACTACGCAGAATAGGTCTCAGCCCAGTTTCTGGTCATGATTCATTAGTAAGTATTCTACTTAAGATAACACAATCAGTGGATGAAACAACATATGTTATCAATTAGGAGCTAATTATTGACCATGCAGTAGGAAAGGTGCATCTAGTTCCTCCATGCTATCAAAACTTCTAGGAAAGACAAATGGACTTTGGCATAATTCACCGGTCCTAGATAAAGTAGGGCCCACCAGAGGGGAAAGGTGCCTGTATGTTCTAATGGGAATTATTTGGTTCAGGGGTAAACTAAGTCTCCACATCCATTCTCATTCCGCCTTCCGATTGATAACTTCTGTGTTTTCACCGTTTCAAGTGAGAGGGCAGCAGCGGAGAGGACCAGATTTCAAGCCAGAATGCAAAGAAAATACCAGACGCATGTCCGCGCATGTCGGCATGTGCGAAAATGTACACCACGTTACCCATCCGAGTCGAAACAATTCAAATGTGCATGCGTTCACACTTCTTAAGAAATACAAACAGGACAAAAGTTAAATCTATTCTAACCACCTGTTCCCCACAAATGGATCCAGGTTGAATCAATGCGTACATACGATACTTTCCTACTGAAATTGAACGCAAAGGGATTTCAAGTCTTCAGCATGGATGAGGCATAAGTCCTAAGCCAGACACTGGCAATTAGACACCACCTGTAAATTGCACGAGTCCTATCTACTGTGAAATGTCACCAATTTCAGATAAAAATAATTGTCAAAATTGCCCTATATCATTTTTCTATACCAAAATATTGTCTGGCGGTTGCTCAGGTACAGAACTTAATATGGAAAAGCATTACTTTAGTGGTGCGCATCTTTTAACAAAAAATTTAATTTCACTTGGTCCCCCACAATGTGCATTTACCATAATCAACACTTTGACATTTGTGTACCGTACTCGGCTAGACATTTATCAGTGGAGAGGGACATTTAATGAGAACATGGAGCAATTTTTTGGCCTTCATCAATAGTGTGAGCACATTTTGTGCTTTGACATAAAACTATATCGCTGCTGACATTAAAGCGCTGACACAAAAGCGGGTTATAACACCAATTTATGGGTAGGTGGCACTGCTATCAATTCTAGTTTTGGAAACAATGGTGCACCGAACTAACTGGGGTGAACAGAAAAGCGATAGCACTGAAGACTCGCAAAAGGGTCGTCCTGGATTACACGGCCATAGAGCTCTCCTTTGTCCCGGAGATTGGAAAGCGAGTGACCTCGTTTTGGAAATCAGACGCATTTTCGTGTCTCTCATTGATGTCGGGAAGGCAAAGAATTTCAGATCACGCATCTATGAGTATTTGTCCATTTTATCAAACATTCTCGCACAGGAGTTGCAGTCCACAGCATTAATACTTTGTTGGCATTGGTAGGACGAATGATGAAGTAATGCAACCGAGAAAAACTTGTAAAGAATTAGACAACAACAAATAACAAGTGAAATTCCAGTGCCACGAAAACGGGGCAGCAAATGAGCCTGACGGATGTTTACGGCATTGTGGATAAATACAGCAATATTCAAGTGTCGCTGTGTAATCTAGGATGACAACACAGTTATAACCCTCCGAGGGTGATTCAGCAACATGGTATATCTCGGTGTGGACATGGCAGTTACAAAACTTATCACTCAGAAGGTGGCACTACAATAAATTTTCGTTCTGGAAACAATGGTGCACCAAACTAACTGGAGTGAACAGAAAAGCGATAGCACTGACGACTCGCAATTAAAACAACAAACTAGGGTTACAACAGTTTTGACTGCCCAGTCTGAATGCTAACGCTCACATAATGGACATGACTACAGAAAGCTACAACCAGGTTTATTTGGTTTGAACACAGCTTAATAAACACCATAGCGTTTTTTATCAAAAACTCAACCACCATGTCTTTACAGTAATATTTACATGGTATAAAAAGCTATGAAATACCGAGACAAGGAACATACATACTTGGCACATGACTTCAGAATTACAGTATGGCTCTTCATCTATTAGCAGACAATATGGCCCACAAGTGAAATTCTATAATGTCAAATGTCTCAACAAAAACAGCTGTCGATCACAGGCCTGTTTTGTATACTAATAATTCAATGTCATAAAAAACATTTTATTTAGGCTACGTTTCCATAATTTGCAGCGACTTAAAGTCAGTAACAAAAATGGAAAAAACTATTTTGGCCACTACTTCTGTGAAAAATAACATGCTTTAGCCAAGGGCTAATATACAGCATGGTCCTCAACAGGTTCTCATTCACATTTAAAAGTAAGACCGAGCTCAGAGGAATAGGAGACATCTTTGTGCAATGCTAGAATGTCAGCCAGTGAAGCCAGGATTTGAACCCAGGTCTCTCATGAGGGAGTCTGGAGCTCCAACCACTGAGCCACGTTGTCTTTTTAACCTATAGTGCTACAAGATAACTGTTAGTCATGTCGAGCTCCACAACTGTTTGAAATGTGCAATAACGCAGAATGATGTGCAATAACATTCGTGGTCTCTAACTTCAAACCTTAAAGATGATACACGTCAATAACACCTGTGTAGGACAACTAGAGGCTGCGCATATGTACAGCCATACAGATAAGGTAAAATCTCACTAGTTTAGAGTACAATATGACGGACAAGTGAAATTTTATATTTCCATTTACGATAGAGAACAGTAGGAAATAATTCTTATTTTCCACATCAAAGTCCTCATTATGCAATATGTGGATATTCACAGGCAATGTTTATCAGAAGCCTTTGAAAATAGGGCCGTCCCGGATTAAATGGTGATGGAACTCTCCTTTGTCAGGAGATAAGAAAGCGTGTGACCTCCTTTTGGAAATCAGGCACAGTTTTGTGTCTCTCATCGATGTCAGGAAGGTGGAGAATTTCAGGTAACGCATCCACATATACTGGTCCAGTTTATCAAACTTTCTCAAGTCAGAGTTGCACCCCACAGCACAACAATACTTCGTTGGCATTGAGAGGACAAATAAGATAATGCAACAGAGAAAAATTCATGCAAAGAATCAGACAACAACAAATAACACGTGAAACTCCACTGGCATGAAAACAAGGCATCAAATGTGCCTGATAAATGTTTATGGCATCGTCGGTAAATATAGCGAGATTCAAGTGTGGCTGTTTAATCCGGGATGGCCCCATAAAAACTAAACATGTCAATTTTGGCAGTTATTTTTGTCCAAAATTGGTGAGATTTTACTGTACCTGGACTGCGATGACACGCCATGCTTGATTTGATTTTCAATTACGTTCATATGCGAGTGATGAATATCGTATACTTTGCGATTACGAATCTTCGGTATGGTAAGCATATTACAGAGGGTAAGTTTTTACATTTCTGTCAAAGTTCTCCACAAAAATGAAGATTAAAGTAAAAATTTTCAAATTTGCGATAGTCTCTAGAATTTGTGACACCGATAATGGATCTGAAACTCCCACAAAAATTGAACTTTCTTCATTCTAGAGTTTGCGACAAGGGCGATTTTGGCGTTTATCATATCTGAATATTATTCTCAAAACAAGAACAATATGTTTTCAATTTATGAGCGCCAACCCAAATGTTTACCTATCTTGTAGTCATTCGCAGGCATGATAGACAGTACACATTTGGCAGGCTGGACATCATCAACATGCCGAGAAAATTAACCAGATGCAAAGATCAAGTCCGTTGACTGAGATATAAAAATGATTTGAAACAACATGTTTTATAAATCTGCGGTATAGTGGATCAACTTCTAGTTCTGAACATGAAATATGTCACAGAATTTTCAAATAAAAACATTTGAATCAGGAAGATACCATAGCTTGCAGCTACTTGATAATGCGTTCATATCTCCCCAATATCAAACCCTTATAAATTACAAACACTTATCACAGTTGCATGCTTTCAAGTGTAATCAAAGGAGGGTTTTTCGGATTATGAAGGATTTCGACCATTTTGAAGGAAGACTCTTCAAGAAGTGCCCACCACAATCTAAATCAAGGAAATAGGATTTTAATGTCACTTCAATCCATTCTGCTGCCAGAACTTAATAGTGAGAAAACTTCTTGAAAACCAACACTGCACGGGATCCAGTACTTGCGGAATACTCACTATCCGAAATATAAAGCTCCCTCTATGATTCTGTGAAAGTGATATTTACCCACAAACCCACATAGCCCTCTATGATTCTGTGAAAGCAAATTATTATTTACCCACAAACCCACACATCAGTTGGCTACACGTGCCATGGTTGTACATTGATGCTGTGGAAATCAATATCTAAGTCGCTTTCATACGTCAAACCTTCACATGGACTGAGTTGTCACAATATGAGTTGACCCACAGGTGTCACTGCTGTTTGTAACACCACGCAATCAAGAACCGGATTAGCACAGAAGTTACAAGTAGTCACAGATGCAAATACCTCGGAAGTCACATCAAGAAAACAATGACCCCTATATATGCTACTACGCAAGCGCAATTGCCATATTCCGTAATCCCGCTTTGAGGTATGATGATGGCAATTGTACAACGGTGCTTAATTATGTGCCTTAGCAGGATGAGTCATGAACCAACATGGCTTAGCTATGAACAATAAACATTCTATCCCAGTTGGTGAATTAATATTAATCGTTTACTGGACAAAAACAGGTGATAACTTGAGCGAGTGTACACCAGTGGCCATAATTTGAAATTCAAAATGTCAAACACGGATGTCATTAGAGCGACTGCAACAATTCAGTCTCTACTTCATACACATTACAAAAACTTTAGTGCGATTACTAAAATTCTGAATACAAAGCCACATCATCAGTGAGATATTGTGCAAGAATGTATGAATTCGTAAATTCGAAGGAGCCAAAAAACAATAAGTAAAAATTCTATTCCATTCACAACATAGTTGAGCTCTGAATCTCTCAGGAAGCTCAAAGAACTGACTTCAGATTGTTACAAGGAACAATGTATTGATGCTGCATTTCGACCTGTTAAAACTGTTAAATTAAAACTGTATACGGTCTTTTACTCTCACAAAATAGGTCTTCTGATACTCTTCACTTGCTCCATTTTTGTTACCAACTCAAGACAAAGGCAATGTTTATAAGTACCGTTTTCGAGTTTGCTTCAAGAATCCCTATGATGGTTTTGATGTTCTTGTTAGGCAATGTGTATATCGTATATACACCATTATCACAGGCAACGTGAACATTCGCATTATTTAATTTGCTGGAGAAGTTGAGGGTTTCGATGCTCTTTATATTTCTCTTCTTTACTCTTCACATCCGCACTCACTAGAAAGACCGAGCTCAGAGGAGTAGGAAACACTTTTGCACAATGCTCAATCCTGCCAGTGCAGCCAGGATTCAAACCCGGGTCTCCCAAACGGGAGTCCGGAGCTCAAACCTCTAAGCCACGCAGCCTCCTATAGTTATTGTTGGTAAAATTAGAATATGCAACATCAATTTGATAAGAGAAATATGCCTCAAATCTTTTTGATTTTTCACTTTTCTAGCTAAACACTTCTTACTAGTGAACTCCATCTTTAAGTAATGGATAAAATCCTGTTCACACCAGAATGATTTGCAAAATAGCCCTGACCAAGCACATTAAAATATGATGGTGATACAAGACATGATTAAAAGACTTGGCCACAGGCATGTTGATCTCTGGCAACATGGATTTGAGGTGCTTAAGGGCAATATAAAACATGTGGCTCTAACTGAATAGTCCAGGGTTCAAATCCAGAAGCTTTTAGATGTTAAACTTGTATTGTAACATAAAAGATGCTCTGTCCAACAACCCAAGGTTCTCCTTAGCACCGGTGGAAAGCTACGGAATCAACACTATATAATCCAGTGTTCCCTTGGCCTCAGTCAGGCATGGTGAAAACTTTTGTCATGTTTGGAAATTAGTCAAGTAAGAAACACATGAGCTAACAGTAGCCACAGGTGCTTGATTTTTTCTGTTCCTCAATCATGACTGACGACACTAACTAAGAAAACATAAAGGTTGGACACTCACAAACAGTTTGCTCTGAATTTCCTACTCAAATGTGAACGGAACTCCGCAAAACTTGCATCGAACAAATCTTTGAATATCTTCTTTTATTTGATCTCTTCAAATTGCTTTCAAGTGGAGATTTGACGACAAAAATGCCAAAAGAATGCCAAAATCACAAATTCAAGGACCTTATTCCGTGATATCATGGCAGACGGTCTTCGAACATCCGGGATTTTGGCGGACGCTCCCGAGCTAAATCCGAAAGTCTATTTTCGCGCGCCGTCAATCCCTCGACTACTTGGTCATGAGAAGCAGAGAGCACTTTAAAAATATAATTGCCTAATAAATGTAACTACTCAGAAGAGATATTTGTGTCAAATATAAATTATCCTGATACTGTATTGATATGCGAAGTTTTTTTGTGTACTGTGATTTCTTATGAAGGTTTTAATTTTGGCCCAAACCATTGAGTTAACTCGTCGGCCACGCGCATTGTAATACTTGCACGGACTGCGGTTCCTGGCCGAGTGTGTGTTGTGCTTTAATCAAAAAAGTGCATGATGTCAAGATGAGAAACAAGATACGCCAGTTTATGCAATAAAATTCTAAGTTAAGGGCTAAAATGAGCCGTCAGTGGAATAAAGTTACAAATAATCGTTAAAATACTAACTTTAACATTCTCGATTAGTTGTCTGTCAGTTTTGAATTAGAATTATTGAATTTGAAATATAGGTTGCTTGCTCAACTCGAAGTTTCACCTACGACAGGCGTACAAGTTGAAGCACAACGGTATTCCGCCATTTTTAATAGTTTGTCCTTGAATTCCGAGTTTTGAGATTGTTTTGGAAATTCCATGGCCAATTCACCACTCACGATGACAGTTAATAGGATCTAGGAAAGATAAGGCTTCGAAGGTTTATGCAATACCAGACTGAGGGAGGTGCACGCAGATTTTATTTGGATTTTGGATAGTTGAAGTTGGGAGCCTCGGCTTGGCAAAGTTTTAGTGTCCAACCTTTATGTTGAATTTATATATGGCTATGAGTCATCGGCAAATTCGAGCGCCTGTGACAGTAGCCTGCTCCACAAGACAAAAATCGACACAGTGTAACATCTCATTCTGTATTCCACTGTTTATTATGTAACGCCCTTCTATGAAATCCAGGAAGAACACATCAGTAAAATCTCACTTTCTTGGAACATGGGTGGAAAAAGTAGAAACAGACAAGATTACATTTTTAAATTTAAAAATTGAAAATTCATGTCACCAGAATCGTATAGGCCGATTATAAATTTAGAAAACTGATGACATCATGAAGTGGTACACCAGCTCACCACGTTTGACCTATATTTCAAACACCTTACACAATTCACAAACGCAAAATTCTCACCTTCAACGCAAATTTCTGACCACTCTGTTTCGACACGCATTCCACAACCTTTCCGTTAATTCCGAGTCCTAAAACTGAGTTCGTGAGTTTATAATCGTCTGTTATAGGATTCCGTTTCGGAAAACTGTTCCTTGATTGAGTCTCTCCCATCATAGTGTGTCGGTAAACTACGTAACCACGCTGGAGATAACGTTTTTTATCAGGTGAACAAGTCACTAAAATTAGCCCGGAAGTCGTGCAATCGGCGTACTTGTGCAATACGTCGCTGACCATTTCCATGACGTCATGATGTTATGTATCGAACTTGTGCCCTCTTTTGTCCTTATGAGGCACTATCGCCGGGACAACTGGGTGGGATCGAGTAAACATTGTCAAATGAACCAGCCTGCCCGTTGTTACCAGTAGCCATAGAGAAGCAGATTAATTAAGCCGTGGGTTACATTCGTGTCATTGCTTTCTGACAGAAATTCATTCTTCAATATTGGTTGGTCAGTTCCGCACCAAGTAGACATCTGAGTCATGTAGGGATATTCAGGTCATGGCAGTCAGAAGGGTGACTTCACTCGCCCGAGAGCAGTGTCTTGGTCCTGAATTTTAGGGGGGCGTGGCCCCCTTGCCCCTCCCCCCATATTAGCCACTGGACTGGGTGGAGGCCTCCCAGTATGCCAGCAAAACAAAAAAGGTTAAGACATGCAATCAGATTTGCCACCTCCAAACAAAACGTAATTGAACTAATGAAATAGTCACACATGGTTCCGTGCAATTTGAAGCGAAAAGACCCTCATTAGTTCTGGCGTTTGGAGTTCCTTACGTGAATCCTTTAATCGTAAGATCAAAATTAAGTTCTTGAGTAGGTTGTGAAAAAAAATTAGACCAATAACTCTATTAACTCAAAAGATGCTTAAGCAATACATACAAAGAAGGTGTCATTCCGATTTAGAAAAGTAAGTCATCGGCTAATTTTTACACATGTAACGATAAAGTGCAAATTTTTGAACGCCCGTTTGTGACAATGGCGTAATTTCATTGTTACGTTTGTGACAGTAGGCCTATATGCATACACTCTCATCTCTGAGACTAGCAAAACTCTTCCCGACCAGTTGAACAAGAACGATCTTTGTATCCTATGCCGGTTGCCTAGTCAGGATAGAAAATCATCGTTTTTTCAACACTGTAAAAGGCGTGCTTCAAAATTATGCATTACTTTGTTTTCTGTTTGCGCCAATCTCCATCTCTCAGTTGAAAGTCGCGTATTTTACTGTCCCGTACTGAGAAACTGGCTTTGTCGATCAAGTTTGAACTCCGTCATCAAGTTTCTGAGTGGTACTGTTGTCTGTCTGCATGTTCGACCACTGGGAGTGAAACTTGGATTAGATTAAACTTTTGTTCAGTAACCGTGAAGTGACCCTAGGGATGAAATCAACAATGAAGTTTAGTATTTATTATTGGTTTTTGCAAATTCGTGCTTTCATAATCAAAATTGACATTTTTGTACAATGATACAACGAAAATCAATGTGAAGTGACTATGATTTAACTATCGGTATGACGTCGGGTGCGCGCCCTCTCCTCTTGTACTTCAGAATCACGACGACTATTACTACTGTTGAACACAGGACGAAGAAGCCGGCGATCCTAAAAGAAAATCAACGCATAGGTGGATACGAATCTTTAAGGTAAAGATTACCTTTTTGAAGACAGTTTGGTCAATTTGGCACATTTTACTGATTATAAAACACAGTTTGAATCTTTTCAGATGATGGTGTCAAGGAGGTTTGTTAGGATTATTAAATATTGGTTGAAGTTGTTAAAATTACCTCAGAATAGACATACCTACTCATGTTATAAGGTCCAGCATGACTTTGTGGAAAGACATCGTGAAAGCTGAGGTCTCCGCGTTAAAAAAAAACTTTTCATGACTAGGTTTGGTATTGTTTGGGTCAGTCAAGCAGTTGTGCACGAATTCAAACAAATGTGAAAAGACATAAACGAACAGTAATGGCTGGACGAAATATCATGGCTTAGTAAATTAGATTCTTATAAATTATTTAAAAATAGACCCATTCTAGAAGAATATGCAGGATGTCTAGACAAAAAACATTTAATCACAACTCTCGTACGTTTTAGATGCTCCCATCATCAACTGAAATCGATACGAAACTGGCAGACACTTGGGTATAGCTGGAGATCAGCGGCTTTCTGCTCTCTTTGTTCTGACACTATTGAGGGTACACAACACGTTCTTTTAGAGCTTCAAGTATATGAAGATTTTAGGAGAAAGTTTGGTATTATTCGCAATAATAATAACTTCGATAGTGATCACTTCATTTATTTGATGAAGTCTTGCAACGTTTGGTACTTAGCTCGTTTCATCCACCATTGTGCATAGTTAATCTAATAGTCTGTATTATGTCAACCACTTTGTTAATTACGCGCTTGTATTTGTTACTTTCACACTTGTATAGGCTGGAGGCCTAAGTACTGAAATTTGACTTTGATTAAAATGAGAGCAGTAATGTTCCTTCCACCGCAGAGTGGCGCAGTGACTGAAAACGTCAAACTGTCCAAATAAATTGTTCACTGGCTTTTCAGTTTAGATAATTGTACAGTCTGTGCTTAATGGCAAAGACAGCCATAACTTTTCAGTTCCAGATATCAGCAACAGGTAATATATCTAATGCAACAACGATTCAGCACGGGTTTGCATTGTGCGATATGTTCACAACGACATGCTTTCGGTATGAGAATTATCAGTTTTGCAAATTTCGACTAAAAGAATTTAAAATAACGGTGGCCTGAAAGAATCGTTAATTATTTTCTCCCCGTTTTCACCTAGGTGGAAATATTTGACACCTAGTTGAGAATGAATTCACTTAGATGGAAATAATTTCCTCCCAGGTGGTAATAACTTCAACATAGGTGTATATACCTTCAACCCCAGTGGGAATTATTTCAACCCAGGTGCAAATATTTTCAACCTGGATGTAAATAATTTCAACACAGGTTGATAATATTTCCACCTAGGTGCAAATTTGAACTGAAATGGTGATGATGTTTTCGAACCACCGTACAAAATACATTTTAGAGTAAGTGAAAAAAGCCAAATTGACCAAAAACGACTTCAACATTCCCTTTCAAGTTACCATTTACTTTTTCTTTTAAAGGATATTTTTTGGGGAGTTGGTAATTTCCTCCATTTCTTCACAGAACCCCCAAGTTCTGTCTCATTTTAAGACTTTCATACAAAAAGTACATGCAGGCGCCATACCACAGTTACGGGTTGGGCCGAGCACCGGAAACAGTTAAATTTGGTAGCCAAAAACACGCCTCTATGGCGACTCCGTTCGCGAATATTTTCCGACTCGTTTAACTGGTTCTCACTCAGCATTTGTCCCGTTTTTGAGATCCTACAGAAAAGGATCCAACTGTTTGCGGTACAAAAACTTCGTATTTGAGCATAGAGCATTAAGTTTTCCAATGCTCGCGAAATTACGTATACTTACGAAACACACAGGATTGTGGTCAGTCCTAACGAATGCTCCTGATACGGACATGCACGTGGCGAATATAAAATGTAAGCCTAAAATACAAAAACAATTTTACAAATTTCTCAAATTTGGTTTGTGAAATAAAGTAGGCCTACTTCAACATCATTTTTGTTCAAGCCAATAAACTCGACAGTGTTGTCGTAAGCGCCTGATTCTTACTATTTTGTTGTTGATAACGGAACTCGAGAAATATCACGATATGAATTTTTATGAGAGTAAAAGGGATTAATTCCATTTCAGTTTTTAGCCTGCTAAACAGGACGAAATGCCATTTTTGAAAAACATTGCTTTGTAGTTTATGTTTTAGAGTGGAACCCAATGTTTTGATTTTTAATACAGCCAGTTATATTTCTTTCTTCATTAATCACAATAAAAGAAATCACTGAATGGACTTCAAAAATTCAACAGTAATATTCGTCGCCGCTAGCTTAATTAATTCCAGTTTGGAATTAACGATTTCGTCTTGACACCGTTAACTTTGCGAGGTTCTTTAAATAGATGTAAAAATATAAGTACTCATTAAAGTATTAATATGCGGCAATAACACGAGAAAATCTTAAAATATAGTATTTACGTTTAGTCTTCTTACTGGGGGAAGACATTGCTCGAAGCTTTTAAAACAAATTAAGTTATGATTTTCTTACAATTGTTTCTTCTTCCTGTGTTGTGCTGTCGGGAGGTTTGACACCCATTGCCGTAAAGTTATCTTGTTCGGTACATAGCAGGTATACCAACGTTGCACTGAAATAAGAGATTTATTCTATAGTATTTGTACCTTCTCTTACGCGCAGTGATATCTTTGAGTTTTCTTCACTATAAAACTACCGAAAAGGAGACTCTATCATGTCTTCATCATTAAGAGACAAAAATTTTAGAGTCGAATTGACCAAAAAATTAAAAGGATACTCAATATTTTTTTCTTGCAACGGAGCCAAAACCCAAGAAAAATTTTGAATTTTGTTTAGGTCATCTTGCAACGTCCTGGATCCGAGTAACACCTCAGCGGATTTAGAAAGTTACTTTTAAGTATTTTAAAAAGTAGCTCAAAATCTTAATTATTCGCGTTGGTTTAAAATTCAAACTAGAGTTAGGAAACGGCACCGCTTTTTTTGGAAAATGTAAGCAAATTCAATTGTTAGTAGGATGAAAAAAGCTTTAATTCTAGAAGCGTAAGTGTATTCCCTCAAGTCTCTTGAGAAACATTCAACAAACTCTAGAGACTCGCTGGTTCCCTGCGTGCTTAGCCCAGCCAGCACGCGTGCTGGCGCGGCTACNAGCCTTTTCGGAATACATCTTTCTACTGTCGATGACTTTTGTTTACGATAGTGTCCTTATACAGTATGAATAACACACCGGTTAAATCGGCCACATAATATGTGTTTATTGTGCATGTATGTGCTTCAAGCACGCGGCTATTAAACATCACTTCAGAAACGACAAGGCTAAAAATCGTTCACATTCCGCCATTTTTTCACGGTGTTGTAAAGCTAACCAATGACTGCCAAGATTACATCGACCAATGCTAAAGCACGTGCCACTAGGTGATACCTGCGTGCTGGCTGGGCTAAGCACGCAGGGAACCAGCGAGACTCTAGAGACCTCGTCGCCTAATGGATAAGGCGTCTGACTTCGGGTCAGAAGGTTGCAAGTTCGAGTCCTGCCGGGGAAGAAGTTCTTATAAGAACAATACCGTATGAGGCGTAACGTGCCGTTTTGCAGAATTACATCGCAGACAGTCAGGGCCGATTGCAGCTCTTACCCGCGTGCTCTCAAGTTGTGGGCATATGAGAGTGCACTGAAATAAATTATAATCTAGGAACCAGGTTCGAGTTAAGAAACCCCTAGTACCTCGCTAGAAAAGGAAGATCTCGCGAGATATCCCCGTGCATTTTTAATGAGAGCACTTGATTTTGGCAAAAATTTTCTCGCCGCGAGACAGCTGTTGAACTCTATTAACTATTAGTTTCTAGCTGCTGTGTAGATATTCGGTTTGCTAGTTATTTTCAGTTGACGCTGTCTACTGCGGAGATTTCCTTTATTGGACACCCTCCCATAAGAGCGGGCGACTTTTTTAAGAACTGTATCCCGACACCAATAAGAGCGTTGCATACACTTTTTTGTTCTTGGAATAGTACTTCATCGTGAGTATATAGTCGCTACCACCTGGAGTCAAAACTTCGGTGGAAAAGGTCACATCACTCTGGATACCAGCATCAAAGAAATACTTGTCATCAACCAATGGCGTTGTCTGGCACGACTGAAAATGAATAATACACGTTATGAAATATTCAGGTGTTACTCAATATAATTTTTGGAGCAACGTTCTTCCCGCATTTCTTTAAAAATAAGTGTGTGCTGGGTTGGCTAAGTATTTTGAATTCTGTTCTGCATATGCTTGATTTTTAGTCTGGTCTCAACATTCATGGCTTATCTTCAACTTTTACTTCGTGCAAGCGGAAAGTTGAAAGTTAGCAGGAAAATAAAGTAACCTCCAGACAGTTTGGATTTATAAAACATGATCAGTATCAACTTTTGGAAGATTTCGGCAGTATTTCTTAGTTCAAACTAATAGCATACGAATAGGGATTCTGGTGTAAAAACTGCTGACAGCATTTGTAACAGTCGTATAAGATTCAAACTTCACTTTGGAGACACTTTTATTGGACTTTATGAGATTGTGAAGTCTTTGTTACACTATAGTGTTCACATTCACAATATGTTCATGTTTTGTACACGAGACAGAGCTGTCTGCATCTGCCTTTCAATGCAATCAAAATGTTGAGTGTCACTTCCGGTCGCGCGTACGTAGAACACCAATCGTGAAATTGCTTAATATACTTTTACACGAATAACAAGTTATAGGAAATCGTGTTTTGTTTAACAAAGGGTAACATTATTGAAGAATGTTATTTGGTTGGACCAAAACAATGGAAGTTTCATACATGGCGTTGCATGTGGCTTCCATCTGCCTTCAGTGACACACAGAATATAAGTAGGTCTAATATTGATCACGAATTTTAGTTGTCTTTGAAGATGCCTGACGGTAGATGGTTTCCAAACAGCATGTTTCGAGAGGTTAAAGGGTCAGTGAAGTCGTTTAGCTTGCGCAGGAAAGTAGTTTCCAAAAAACATCTTCAAAGGGACATTATCGATGTTGCTGGCAAAGGAACCAAATTTTTGGATTGTAGTTGAATCTTGAAGTTGGCTTTGACCAGAACTTTGAAACAACAAAATCATTTGTGGTTTTGTGATTTTATTCCAAATAGCCAGTCTCTCACTGGTTCTCCAGGCATTCGGTTGAAATCAAGGCCGGTCTATTTAAAAACGTATAATATAATTTGCTATTCAACACGTGAGGTTTAGCTCATTATAGTGTTCGATGGCTACCAGGCACAGAAGCACGGGGTTTGATTCTGTTAATTTCTATGAATTTTTTCTAGCCGAGAATGTCCCTTTAAACTTAAGTAGCAATTCCCCATCGAAATAATACCGGGGATTTTCCGTAGATAGGCGCATGGGCGTATATTCGGAAAACGAAAATTGTCACGAATTTCAGTAACACCAAATAAGCGCCCGGGCGTTTATACGGAAAGGGGGCGTGTAAACAGAAAGTCATAGGCTCGGCTGATACGAAAATATCAGCGATATTTTGTAAAAAAGAATGGGTTTTTTTAATTTCAAGTTAATAAATACATAGTTCTCCAACCCTATTCGTTTTTACAAATGATAAATCCTCCACAAAACTGAATTTGTTGTTAAAAGTTGGACTTTTAAGATGACATCTTTCGAATAAACGCCCCATTGCACACTTGACACCAAAAGTTGTAACACCATGGCATAATTTTCCGAGTAAACGCGCATGGGCGTTTCATCGGGTGGGCTCATCTCATCTACGGAAAATCCCGCTACGTGTGCAACGTAACCCAAGGACGAGTTACCAATCCTGACCAACACTTAGAATCCACTGGAAAGATGGCTTACCACCACATGGTGACATGCGTCAACAATTGCTCCTGGAGCTGTTTGAGTAAAACTAGAACAGGGACTATACGAGTACGAATATTCACCGGAAAGGCCCATGTAATTTTTATACCTGAAAGTACACAAAGCGAAGTACATGTGTAAGGCGTTGTGTTTCTCAATCTTGGTGCATTCAACTTTATACTTCAGCTGTGTGCATGCGGAAAGAAACTGCAAGAGAATATTTCCATTCAAAATCCTCTGTGCATTTCGTTCACTTCTCTTCCTACGTCTCTGATATTCTATTTTTCCTGAGCACGAAGGGTCATTGTTTCTCAACATGGTTTGAAAAATAATATTTCATTTCAGATACGCAACCAAGCTATAATAGCCGTCAAAAACTGCCAGACCTATACCAGAGTTATACAAAACAAGTACAGGTAGGAATTCTCACCTCGGCTCATCACTTGTTTGAGTGAGGGGGTGCAAATTAACAACAGTTCCGTTACTTTCCCAGCGGCAGCTACAGTCGTCTATTTTGACGCAACGTGGCGTTTTCTTCTCGTTTTTGACACCTGTTGCGCAGAGAGACAAAACTAAAATTAACACGCACTCATGTTTTGTACGTGGATGCCATAGTCTATTCATGTTGAACGACAAATTCAACAACGGCTTTGGCGATGTCCCGGATCGCTGTGCATAATTTATTAGTACCCAACGAAAGTGGTGATTCGAATTCTTATCATAATAACAGTGTGTTTGACATTTAGGTGACATAATCAAAATACAAACATAGGTGATAGGTTACATACATATACGTTATATAACACATTCTCTTGACAAAGGGGTTACGGAGGCGGATTTAGAGGGGACGTTGGTCGGCAACGCCCCCTATCGACATGATTAAAAGCAAAGAAAATACGGCGTCGGCACCTCGTTTTGTGGATACATTTCCTTCAAAAATCAATCCGCCAGTGTGTTACATGTATTGTATCGCTGTTTGTCTGTGCTTCACAATGATAATACGAACGAGCCCCTCGATGAGCGAAGGTTTTAGAATTTTGTTACGCGAAAGTGACAAGGCTTTGTAACATCTCGACTACTTTATCATATCGGACCATTTTTTTTCCAGTGGCAGCCGCATAGTATGCTCATCCTTCGGATCAAAATAGATTTTTCCTACTGACAAGACTTGCTCAAAGCAGTCATGCTATGAAACGATTCTATTGTTCTGACTGTTTGCGGTCCAATTCTGCACCTCATATGGAATTGTTTCTAAAAGAAACATCGACCCCGGCAGGACTCGAACCTGCAATCTTCTGATCCGAAGTCAGACGCCTTATCCATTAGGCCACGAGGTCCCCACAGTACGGCATGGGCCTTTAGTGAAGACGCATACGCTTTTAGAATTAAAGCTTTTTTCATCCTACTAACAATTGATTTTGCTTACGTTTTTTCAAAAAATGCCTTGCCGTTTCCTAACTCTAGTTTGAGTTTTAAACCAACACGAATAATTAAGATTTGAGCCACTTTTTAAGATATATAAAAGTGACTTTCTAAGCCGGCTGAGGTGTTACCCGGATCCGGGATTTTGCAATATGACCTAAAGAAAATTCCAAAAAAATTTTCACGGACAAGTGTTCGCATAACCCTACAAAACGCTTGCGTTTTTGACCGTGTCCAAAACATTATGCCAGAGTTGCATGGGAATGCCACCCCCCCCCCCCACCCGGGCCCTACTAAATCCCGGCGTATGGGTTATTGCTTGGGGTCATAATTAGTCTTTCACTCTGTCACTGTCAAACTAGAAAAAAATTGTAAAAATCAAAAATAACTTCAGCCACGTTTATCTTTTATTACATGTGTAACGCAGGTAGGTATTGAATTTCAGTCAATAACCAGTTACACGGGTCCCGCAGTTTAAAGCCTAACTTCAACGGAATTTTGTTATCTTGGATGTATTGGGCTAACCAGATAGTCCTAGCAAAGCCTTAATAAAATAAGAAAACGCGAGTTCGATCACGCAAATGTAAGCCCGTCAAATGATAGGTGAAGCTGCCTTTTCGTGCCATGTTGCGTCATCGCGAGATCCCAGCACAAACAACAAAAGGCCGATAACATTTTATCGAATATGGGTCTGAATAGAACACCACTGCGGGCGCGTGTTATTTGCAGCTGTTTGAATTAAAAGGTGATTCTCGCGGTGACGTAGACAAAAGCACTCCAATACGCCTAACAGCTCGTTACATATGGCAATTAATGGCACTAGTGGGCTCAGAGCGAGGCTCTTAACATACTGTAGGAACCAAATTCACAGGTGTTACCGTTGAAGATAGGCTGAACTGAACTACGTAGTTTTCTTAACTGAATAACAGGCATTTAGCTGATTTCCAAAGTTTTTGACACCTATAAGTGACAAGCATTGCTGATTTTCATTTCATGGTTTATCACGTGTCCCCATTTTTAACGTATTTTTTTACAAAATTACAAAACCTGCACGTGCAAAATTACACACCTGTTGTTTAAGAGGTTTGAAATAACTAGCAGGCCTAACAGAATTTGGTGAACGCGTTAAAGGCTTCAAGATCAGTAATTTTCTGGAAAATTGTCACCACGAAGATGAGGGGTTTTTGAACGTTATTTTTGTGCTTACGAATTATATTGTTTAGTTCTATAAATGCGAATACTACTGTTCCGGCACGAAATTACTAAAAAGCCCGCAATTAAGTACATGACAAGAAACAAACGGGCAAAAAATCCCCATGAAATAAACTTCGGCAAAATGCTCAGATTTACCAGGAATACTCCTGTTAGAATAAATAATTATGCCCAACTTTCGACTCTTTGTTTGCCCATTTCTGACACCTAGTGGGAGTTACGCCCGGTGTGCAACGTCTTTTTTGTTATTCAGAAACAACGGTCTACAATTTTTTCACTGCATTCGCCAGCCATTCGGAATTATACACCAATTTCACCTATCTTGGCGCTTATACTGTAGTATATATCTCATTGTTCTAGGGCCGCATGTTCAGTGATGCATGGAAAATGTCGGTGATTTTCTAGATAGGATAGCACGCGAACTTTTGACTTAACCCACTTGCCTCATTAAAATTGGCCTCAATTTGTTGTTTACTCAGATGAGAAGTGATGTCTGTGTTTTCAAGGAATTGACATTACGTTGTTTCTTGAGTCCATGCTTAATTGGCACATTATAAGATGACACACCGTGACAAGCCGATTTGAAGAGCCTAAGTACTGCATGGCGATATCTCGCGAAGTATTCCGTGATCTTGCACTTTCGCGAGTTTCTTTCGTATATGGAATGCACTCCTGGTGGGTCTCAAGTAATAATATACTGTCAGTTCTTGACAAGCCCTCAGTCACATCCAGCTTGACTATGGAACAATTCCAGAGGTATAGAAAACATTTTTAAACCTACGGAACCCATCTTAGACCACAAAAAGTAACATTTCAACTTAGATAACAGTAAATGGCCTAAATCAAAAGTTCTAAGTCGAAATGTTAGTTTTTGTGGTGGAAGGTGGGTTCCGTAGGTTTAAAAATGTTTTTTTACATCTCACGTGAGAAAGTAGTTGAACCGTGCTTCTGCTTACGGTTTTACTGTTCCTTTTAAGTATTCATGTTTTGCAGTTAACGGGGCTTGGGCGGCGAATTTCTAGAGATTTATTATTCTTCGTATCCCGTTTATTTCCTTTTTACTCAAAATTTTTACTATATTTGCCCTCACCTATTTCTTCGTCCTGCCTAATGCGCCAATGGCCAGATTTCATAGAAATGGGTACATGAGTATTTGTGTCCCTATTTTTACTTAACAGACTCAGTCACAACCATTTCATAAATAGCTGTTGGCAGAAATACATATCGTCTCGCTGTTGGACATACAATTCTTTTAAATTTAACCTTTCAGGGTTCTTCTAGTAACAATTTTCTTTTAGTAGTAGCATACACCCAGAAATCGCTTTCGCATTATATCCTAGTTCTCGTCTACTCCCTTGCATGCATTCACTACTAAGACCCAGTTCAGAGGAGTAGGAGACAATTTTTAAGCGTGAGCAGCATTTTTCCCGAAAAAAAACAGCGAAAATTTTTCATTTGCAATGGTCTTTTAATTGTGCGCTATCTTTTCCGTTATTTGGTGAGTTTCTGAGAGTGCAGATAATGTAAATTTATATTTCGCAATCATTCCAGATCAATTTACTGCTTATAGACAACTGAATACACGTTAAAAATGAAACAAATGTAAACTGAAATCCCAGGAAACCAGATTATACCTCAAGAAAGAGCTATTGCTCTCTATGTGTGTTGGTCCCCAACAGGTTGCCGTTTTTGACGGCGACGAATCCAACAGCCTACAAACCTTGATGATTGTGATTAAAACGTCCGCAGGATTTCCGCAGGGCCTGGGAGTAAGCTATGACGAGGGTCCCTTTTCCTGGTCAAGCCCGTGTTTTTCTCTTCCACTTAGTCATTCTTACATAAGGGGATACGAAGCATTTCAGTGGCATCGAGAAATATACCTTGACGTCACAGACTTGGATTCGGGTATAAATGGGCTGTGTGCGAAACTAACTCATGTCATCGACTAAAGCGCTATTGTGTATAAACTCAAAAGAATACAGACCTTCGTGTTATTTTTGCATTGAGAGTGGTCCGAAGATAACAACAAGCCGGTTAGAAAGCAAACGTGTCGACAAATCCAAACATACATTTGCACAAGTCTCTAACCAATTACAACAAACGAGTTGAAGTGCACTCCCAAATGTAAAAAGAATTATAGTGCTCGAGTAGAGAAGTTACTAACTTGACAAATTTGCCCGTTCCGTAAATTAGATTTCATAACAAAGATCAATGAAGTGGGGAACTGCAGTTGTGGTGTTTGGTTTTATACACTTCCTGTTTTCATGGTTGTGACCAATCTGAACATATTATAAACATTAAACGGCTGGACATTATTTATTTTAGTCAAATAAGGTTGCGAAAGTTTATTTATTAGGCCAACTGGTGAACAGAGTGTTTCTTGTCCAATAAGTAGCAGTGGCATAACAAAAGGTGGATTATTTCTAAGAAGAATTATAAATGCTTTAAATAGTCCACAATTTCAGTAATTAAACTAATTGTCCGATTTTTCATATTTACTTACGTTACGTACACATTTTGTCAAAAACATGTTGGAAGAATTTGACGTTAATATAAAATATCCCGCCTTCAGTGAAACACAATTTCTAAAACTTACAGCGTAACCGTACACTACTTTTCACAACGCTTTAAATTTTTAGTCAAAATCGCTGTTTTATATTTCCCTAAGGAAGGTGATAAAACTCCACGCGGGGGTCCAATTTTACAGGAAAACACAGCTTCGTTTATAGAGGTATCTCCGGTTTCCCACGAATTTTGTGCAAATTTTACCTGTCGGCGTCAATGCGGAACTTGTTGGTCACACATTCCCGGCCGAACCCTTCATTCCGGCATACAAAGAGAAGAAATCACTCGGAAAAAAATGAAATGAAGTGAATCGCACAAGCTATTGTAAGAGAATTATATTGGCATGCTCAATTTGACTCGCAATGACTCGTCATCTGACCAATCACGGTAGGACGTGACTCCACGTGAATCATATGAAATCTGTAGCTTCGATGTTATTGGATACTTAACTTTGAAACCTGAACATTTCATTCGAATCTTACATCACCTTGCAAAATATTTCTTCGGTATTGGAGATTATTTTCAAGTGAAGTAAACACGAAAATCCCAAAAATGGACTATAAATTCGAGAAACCAGCTGGTCCGGCCACACAGTTACCGAAACGTTTAGTAGCACCCAATTGGATCAAAGATTATCATGAAGTTATTCGGTAAGATTTATCACCAGAATTATTTTTTAATTGAATGCACTGCGTTGCACGTTTATGAGAAAGTTCAACAAGAAATCCGATGAAATACTCTGCTATAAGTGGATGAAGTTTTTAGTTATATCTTTAAATATATTATCATATGTTATTGTTACTTTTAAATTAAGTAATGAGTGCTTGTTGACTTTGGATTCGATGTTAAAATTTTGTGCCGCGTGCTCGATCGAAATCCAATACTCGTCCCAATGAAACTAATTCAAACTGAAATATTGAAACGAGTTTGCTCAGGCGTCATATGTTGGCTATACTACCATCGTTGTGAGCTACTTTAATAACGCGAAGATTTGTCCTTGTGGTATAACAGTCTGATAATCTTCAATTTACTTTGGCATACGATTAAACCCCGATCAGAAGTTTTTATTTCATCAACTCGAACGCAACGTGCGAATTTTGACTATATCCCATCAGATACCTGGGGGTAGTTGAAAATTATTTGGATTGTCGGAACGTCGTGTAGTAAGGAACCTATAAGTTTGACCATTTTGGGCAAAGGGCATATATTTTGGGTGACATGACCTAAATCTCCGGCCGTCAACAAGTTTATCTGTTGTTTGAACTCGTTTTAGCTTCACCGGGACGTCAAATTATCCCCATCTGCGGCTATTTGCTTCCTTTAACGCCGCTCTTCAATCGATTTCCCTCCACTCACCCTTAGAGACGGGTAGATAAGGCGGTGCAATACTTTGTTTTTTCCACTTTTCGCTGACGGGGCGGGCTCATCATCTTTGCAAATGCATTTCGAATTTAGAATTGAAGAACATTTTAGTAGATTGTATGGGAGGTACCACGGTAGATGGTGGATGGGGAGGTACCACGGTAGATGGTGGATGGGGAGGTACCACGGTAGATGGTGGATGGGGAGGTACCACGGTAGATGGTGGATGGGGAGGTACCACGGTAGATGGTGGATGGGGAGGTACCACGGTAGATGGTGGATGGGAATTAGGTTATGTTGTGCATTCATCTTTCGCCTGTTCCTATAGAGCTTCAACAGTTTTGTGGTTGTTTCATGCTTGTGTTTGAAGCATTCTTTGTTACAGTTTTTTAGGAAAGAGGTCGCAGAAATGTGTCAGTTGTAGTTTATTTCCTTCAAGGTGAAAGACTAAGTGAATGATAAATGAAAATATACATACGCGAAAGCGCCTGATTTAGAACACGATAGAGCCGACATGGAATTGAAATTTTATTTTCTCATTTTTTCATGAAAGATATATAGCACCAAATACCTTACCATGTTCAAATTTTATACAAATATACTACCATAATTTTTTTAATCAAGAGCGCCATGCATTTTGGAATTATGAGACTGTGACTTCGGTGTGACTGTAACAGCTGTCCATTTATCTATTCATGTACATACATGTAAGTTGGTCGAGGTGGGAAGACATGTTTTTTGTTAATCAAAATATGCAAACAGAACTTCACTAAAATTTCGTAGAGGACGAATTGCACTTTACTCGTGCGTACCGGGGATTTTCGAACGAGTACCCGTGGAGGCTTAGTGGGAGCTCTATCGGGAACAGGACAGAAAAAATTCACATGCCTGGTAGGGGACAAATGAATATGGCAAACGAGCCAAGGTGTCATTATTTTCTCAATTTGTGTCCTTAAAACGACGGTTGAAATAATTCATGTTATCGGAGGCGTCACCGGACTTCTCGTAACATGCATTTTACAGTAGGTGATTGATCTCAAAGCGGTCATTGTTTTTTCTATCATCCATGATAAAGGAAAGTCAATGAAAATTAAGAAATAGATAGTAACAAATCACCACCGGAAGTTTCATACTCAGACATTCTTTTACAACACTTTTAAAGCCCGCTGCTGAATGAGGGCGCGGTGGTCGGCGATATTTTGAAAATCAATCTAATTAGGAAAACAGTGTCCAAACATGAATTTGACCTGTACTTGTTTTCAGGAATTCTAACATTTTTGGCCGTAATCCATGCCACCCTAGCCGAGTTCCGGCGGGCGAACATCATCTGGAATTCTCCATGCTACGGCAGCGCCGCCACGCAAAATATTCAAGAAACAGAACCAATAGATTTCCCAGAGAGCTTATGCAATGCAACTAAACAAGTGCTTTTCGCCACTAAACTGATGAGGCTAAAGGAAGAACTGCTGAGAATGAAAGATCAGGTGGTAAGGATGTTTAGACTATTTAGCGGCGTATCAATGCCTAAACACCTAAAGCAAAAGGTCTGAAACGTGTTCAAAAAGCTGTAGGTTAAAGTGGCCTTTCGTTGCATTTTTTATTTAAACCATCTACCGTTTATTAATGTAATATTTCCAATCTGCCGTTATGAATACGTCTCAAATTGTTCTCTTATCAAAATAGGTGTAATTTGAAGGCTTAGAAATAACTGACAACTCATTATTTCTCCTGTGATTAAGTACAACAGTTGCGACCAATGCCATAGCGTTAAATGGTCTAAATTGTCAGTTGGGACGAAGTGCCGCTTTGAACGAGGAAGTTCAAGTACGCGGGTGCGTGGTTGCGTGCATGAAAGACAAGACCCTACAGCACGGGGTTTTAATGCGCATTTCATTACGTTATTCAGCGAAACGTCGTTGTGGAGATACGTGCCATTCAGGGCCTGCGAGCGCTAAACTTTACTCAAGACTCAACTCGAAAATTGACCAATCACATCTCGCCCAATTGAAAAATTACTGGAAGCAAGACACGCAATTCATCAATTTTCGAGTCGAGTAAAGTGCGGTGGCCACAGCCCAGATGTTAAAAAGAGGACTAGACATTATTCGTTAGCATCTCCTCGTGAATATCAAGTTGCTCACTGCATCCATTACACTTTCCATTGCAACGCAAAATGCACGTTTTGATGTTCCTTTTAGGAGAGCCGTCTACCGCGCAGTCTTCTTAGAGGCAGGTGTTCTTCCGCTCAACAAGAGCGCCACAGGTGGCTAACACAGGTAAATGACATTTGAAACAAAACATTGCACTCAAGAAAGATCTGATTCAACGAACGAACATTTTATTTTATTTTATTTTCAATAAAAAGCGAAGAAAATCACAGCTTAACTGTGTTAACAGTTATATTCGACAATACAGTTTCAAGTTTCTCCTCGTTTTGTTCTGAAGTAACTGACTGGCAATTATCGCTTCTTCTTCTCAAGTTTATTTGAAAGAAGTTGCTTTGCAACGTTATTTTGGTCTGTTCAAACGAAATAGCAGAATTTTCATTTTTCATAAAACCTGAGTACAGGAAATGGTTGATAACAGAAAACGAAAATGTGATATACCGTACAAGGAACTTCAGTTCATAAAATATAAATGTGGTTGTGACTTTGTTGTTCAGTACTTAACACTGTTTTGGAACAATAAAATGAAGATCTTGAGCCATCCAGGAAATTCATACTATTAATACGTGAGCCCGGTCTGCTGTATTGACAATGTCACGAGATGAACGAGATCTCGCGCGACCAGAGTTCTCGCTACTGGTAGTAAACGCCATCCTATCGAACATGATGTCACTGGGGATCTAGAAGTCAAGTTATATACAATCCATCATACTAGGTTCAAGAGCTAATAGTAATATTTTGAAATAAAAAAATATCCATTCATCAGTAGTCACTGGCAATGTTACATTACAATACAATCTACATAACTACGACCCAAAAAAATTTTCAGACTCCCACCAGTCTGGCAGACTATACTCGCGCCATGCTAGTGTTCAGCCGCCGTATGGACGCAGCCATGATAGGGGAATATTATTACATCGCCGAATCTGACGGGCCACTACATGATGCCACGAAGGACCTTCTCGAATCTGTTCTCAAGATGGGAATACTGTGTCCGCTTGGGCTGGCGCTAAAAGAGATTGGGGAAGACATTCCGTCTTCACATCGCTATAGAAAGCACACAAGGTTAAATCATGACATATGTTTTGTCAATCTCTTGAGAGACTTCTTGTCGTTTTTAGAAAATGCTAAAAATTTCCCAACCAGTTTTTGTTCAGCGTACACCAGGTACTAGCACACTTGCTAATTAGACATCAGGTCACTCGTTATTACATGCGTCAGTTTTAAGTGTATGATGTTCGCGGGCCTGTTTCACTAGTGTCCAGAGACTTATTACCAATCCTTTTAAGTTTTAGCGTTTGTGGTATCCGTTTGGACTCTGTGTAAAAACATCGTGAAGTTACAAAGTTTTAGGGAAACTTCAGTGACATTATAGTTATCATTTAAGACAGGTCTTAGTAATCCTGACATATAGTGTAAAATATGCTCGATCTGATTTATTGTACATTTGCGAATGCCCACGATGTCAGAACGTAAATACACGGAAATGGTCGAAGTACCGAGTGACTCCGGTTTGCCCACTGGATCTTGCTGCTATTGCAACCCAAACTGGCTGTGATAAATCTAAGTCGTGATATTTATCAACTTGTTTGCTAATTTTTTCACATCAATTTTTGTCGTTGAAGTTGTGTCTTGCGTGAATTTTTAGAAGTGTTGAATTATAGCTGTATCTGTTTACATTTTTATGATTCAGTATAAACTCCCTTTTATTAGCAAGGCAAGGGTATGTAGTAACGCTGGTCGTTTTTCATGTCTGTCTTCCATTTATATGGACATTATATAACTTATTATGGTTAGATATTGCGAAAATTTTTACAAGAACTCGTGAAGATATTTCTTTCCACGGAAGTTGTGTACGAAAATCCTGTTTTACTTTACATCTTATATAGTTTAGTCTCGTGATATGTTTTTAAGCACTGCCAAGTTTTTTCCTGAAGCCAAAGGAGCCAGTTGAGTTATGTAACATCTGTTATCACGGTGTTGCACTTCCTTCTATTACTCAAAGTAAACGTTTGGGGGTGTTTTAAAATTTCCCCGAGACTGTGCCATTGAGAGACTGGGCAATATAACTGAAGTAGGACTGACGTCAGCCGAGGCTGATCTCATCCGGTTCCCTGTGAATAAAACTAGTTAGTATTCGTCTCAGGAGAAAAGTTACTTTTATTGCTACTGTTTATCACAATGTGTGTGTGTCATCCAAATTGTTTCATGAATAAATTGATATTGATATTGTAAACACTATTTTAGTCAGTGCTTCGTTTTCAATGCCAATCTTCCCCTCTCGCGGTCCATGCTGGCCTTCTCATTGATAATGTTCTGACGCAATTCTCTTTATATGGGCTGTAGCTCTTTTTCTCAGCAACCGCAATCCAGTTCTTTAGTCTAAGTTCTTTTCTCATCAACCGCTTCGAGCAGATCATAATAGTAATTCCTTGTCCATAAACACGATTCTTTTATCACGTACCGCAGCATGACAATTTTTATACATACCATTAAAACGAGTGTTCTTACACTTCAGGAAGTTAGTTATATATTACGTATCTAATTATCTCGCTTTTATATCAGTATAAAATACTGTTGTTGATGTGATCTCAACTGTAAAGACCCTATTATATTTCCACTAAATTTGTGACTACGATGCAAGCGCTCCTGAAAAATACGAACGGGTTTGCCTACCCCATTAAACCGAAAGTTTGAATGTAGGGATACTGGTTAGATGCCATGCAGTCGTTGTTTCTATTTTTGACCAACTTTTTCATGGCAAGTTTGTGATTAAATTTCTAATTTTACTGAATACGTGAGGCAAGGAACCGAAGACGTTTGCCGAATAGGCACCTCCTGGAATAACACACTAGTATTTGCTTACATACATATTTATCATCATTGATAAACAAGTACAAAAAACACAAACAAAAACACCCATTCATACACGGATGCACACCTCAGGAAAGACCAGTCTCGTATTAAGTAAAGTAAACAACTGCTATGGATATATGGAATTAATTTAAATAAACGTGAACAGTAAAATTTTCCTTCTTCCCAGACAAGCTGTCATACACAAAATTTTTATACGCAGTTAATTTTTCAGCATTTATAGTACTCATAAGTATTATGTAACAAACTTGTGAATATTAGGTATAATTTTGCACATCTCTTGTGCCTCAAAAAGTCCAAGAATAACAAAAGCAGTTGGGAATCTAAATAAGACACTTTTGAAATAGTTTTTTGAATTCCTTCCAAAAATCTTCTATTGGACGACATTCCGAGAAAATGCTTGACAGCTTCTCTGGAGCTTTCACAAAAGGAACATAAATTAGAATCCCGAACTTGGATTTTGACGTAAAAAGTGTTTGTCGCATTAATCCTATGTAATATTCTAAATTGGAACCATCTAATGTTTGGATCCTGTGTAATTTCATAAGGTAATGAGTATATTTTCTTCCAATCTAAACTGTCTCCTCTATTTCCCATTTACACTCTGACTTTGAAGGTTTCTTGATGTCGTTAAAGATTGAACAAATATGTTTACAACTCTTCATATCTTTCTGTAAGTGAATAATTGCTAAAGACATGCAAGGAGAATAGATATTAACAGTTTTAAATTTACTTTGAAATAGATAGTTTTGAAATCTTTTTAGAACAGAAACAACGCCATTATATTCCACAAAGTTGTTTTTTACATTGAATCCATTTATCACATGGCCTGCACTAACGAAATCCCATCAGAAGTAGGCCTCTTATAAATCTTAAGCCTTTTACAAACCAAGACTTATCAAAAACACTTCTGCCTCCGATCCCCAAGTTACTATTAAACCACAAAGGTTGATCCAAAAAGTCTTCTTCACTCGAAACTTTATTTTCTCATAGGAAGTTGCCAAACTTCCAAATATGTTGCACCAAAAGGAATTATCAATAAGCGTCAACTTAGACTTCATAGAGGCTTCTCCAAACTAAGCAAAGTTCTCCAAAACGGGTAGAATGAGTATACAGTAGTAACTGACCACTTTTAGACACGGTGTTTTCAAGATATCTACGGCCATGGCGAGTATTAAAGCTTCGCTGAAAGTATGTATATTGACAGTTTGAAGTCCCCCTTGATTTAGTAATAAACGACGGTCGTAGTTCATTTTACTTTATCTTTACGAGCGTGTCATACAAAACTTAAGAACGATCGTATTCAATTAATCCAAAACCTTTACTGGTAGTATCTGTAAACTTGACAACAAAAATTAAATTCCGAAATAGCTAAGGTTTTAATAACAATTGCTCTACCAAACGGCGTTGAATTTCGTCGATTCCATTTTTTACATTAGTATTTACCCACAATGCAATACATATGTCAATAACTTGTCCTGCTTGATCATATACACGATCCACAAGTCACTCTCGTATCTAAATGAATTCATCAATGCGGAAAAACGTGTATAATTGCATTCTGAGCTGCAACGCTGACTTCAAGAACTTGGCAAAAACGACAAACATCAATGCTGGATGCGCATTGAATAAATTGTTCTCATTTGTGCGTCAACTCGGAGGGGCTGAGATTTTCAAAACTAAGTCAAGGAAGTCGATAGAAATTGGAAATCCGGTGTAAAACAGATATCCCGTAGTTGAAAACAGACTCCCGCACCTTCAAAACAGCTAATCAGTCCGAAAAACATGAACCCAACCATTACCATTCAATCAGGAATCCCGAGGATCGGACAGGACACGGGGGGGGGGTAAGTTAGTCATGTAATATATATTTATTTTTTCTACCTCCACGAAAGACGAGAGTTCATTCCAGGGTGGACCTAAATAATGCCTCGAACGCTAGCTCAATTTGGGGGTGCATTTTTAGGTTTCAGGGGAATCCTTTCTAGAATAAATTTTCCTCAATGCGCTCTTTACGGCATGACTTAATTTTAAATTGGTTTTTGATGGTGTGTCTAATATCTTCTCTATATAGCTTACCTCCTCCACAGCATTCCGCGAGTGAGATTTTTTGGGGTATCTGGTGAGATCAACCTTACGTATATTTGTTTCTGTCATAAACCATTTAGTGATCGGTGCCATGTACAGAATCATGTGGAATAGAATTATCAAACTATTGAGCTAGACCAATTTTGAGTTTCTGGCGGGACCTTTTTGGCGTGCACTTTGTACGTCATTAGTCATTTGGTGCTCAGTGTGGCCCAGTTGTTCAATTCATTCAGCTATCGGTGGGTAACTTGATTTGACTTTCTAGTCTAGCTCAAATTAAGAAAGGTCCCACTGTACACACCTGGGTGAACAACGCTCATCTACGCAATCTGTACTTAATTGGTGTCTCAACAGAAAACCTCACAACTAATCTGAATTATGAATAAAAGTTAATTTTGTTGCTATGGTGAAAAATGCGACCCCGGCAGGACTCGAACCTGCAATCTTCTGATCCGAAGTCAGACGCCTTCTCCATTAGGCCACGAGGTCTGCTCGCGTGTTACTGGACGAGGTATGATTAGAGTATCACTGTACTGTGGTATAGGGCCGAAGGCCTCATTCAAAAATAAGGTTGAGTGCTCCATTACCAACAAGTCTATGCATTTGACTTAATATAACTGTAGACTTTAAAAGCTCGCCAATAGTATGGACTTTCTGAAAGTAGAGAATGTGTAATTTTGCTAAAGAACGCTCATAACAAAAATTCATTTGGTATAAATATTCTGTGTGATGTCTAAACTGACGGAGGTAGATTAATTCACAACGCAAGAATTTCTCGGCTTCAGCAGTTACTGCGGGCGTGCATTCAGTAGACGCTAGGACTTAGGCTAGGACCTAGCTAAAACCTAGTCAGAGTCACGTGTTCTTGATTAAAATACAAGGCAATTTCTCACGTAATCTCGCGAAGTCTTGCTTTTTAGCGAGGTCCTAGCGTTACTGAACGGGAGACAGGTCTAGGTTGACACCGATCTGGCGCAAGACAGAATGGAGAGACAGTTTTTCCGGATCTTGATACCACAGAGCCGGTTAAGTTCCGGAATAACTCGAATCACAGACAACACAATGAAGCACAACAGAGACGTGTAAGTGACAAATTTGGAAAATTTCAGACTGTAAACTGAACTTGAGTGCATGGGTGTGGTGAAAGGCCTGAGCTTTTATACACCGACGTTTTAGCCTGGGAGCCGCAAAAATCACTCTTGGGACAATCTCTGATCGGCGGTGTAGGATTTTCCGCCGAGTTGAACAAAGTGGGAAGTTATACTGGGTTAGGTAAAATATTTAGAACGAAACCAAGAAGCAAAGTGATTTTTTAAAAATGTTTTATTCGGGAAAATGTGCGCTCGCTTAGTAATCTCTATGGAAAAGCGATGCGAATAAGGCGAAGTTCTTGAAGACAGCACACCCCACTTCAGTGGTTCTCAACCCCTCGAGGCTTTCTGATGACTTCCCATAGGAGGAGACAGGAGACAGTCCCGTTTGGGACTAGACCCGGGCTCGAATCCTGGCTTTACTGGCTGACAATCGTGGAGCACTACATAGGTGTCTCCTAGCTGATCATCTGAGCTCGATTTCAAGTCAGTGTGATTGAGAACCTGGATATGATGCGAAAGGGCTTTCTGGGGCTGTGCTCAAAATTTAAACGTCATATACAAGATATAGCGTCCGAACAAGAGAACGCAAGGAAAAATTCTTGCATAGCCAAGGAAATGGACTTAGTGTGTGTGCGGTGATATCGCTGTAGTCTCACGATAGTCTGCCACTCTGCTTATGTTTGAGCTGTTTGTGTGTGTGTGTGTGTGTGTGTGTGTGTGTGTGTGTGTTTGTATGAGCGTTTGGTTTTGCACAAGCTCAATGGAGATCATACCTTCCGCTTTTCTCCAGTTAGCGTTTAGACGCATATAGCTGACATGGAGGCTCATCTAGCTCTGGCTCACAAACGAGAAGCAAAAGTTGTCACCGTGGTTTCGATTTGCTCCGTGTCAGTTTTCCTCACACACATAATTGTGTGTCAGCTGATCCGTGTCAACTTTTCTAGTGTAAACAGGAAAATTTTTTTTCGCTTCACTTGCATTGTATAAGACCACAACAATAGCCAAGCAATATGGAATGCGCACGCCCTGTTTTTTTTATCTTAATAACGTGAAAGATGAAGAGTTTAGAAGGTGATTGAATGAAGACGGCATCTTCGTAGGAGCATCATTTGGACCGGGTCTCGTCATGCAATCACCGTTTTAGTTATGGGACATTTTAGCCCGTCCACTTTGTCATCGAAGTACGACTATTGGTAAGCAACAGATTCTGGAAGCACCACTGGCTTACAGGCCGGAACTGACATATGCTGGAGCCTTTTTACATGAACATACCTTGAATCACATGTCATCATAACAGGAATTCAGGACTCTTACAAGAAATTCTTATACCACCGTGTGCAGGTGAGAGAATATTTTTTTCCACTGTGAATCACAAAAGCGCCGACGTAGAACGATATTCGATGATGACTAATCATTGCAATATTGTCCCTTTACTTACATAGTGTTGTTTTTCACTACGTATATCGCATGGACGTTTTATGTTGCAGGATCATTGCAGGTGCAATATTGAAAGACACTTGTGCCGCTTGAGCGGTAGCATAAAGATACTGCCCCTTTACAGTTCAGATGGTAAACAGAAGCGATTGAAAAACGGTAAGTGTTCCTGTACTTCTGAGGCGATAAGCACACATTTGATCATAGAGGGCACTTCACTGCCAGATATCTCTCATGAAGCAGTACAATCTTGAATATTTGGAACGGTACGTCTTACTTTAGTAGGATATCAAATCCATTTCGAAACTTGCGATTGTTTATCTGATACCTCTCCTAATAAAATAATAATTATATTTTTGTAATAACTGCATTGTTTCCTCTGGCGGACAAGTACTTCTAATCTAGCTGTTTCTGTACAATTGTAGGAACTGTGTTCTAAAGTATCAGGCTGTCGTCTACAAAAAAAACAGGATTCTAATTGATAAAAGTGATTATATAAAGAAAGTTGTTTACAACTAAACTTCTATCAGTGTGCAGAGTATTATATTGTACGCACTATAGTGGCGTGTCTCTGAAACAACTGTAAGGTAACATATAGTACAGCTTTCAAGTTTCTTAAATAAAGATAAAACCCAACTGTATGACAGGGGCTGCTGGGATTACAGAATTTTCACGCAGTATACTAGCTGCTGTTGGCAAAGTAGTAGGAATGAGTAAGCGGATCAACAACGCAGTTGTCCATCTGGAATTCAAAGCTATTTTTAAAGAAAATTGCTAAATCTCTGGCATTGCCAGAATAGAGTGTAGAGTTGAGAAATGAAATTAGAAGAACATTTTGTCTCCGAATATACGGTACACTGAAGTTATCCGTGTTCTGAATGAATGTTGTCATATACATTAAAGCTTTGTTTTGGAATGAGTAACTGAAGTTTGTAACAGGGGCGTATCCAGGATTTTGAATTGGGGGGCCAGGGTAGAGTATTACCCAGGATTTAGCCCGTCAGTCCTTCGCACCCCGGAACTGCCAAATAGAATGTGGGGGCGGGGTCATGTCCCCTTGCCCCCCCCCCTAAATCCGCCACTGTGTAAATACTAATAAAGCAGCAACATGTAGAACACTTTATAATCTGCATTAATACGTGGTCTCCCTCATTCATAAAGTCACCTTCAGAGGCGACACGTGAGGAAATTAAGTTAAACTAGAATGAGAACATACAATGTACATTGTGATGCACTATTACTTCTGTTAATCGGAGAAGAAAGGCGTATTGTTGTGTATTTCATTTTCTTGAAAAGATCCCTCACCATTTCAATTGTTGCGATATAAATAAACGTCTCAGGTCAAAGGTACACTTCAAGAGACTGTGCCACAGTAATACCTTTATGAGCGTGCAGACAGGGGTCATATGAGGTCGTAGGACCTTATCGATACGTATGTGTACTACTAGCTAGGCTAGACAACCACAAAATTATAGATTTTAATCCAGTGAACGTTTGTGTTTTCTGAAAGTAGGAAGCTTGAACATTTTTTGACTTTTGGCTTTTTGCCAATGTAACAATAATTAGATAACGTGACCATGCTTTTAAGTAGAATTTAGCAGAATAGTAAGTACATCGATTGCATAACAACGGTATCAATAACGTATTATAACCAAATTTTGTTTAGTATAAATGTTGAAGATGAAATTTCAAAAACTTATCTGTTTGTTTTCATTTTACACAGCTTATGGTTTTTTTCATAAAACCCATAAAAGTCATATTTTATATCCCCTCATACAAAAGTGGACAACAATTCCTTTAGGCATTTAGAAGAACGAGTACATAGATAACGGTGTCCGAAAGTTTCACTTGAATCCGATCGGCCATTTTCTGAGATATGGTGTTCCAATGTTTGCCAAATTTGACCATTTTTCGAAAGCCCTATATAACCTTCAATAATGGCTGTTAGGAAAACTTCCATTGAAAATCTAAAGTCTAATTAAGAACAGTACAGCATGAAACACCATTAGGTAGAAATGCTTTTGCAAGCACCGATCACTCAACTAGAGTGGCGTGTAAAACGTGATCCTCTTGTTTCCGATTTTGCGAAAAGCAGTAGCCGAACTACAGCTGTACATTCAGGCCCACAAGCTTACTTCTAAAGTTTCGAAAAGTTGTCATGTGCCACCTTAACCAGAAAAATCCAAATAACTACTTTTGCTTCACCTTAAATACATTCCGTATATATTTGTGTATAAACAGGCTATTTTAATTAGGTACCTTGTCGTATTTTATTGTGTCGGTCTATTTGCCTTTGAAGATTTAAGAGGCGTAAATCACTAACGTAAACGCATTGTTTGCTGATGACGTTTTTTGACTTTTGTTCCACGGTGAAACAAGTGTCGAAAACGCGCTAATACCGTCTCGCTTGGACTTAGGAATTCAATCAGTCGGCATAAGCGCCTCCTCGTCAGTAAAGGGTCCTCGCATGAGTGTAAGCTTGGCTTTCGTTCGTGTTTATTTTCCTTTATAAAGTGACTACAAGTATTTCAACATTCATTCATCACAGAGAATGTATTTTCCCTTTCCATTATGGGCTGAGTTACAGAACCTGGTGTTGGTCAAACTGTTTAATATGTTATTTTCACGGCAGTGTCCTTACGTTTAGCACAGTCGTAGAATTCGGCAGTGATACGACTTTTAACGGTAAGATACTAAGGCTTAAATTTCGATATGAAAGAATGTTTTTTTGTTTGAATAGCTCGGTCTGTTTCCTTCTTTTAATTTAGACAAACAAATCTCGGGCACACAAAAATCACAAGGCCTGTAAAGGATTTGCTGATTCGTCCAGAACAGAATGCGTCAGATATGATCGAACTAACGAGCTAATACAGTAACGACGTCAACGTTGTTTTGGAGTGTCATTGAAGAAACCTAAAACTTTCTCAAAGTCATGCTGTTTAGTTCGTCCCAATATGTACCCAAGTAATAAATTACAGACAGGGTAATTCTTCCGAAATCGACACCAAATTTTTGCTGTTCTTCTTCCTACTTTAGTTAGAGATCCGAAATTTTGCATAAACGTTTTACAATTCTATTCCAAACAACCGCTGTAGCACCTGCTACGAAAAGACTGTTCAAGGTCGCTTAACAGCGTGTCCCTTTCGCATTCGATCGATGTATTCCATACAGCAGCGCGTTTTTCAGTTTGGAAAGACGCATCGAGTTGTGCTTAGATGCTGATGGTGGAAATTTCCGGCACCTATTTTAAACGTCCTTGAATTTGTAGTTGTAAAACGTTTTTTAGTCAGCTCAACTCGGCCATCTTTACAGGCATTATTTCACGCCTGCTCGTGCTTCACTGGACTAAATGCAACAAGCGTCGGTAAACCAATGAGACGCTGCCGAAGACGCTAACGTTCAACATCAGCATGAGCAAAGCACATGAAATTAACAGTCTACAAAAGTTCCTTGTTATATTGAAAAAATACTAGAAAAAGTTTGGGTCTGTCACTGGAGAGTCAACCCGCAAGACAGCTTTTTTAATTTCAACCATTTGTTTCAGGTGATTTATGGTCTCTTGGGCAAGCATGAAGTTCTACAGACGCGTCATATTTTTTGCTGTGTTTTCTGTGTTTATTATTGTTTTATTCACCTGTGAGTATACTTCGAAACCAAGGTAAAGGTAAAAAATGCACCCAGACACACAGTCTTTTCCCCATGCACATACGAGCAAAAGCTAGGTCTGCTTCGACAAGCACCTTGTTGTCGGAGCAAGCAAAGTTGTTTCAGAACAGCGAAATATGATTGGTTAACCTGACCGAGTTCTGTCAGTTGTGCTGTAAGCTACGGTGCTATTAGAAGGACATATGTGTTTCTTTTTTTCTCTGTCTGGGACAAAGGTAGAAAGTTCCCATCTTTTCCCAGAAAGAAGTGGCGACTTCCGTACCTTTGGCCCTGTGAAAGCTTTAAACAATCTCTGTTACTTTAAGTTTTCGTTTCAAAATGGCCAATCAGAAGACCATATTGCACGAGCGCATGTTTGTGGCCGCGGTCTGTACTGTTATGGATTAATATAATACTCACCGTCGCCCGTCGTCAGCAGAGGAATATGTTGTTTTAAAATAATGACAATAATAATGATGATGATGATAATGATGATCATAACAATAATAATAATGATGATGATGATGATGATGATGATGATAATGATATCATAACAATAATAATAATAATAATGATGATGATGATGATGATAATGATGATAATGATGATAATGATGATCATAACAATAATAATAATGATGATGATGATGATAATGATGATCATAACAATAATAATAATGATGATGATGATGATGATGATGATGATGATGATGATGATGATGATGATGATGATGATGATAACGATAATGATGATGTTGATGAGGATAATAATAACGATAATGATGATAATGATAATGATAACAACAATAATAATAATAATAATAACAACAACAAAAATAATAATAAACTTTATTTATAGAGGATAAAATACAATAGATATTAAAAACGTGCTTTACAAATTAAATTTACAAATTGAATTAAAAGATAAATAAATAACATAAATAACTTAAATAAATTATATTAAATTAAAACTTTAAAACTTTTATGTGGTGTATACATTGACTCGAAGTGACGAAGAGAGGGTCAGCTATGATGACCACAACCACAGATAACTGAAGAGTTTGTGTCTGACGTCATCACAACCATCAGCCTCCTTTAGACTATTTGGCAAGTCGTTCAACTGCTGAATGGCCTGAATAAAAAGGACTTAGAGTAAAACGAAGTTCTGTGTCTAGGCTCAACAAAATTGTTTGAAAAAGAAAATCTTGTCCTGATTTTGTCATCTCTTGCTGAGGCACAGACGAACAAACACTCGTTGTAAGGCTTGATTTCATTGGTTGAGACTAAGCTGTCTCTGGCTACTTTTTATTGGACTAAAGTAGCACATCGACGTCTCTGGGCCAGATATACGAAAGTTGCCATTTTTAAGGAGGTCTACAGATAGATAAAACAAACGCAGCTGTCCTTTCAATACCGCCGTAGTAGGTAGACCTTTTGAAGGGTGGCTCGTGAAGACTGATCGTGATATTTTTTATTCCGTGAGCTCTGTCTTAATTTTTATGCTTTGGTATCTTGAAATGAAACAAACTGAAATTGAACTGACACCAGGAGACAAACGAAGTCAAAATTTGCGTTTTTTGACACCTTTTGGAGTGGGTCATTCCTGCATAAACACATCCTGCTTTGTTCAAGCCACCTGCGAATACATCATTCTACGCCTTGTCGACTGTGTTTCAGAATACCGGATCTCCGATCATCAGGTGTACGTGCATTTTAAGGATGACGCGCCCTACATGTACATGCCGGTGTATTCATTAGTAATTGATAGTTTTTGTCTCAAGGCGTTTCATACTATGATAGAAAATTATTTCTCTGCCCTAAAGGATAGTAAAAGGTATCGGCAACTGAACATTAAGTCAAACAGATCACTTATTACGGGGTTGACCATCCCGTCCAAAGTTGGGCCGCTTCAGGTGAACTCGCAGTTCTGTTTGGAAGTACAGGAGACCGATTGCTATGTCATGTAAGGGAATTCTTAAAACTAATCTCAGTTAGTTAAGAGTCCGTCAACTATGTCAGTCAGTCATGGTTTTCAAGTTAAGCCCTTATGTTGGATAGACATGCACCTTTAACTATCTTTTCAGGTTATTTCACCGGAAATGGCACCATTTCGTACAAAGTTTTGGACACTTTCTCATTCAGTGAAAAACATCTCCATGGAAACAACGATAAGATCGTAAAGACTATTCTCCTCTGGAGGCCCCTGTTCACTGACTGGTCGTATGGGATGTTGGAGTTTGAAAGTGCTGCTTTTGACGAATGTCCGGTAAAGTGTCAGCTATCTAGGAATCAATCCGATTTAGAAATCAGCGACGCCGTTATTTTCCCTTTAACAGACGGCCGATGGGATCCAAGAGATGCCGTATTTAAACGCCGAAAGCGCCAACAGAGATTTATATTTTTCATTCTCGAAATGGCCGTCAGAGCTAAATTTTACAGGGATTTGGTGCCATTCAATGGATTTTTCAATTGGACCATGAGTTATCGTCGCGATTCTGATATTTACTTTCCTTACGGATGGGTTGAAAAAGTAAGTCGTCCGGATCAAGAGAAGCGAAGTTTGGCTGGCAAAGATTATTCGCGAAACCATACACATCTCGTCTGCTGGTTCGTGAGTCATTGCCACACGGGAAGTAAACGAGAGTGGTATGTGCAACATCTCGCGCAACACGTGAACGTTTCCATATTTGGAAAATGTGGTAAGGAAATGTCATATGAGCCAAAGTGCAAGTTTTACTTAGCATTGGAAAACATGATTTGTATTGATTACGTCACGGAAAAGCTATATAATAACGCATATGGACAGGACAGCGTCCCCATTGTCTACGGTGGGGCTGATTACGCGGGTGTGTTACCGAAGCACAGTTATATAAACATTGGGGACTTCGATTCTCCAAAAGATCTGGCTAATTACATAAAAATTCTAGACCAAAACGACCATTTGTACAACGATTATTTCACTTATAAACGTGAACATAATGTGCGTTTGTGGTATTCTAAAAATGGCAAGAAAGGCACGTCTGTGTTTTCCTTCTGTAATCTGTGCTCCAAGCTTCACGACAAGAAGGAGGAAGAAAAAGTTTACAAGGACATCGGTCAGTGGTGGGACTACAAAGGTAGATGTCCACAATGGCGACCTTGGCCTAAGTTGTACAAGTTTTTCAATGCAAATTTATTACCGAAATAAAATGTTGTCTAAACGAATCAAAGTTGCAGGACCCGAATTTGGCGATTAAGAATATTTTGAAAATCAAATTAAACGGAGTGTCTGTATGTTATACATCGAAATGGTTGTAACCTTTGACCCGGGTACATAGAATCCCCAAAGCGGCGTTTCCTTGCTTTCACTAACATTACTTTATCGCGTACCCAGAAAAGTCTGTGTTTGTGGAAAAATTCCAAATTTTATGAAAACTCGCAAAATCTTGTCTAATTTCAGTTACAAATCAAGCAATAAAAATAAGGATTCGGCAACTTTAAATTAACTTGACAATACAAGATCACAAGGCCACAGGGAATTTATGAAACCACTTCAGTGTCTACTTTCGGGGGCCAGATTTTGTAAAAGTTCCCATGTTTAGACCTGCTCTTTTCCATCAAATTTAACTTTTGAGTTGGCTTATTTTGTGAACTGAACATCGAATAGAACATGTTTAAAAACAATGGAAATAAAATCGTGCGAGCGATCCGATACTTTAATTGCATCGGACGTGCGCGGACCCCATACGTCGGACCCATTGCATAGAACACCTGATTTGGAAATCATGAGATTTTTCTTATTTATAAATAGCCATTAGACTCTTCCCGAGTGAGGTTATTGAAGTCCGTGGCCATGTAGGCCACATTCATCCGCTATTGGTATTAGAACGAATTTACTGTCCACAAATAACGTCCACAAGAACCACTGTTTCCACTTGTCACAGGTCATTTTAAGTAACCTTCTACCCAGATGGATCCGTGATTAACGATGCAAATAGTTGTGTTTAAGGTGCCTTGCTGCAAATAATATTTCCACAGGCTGCATCATGACATTTTCACATTAAAATTTAAATTTAAGGCAAACTTCTGAAGTTATGAACCTTACCTGGTAATGAAATTTGGAACTACCGTTGCACACATTTTAATATCGTCATTGAAGTTGTGAACAGAAATGTATTACTAACCTGACAATGAAGGCAGTTAATTTGGCAACACACAACTCTTTTATAGGTGTATCAAGAAAGTACTTGTTTTTCCAAAAATCATTAAATTAACACAACGTTACCAACCATGGTAATCCCTCTACCCGTGAATTCAGTTTCTTCACGACCTCTTGGAGTGCATCAGGGTGGGGGTGAATTGAAATGAGTGGCAACCTGGGAGCACTTGGGGATGGCAAAATTGAAAGAGGTTTTGACCGGAGGAGCGCTTTTTAGCAATGAACAGAAGGGCATCGCTTCTGTGTGGCCCTAGTGGCTGCGCTAGTACTATTAATCATAGACGAAAGAAAATTCAATCTTGTTTGACAAATAGTGGCTTTTAGATAAAGCATGGATTTAAACGAAGTCCACATGAGACTTCGAAGGCCGCCACTGTGAAATTTGTTTTCTCGAATAACTATCATTGAATATTTGACACACATCAGTTGAATGATTGTCAGGGTAAAGACAAAGGAACATCGAGTATATTTAGTTAGTGGTGCGGTATTCTTTTTAGTTGCTCACTTTTTCAAAAAGAAAATCCACCTGTGATGAGACGAATTGACGTGGAATCCTTTTTGTTGTTATTTTTTACTCATCATCTGGCAAAACATGAGGTTCAAACCTTGCTTTCCCTTGTTTACCCGACTTTGTATGCAGCTTATCAAAAAACATGAAACCTTAGCTAAAATTGTTACGGGAGGATGTTTTCCACATTTTTAGTCAAAGAGTGCAAGTCTCAAAATGAGTCGGAGTAAAGACGACTAAACTAACTTCGTTTTTTGGCCGTAAGAGAACATGAAAATCCGCTTTTTGTAAAAAAATTTGCAACTCAAATTGCCACACAAAAATGAAGTTGCCACTCTGACATTATCACAGAATGAAAAGACTGGAATTACGGTCCACGGCCTGACAGTAAGATTTTGGCAACGTTAGCAATCCTATAGCACAAACTACGAAGTGAATTGTCGTTACCTTTCATGTTCGGCATTTTTAATTTGAAAACGTGGTGAGGCAATATTTTTTCTACCTTTTCATGTTTCTAAATGCACAAACCAATATAGATCATTTCGAAACTAGCACGTTTCATCTTCGATGTCGAGATAAAAACTAAACCTGGAGGAAAACATACCCTGGTGCATTCTTTGATAGTCTACTATGAAGGTGTTGCAGAAGAAGGTGAGACTAGTGACTTAAGACTCACATTGATTTTAGAGGGGACCGGGGGTTTGTTTCATGAAAAGTGAGTTAACTGAAGACAGAAATCTAATTTCAGCAAAAGTCCAAAGTCTCTGAGAATATACATATAACTGGTAATTACTGAGACAATTTCTATAAATTATTTTAAGACTGTGATGCGCTCATAACTACTTAACTAAATCTTTAATCAGCGAATGTGCAGAGGAGGACCAAGTTTCTGCCATGAATTCACTTTCATGAAACGGAACCCTAACTCTTTGATCACATTTGTTTTTGGTCAAAATATGAGTACGAACTTCAAAATCAGCGCATATGCAAACAAAGATATTGCATTAATCGACGTTTCGGTTTATTGTCATTAAACCATTCTCAAACAATAAACTGAAACGTCGATTAATGCAATGTCTTTCTTTACTATGTGCTGATTTTGAATCCTTTGACTCTCCAGGATTTTTGGTTGCCTTTCAATTCGTTGAGCAATGTACCCATACAGACAGGAACACATGAAACTGGTTTCATGGTAGTAGACAACTGTGGTTATTATTTGCGTGTTTTACGGTTCAAACTATCTTTGCATCAAAAGAAGCAGGGTTGGAAAAAATATGTTGAGTCCGAGATTGAACGTTAGATGGGGTTACCAGTTGGTCACTTAGCTATATAATAGCTTTTGACTTATAAAATGATTACCCGGTAGGGGGCGCTTTCCGTAATGCAACACCACTAATGTCTTGCGCTCGCATGATTTATGTTCTTGCGTGATCTCGACAAATTCGAGAGTACAACATTCGCTACAAAACGTACCTTTGTATCATTAGTTTCGCTTGTCCATGAAAAGTCGATTGTGATTAAGGGGCTGTCCCGGGTGATCGGTCATGGGACACAAATTCAAGCATTCAACGCGCATTTAAAGCAATTAAAACTCACATAAGACAACAATTTCTGCTGTTTTCATGACAAATCAACGTCAATAGGTTCGTATGTAACCACCTGCATAGGCGTAGGGAGTGTGGAGTAGGCGCATTTGAGAAATGTAAGAAACAGAAAAGTATGGTTTGTTGGGGGCCTTCTACTTTTTTAAACTACTCATGTATGCTTCATCTGCGCTCACTTCGAAAATATTCGGGAAAACTCGTCTAGTTATACACAGAATGCAGTGAAGCCGGCGGTATCATTTCTCCAAGACTCCTCTCTGTCATTGAGGATAATGGAGTCATCTGTAGCTCTCTTTTTCTGCTATTTTTTTCAATAGTGTATCATTTGAAGGAATCCCAGCTCTTGGAGGAAGCCCGCTAATGGCATCCATTGATGCCATTTTGCTTTTTTGTTTTATTATGGGACCACTCACGGAGGGTGCCTCAGTAATAGATTCAGGTGCTTTTACTTACCTGTTTTTGTGAAATCGAGCAATCTTTTATGTTCAGGATGGTGACATGATAATGAAATGAACAGTCACTCTATTCCAGTTATTTTGTATGACGTAGCCTTCCATGTTACAGCATTTCCTTTTCAAATAGTCTCCCTTCTCTCAGAAGGGGTACTCCCGTGTAGGTGTGGCCGGGGCAATTGCCACTTAGTTTGTTCCTTATCCGGCACAGTCAACGTAAATACGAGGAAAGTAGAAAACATTTCAATTTTGTCATGAAAGCCACGACGGAATGTGTTCATGCGTAGCGCAGCAGAATCAAGACTTGTCCAAACAAAAATGTGAGACTGCTCCAAAAAAGTTAACATTTTCCGGAATTGAAATAAATTGTATCTGTTTTGTGAATTACACATAACAATATTCTCGCGATCGTTTTATAACGTAAAAGGATCGGTAATTTCGCCCAAATAGTTCCAACAATACTATTTCTTTTGAAGATCGTCGTGAGGAAAGCGTTTTTAATGAAGAGGGAACTGTTCGCACGAAACTTGTTGTGTCTGTCAGTCGGTCTGTCAGCGGTAGGTCTATGATTTTGACGACAAGCATGCGTGGTGCACAATTCAAAGGAACTAAAGCGGATGTATTGGCAATCACATATAAACAAAGATTTCTGAGCACTGTGCAAATCTAATTCATAAACCGAGACAGGCTGCGATTTTTCTATGACAAACTGATCTTGTAAGGAGTTGGTGATGCTTCGGTGAATTTTGATACAGCCTGAAATTCAGAGAAATCTCTTTACGTTCTCTCTTAAACAGCAAAGTGTACAGACAATTTAAAATAACTCTCTAAGAAATTGGATGATGAGATATCGTGTGCCCACACGCGGGGGTCAGCAACCAGATACTCAAGTACCCATTTTTAACATGAGATTTTGAAGTAGCTCCTTGGGCAGTGTATCAGTAACCCCGAACCGTGCACTTTTCAAACTGTTAAAACAAACTGTACCTCTTCAATGCAAGACTAAAATCGACTTTCCCAAGCCATGACCTTAAGATGTGATGTTCCCACAACTTATTCCGCGGTAATGTTATGTCCAAAAAGTGACCCTTCAGCCATCGCGAAATTTTGTCGAAGTATGGGCACCCAAGTTTCTAATGGCTNTTGGCAGTCATTGGTTAGCTTTACAACACCGTGAAAAAATGGCGGAATGTGAACGATTTTTAGCCTTGTCGTTTCTGAAGTGATGTTTAATAGCCGCGTGCTTGAAGCACATACATGCACAATAAACACATATTATGTGACCGATTTAACCGGTGTGTTATTCATACTGTATAAGGACACTATCGTAAACAAAAGTCATCGACAGTAGAAAGATGTATTCCGAAAAGGCTCAATATTACAATTTCTAGGCTTCACATTTCCTGAACATAATTTTAAGCACCGATTTGTTTGTACAACAGACCACATTTACACTTCAGTCCATCAGTCATGCCAGTTTGTTTGCGCAAAGCGCTGCCTGTTGAGAATTCGACTAGCCAATTAGAAACGCCGGTGTAAAAAATTTACAGAGGAAATTTAAGTGATACCTGCGTGCTGGCGCGGCTACCACCCCATCTAGCGGCACGCAGGGAACCAGCGAGCGATTTTTCTATGACAAACTGATCTTGTAAGGAGTTGGTGATGCCTCGGTGAATTTTGATACAGCCTGAAATTCAGAGAAATCTCTTTACGTTCTCCCTTAAACAGCAATTGAAGTGTACAGACAATTTAAAATAACTCTCTAAGAAATTGGATGATGAGATATCGTGTGCCCACACGCGGGGGTCAGCCACGGTACTCAAGTGCCCATTTTTAACATGAGATTTTGAAGTAGCTCCTTGGGCAGTGTATCAGTAACCCCGAACCGTGCACTTTTCAAACTGTTAAAACAAACTGTACCTCTTCAATGTAAGAAATCGACTTTCCCAAGCCATGACCTTAGAATGTGATGTTCCCACAACTTATTCCGCGGTAATGTTATGTCAAAAAAGTGACCCTTCAGTCATCGCGAAATTTTGTCGAAGTATGGGCACCCAAGTTTCTAATGGCTGTCTCTACGGGGTTTCCCCCAGCAGCAGCCGTGAGAATCCGCATGTCTTTGTCGATGGGGTGCGAAATTGGCCACAGCAAGGGGGGTGGTGAAATGGTAGCATTAAAAAAGAATGGGCTGGCATGACGAGGGCGAAAGTTTGAAATGTCGAATGAGTTAGTGTCCCTCCCTCATAATGTTTACCTTCCTTCGGGCCTGCTAATGGAAGAGAAGGTAAAATTGTTGTCGGGGAGGGTGCGGAGGCACTAGTGATGTCGACGAGGGATGCAAGTGAAAGTCAAAACGGATGACGACTGGGGATAGAGCAGTTCAAAACTGGTGTCGCTCTCCGAGCGAAACGTGTTGGTGGGGGTGAAACTTGGGTCGAACATTGAGGGGAAGGGTTGTGCTCACGTTTGCTGGTCTCAAAATTAAGGGTCCCGCACCACATCATTGACCCTTGGTCCTTGGCGTTGTTTCAGACTTACGACCAACTATTCTCTATATTTTGTATGTCACATGACTTCCTATGTGGTTGAATGGAGTCAGCACAGATCAACATTCACTCAGGAGGAAAATTTTGAAGCTGCGCTAAGAGAGATCGTTTACAATAATTTCGTCTTAACCCTTGACCTTCGGTGGTGTTCTAACGACGATAACAAATTACTGCCATTCAAGCCGGAAATAAGCCCACTTGTTGTGTAACTACTCGTGTCCGGAATCACTTAACTCGCATGTAACTTCCATTTGAGGCCAAATTAAACGCACCATTCGTCTATGTCCTTTAAATCTTCCGAGAAATTAGCGAAATAACATAGGCACAAGCTTTCACCTACGCACATTGCTTTGTATCCATAATAAAGTGACTCCGGCAATAACTGCATGATGTGTGTCATCTCAGGTCCGTTAGGAGACTTCACAGCTCAAGAATAGAATGTTTACGACGGGAAAGCTTGGGGTTATTTCAAAACACATCAAGTAACTTTTATAACAGCTTATCAGACCCACTCGTTCCGCTAAATTCGTTTGTGATAAAAGCGTTTTTTATTTTATACATCTCTTTTCGGCCGGGATTTGATGATAAAATATTCTAACCTCTTTCAAAATTACGGGGATATGCCATATTTGCTTTTCAGTGTTACGGAATTTTACTGTAAACCAGTAGGACGGCCTGGGATTCTCTAGCCTCATTTTCGTGCCATTGGAGTTTCTTTTGTTATTTGCTGGTGGCTTGCTTTTTCAAGTTTTTCTTGACTGCATTAAGTGTATTCGATCTTGCAATGCCAGCGAAGTATTACTGCTATGTTGGGGCTGCAACTCCGAAGGCAGAATGTTGAATTTTTCGTCATGATTCCTAGACTCAACCCTACATTTCTATAACGAAGCTTATGAGACAAGGCGTTTTCTTAACTCCGGGACAAAAAAGTACTCTACCCAGATCTTCTTATTCATGTCTCATGAAAGACTTTGATTATTAACGGAGTCGTTCAAAAGATCTAGTTGCTAACAGTTTTTAATGATTAAAACAAAAGATACAAATTTAAGTGAGAATCTACAACCACAATTCCTGCAACTTCTTTAAAATGTATTTTGACTCTGATAGCGAAAATCAACAACTACTTGACCGCAGATGGCCCGTGAATTTTGCAGAATACAGTATGTCCTGCTATCAAAACCGTACAAGAACTAACAATATGGCCAACAAGGCCATACCCTCCCTTTACCTGCCCATAATTGTCTGTTTAGAAATTACATATTTGGTTGATTCTATATGTTTTTATCATCCTATACTGTTTTTCCAGTTGTAATAAATACATATCTTTGGCTATACACCCTATCATTTTGGAAACAGAGAACGGGACGCACTTGTACTTTTAACGGAACATGTCGAACATAAGCATTTATGTTGCGACAAAACAAGCTATGGCCAAGAGCAGAAAATCTGGCGTACATGCACCTGCACTGCTATTGCGTTCATTGGACTTCGATATGCCGCAAACTGAACCAGTCGGTAATTTCCAACCCATCACTTAAAGTCACCATTTGCCTGCTGTGAGCATAAATATTTCGCTAATCGATTCTCAGTGTGTGAGTCGAGATACAAAATTTAAAGCTTTTATCCGTAGTGTGACATCGTCTAGCTTTGGCGCAATTTCTACGCTAACGCCAATCCTATGTAGTAAGTCACCACGTGGTCATTTTTCTGAAGAACTAATGACAAACTTTTCCAGCGAAGTGGCTGAACTCGTAATCGTCAAATCAGCTTAATTTCAGTCAGTGATATATTTACAGGAAATGGTGCGCCCGGCGTTCAAGAGATCCGTTGGGGTCTTGTGAATGAACGACAATTTTGTTGCTGTCATTTCTTTGTTATTACTGAGATGGCGTTTGGGAATAGTTGCGTTTTGTTGCTTGTAGCATCGCTCACGTGTATATTACACCGTACAAGAACCGAGGGTTTTTGCAACCACTCCATCACGTATCTGACGCCTACGCGGTGTACTATTTGTGCCCGTGTCCCTGACCGATGTCCAGAGGGTACATCTGAAGTAGACAACAGCACATTGGATACAATTCAAAACTGTACGTTCCAACTACCTATAATCACTATCAGAGTTCGCGGGTGTCAGAGAAACTGTCTCAAAACCGAAATCAAGCCCAGGTGTTGCCATGGTTACTGGGGACGAGACTGTAGGGGTAAGTTGTGTGGAAACAGTTTTACATAAAATCACATTCCTGGGTTAGAGATGGCCGAATTAGCAACCTTTTCACAGGCGGTGCAAGACACTTCATAAAACCAATTCTAAGAGAAACTTTTACGAATACGGGCCCAAAAGATGTTTCAACATGACATCATTTTTAAGACGAGCAGAATTTTTTAATTCTAAATTACGCAATTTTTAAGTTTAAATTTCATTGCCAGTGTTAATTACATCAGCACAATGGCCGTCGACGTTCAATAGCCTCTAAGTTAATTTTTTGTAAAGTTGGACAATTAAAAATGACAGAGCGCACATGCATGCGAAGCCGTAACGTATCCCTATTTTAGCGACACGTTTTTACATTGATGAAACACAGTGTCCTTGGCCATAGACGTAATTGGAAGTTGGAGGCCATCCCATGAAAAATCCTTGAAAGACGTAAAATAAGGGACATGAAATCGATGCCCACCCGGTGGGGGGGGGGTGCGATTGTGGCTATCAGGGGGATGGGAAATTTCTCCTATGCCTACATTCGGACTATGTCATATGCCCCAGGACAATCAAATCCAGATAAGCCTGTGTTCTCAGCTGCTGAAAACAATGGAAATATTTTGAAGGTTGCACACTAAATCACTAATTACATACTCCCGGTACAATAAACGAGACCCTGATATGGAGATAATATAGTTGGTGGCGAAGTCGCGTATGAAAAGTCAATACATTTCATTTACAAATTGAATTCGTACCAGGCCAGCTGTTTTAACTGTTGAAACAGTGGTTTTCAAAATTGCCTTTCGCCAGATAGGAGGAAAAATGAAAAAGAAATTAAATTCTAGAATCAGTTCATTGAACATTCTGGTTGCAAAATTAACACACTTCGGCTGGTAAATGCGGGCATTAGTATTGTGGCTAGCGCCATTGAAGTGGTGAAAGGTACTTTGGCTCTAAATGGACTCGTTCACGTGACTTTATTCTCCAAACTTATTTATACCGATAGAAATTGTAACTCATTCTACACAAGTAAGCAACAAACCTGGAGAGTTTAGTTTCGTAGGCGCAAGACTAAAGGAGGTCAGTCTGGTCACCAGTGCTTCAGATCTACTGATATCTTGCGTGCTTGCGTTTCCGCGAGATTCTCAATTCTGCGAAACGCACGCCTGGGCCCGGTCTCTAATCTTTGTACTCAAAACGAACTCGAAACTATTTTTGGCAATTTCTCTGCTCCTTTTGTGCGAACTTAAGATAATTGGTTATCAAAATCTGCTCGAATACATTATAGTTTATGCATAAGAGTTTCTAGTTCAAGTTTGCCCTTGAAGACCCTTATATTCGTGCTACAAACTCGAGTAAAAACTCGAAATTTCGAGTTCAAACTCGAACTTATTGCTTTAATGTTGGGTTTACAAACTGTGAACTAAGGGTAATAAATTATCTATGTAAGTTATTGTGTACTCGAGCATAGAATAATAGACACTTATCTTGAGTTCGCCCAAGAGTAGAGTAGAAAATGCCAAACCTAATTTCGAGTTCCATTTCGAGTAAAAAGATTGGAGACCGGGCCCAGGTGTACTGTTACACTCATAGCAACCCATTACACGTGCAGCACACAAGTCGTGCGTACTTTCTCCAATCAATCGACATTCCTGTCCGGTTATTGGAGACAAATAGATCTAAGAACATCCCCCTTTTGTGTTTTTAATACGTGAAAAGGTTATTTTATATTCAAAGCTCAACAAAAATTGGCCAAAAATAACATGTGTTTATTTTGTGTAGGAAGCAGCGTGATACCTCCAGTACTCTGTGTGGTAGACATTTTTGTCGTAGCTACGCTTACCATGACGTAGTGCAGTCTGATTCTCCCTAAACATGTCTAAAACTTTTGCCAATAATTCTTTTTTCCCACTTGATCTAGGGACCCGAAACTTTGCATAAACCTGCACAATTCCATTGCGAACTAAGGCTGTAGCACGTTCTGAGAAATGTTTGCTCTACAGGCTATCGGCATTTTTTTGGCATCGTGTCAATTTCGGGCTCGAGTTGTGGTTAAATGCTGATGGGGACATGTCCAGCGCAAAGTGGTGAAATAAATATACATTTTCTTGTCATTCTGCCCTTAAACCCTCATTTGACAATGTTTAAATATTTTTTATTCACAAAAGAATATACACAAACAAGACATTAGCATTTTTCAGTATATCATAAACCGACCAATGCCTACTGTGGCGAGGTTCAGGCTTCTCTCCATATTTTTTAAACTGCTTCTGTTTGAAACATCTATGGCATTCCCTACATTATTTCTTAAATAAACTTTTTAAATTGCGTATTGAACCGTCGTTATATAACTTTCTAGTTTGCTTTCTCGGAAAACAAAGTGAAGTCTTCAATACCATATATACCCTTGCTCACTATAACTTATACGTCACAGAGACAGGTGTCTGAAACATGACAGTTTTACTGTTTGAGACAATGGACGTTGCCTACAGTACTTTCATCTTGTTAAAACAACAGCATGACTTTCGTCAGTCGAAAAACATTACTTATAATAATAAACATTTGTAACTTTCAGCCCTGTTTGTGTTCGCATTATTTTACTATTAACTTTTTAATTTTTTAAAGTCGGCGAGGTTCCCGCAGAAACCTCAATACATAAGGCGGGAGTCGAGTTCCCATAAGTTTCGATTAGCGTAAATACTAACTTAATTTTTCAATCCGAGCAGGTTAGAGTGTAAATGTGTATATGAAAGTCCTTCCCTTCCTTTGGTATCTACCCTCTTATAGTAATAGTAATTTCATTTTAATTTTAAGCCCAGTCACTAGGAGTTTCCTCTAAAGTAATTATTTGTTATGTATTTTGTATTGTTATTTATATTGTAATGACATGTAGCTGAGGCCACCCTGCCCCATCCATATTCAACAATATGATTTCTGGTAAATAAAGGTTTTAAGCATGAAAAAGCTCACTTCCTACAGAGCGCTTAGCCAATAACTTGCTTCAGTAAGGGGCGCTATCCACAAACTTCATGAATGGGAGGCGCTTGCCTCTCTGCTGATTACTAGACGTTATGTATGGCTTACAGCTCTTATCACTACACCACAGCTTGGCTAGCTTGTTTACTTAAAAGTTCACAAAAACGAATCGCTTATATCACAATGTCACATCTTGGCCAATTTTTGCTGACCAATTCAAATAATGAAAAATATTCGGAAATGAGAGAACCTGACAAATCGAAAGACTTATATTAGTCTCAGTAGCCTGGCTCCGTAGATTTCGTCGTCTGCGCAATCTTGATCACGCGCGTTTTTTTTCTGATCTGATTAGTGAGTTATTTATCGAAGCGCTGTCCTTGGGTCGCGTTACATGTATGTTCGTTTGTACAGCGCGCTTTATATCAAATCACCTATACACAGGTACAATCTCTGAACTTAATAAGTACCCGTGTCCTTACAAATCCAGTGTTTCTTGTTGCTTGTCGCCAAGCTAAAGAAGTCGGAAACTGAAATGTTGTTGACATCGACGTTCGATCGTGTTCCTTGCGTAAATATCACTAATTTATTGTTTTATATGGTGAATATTCTTACCGATCCGGTATAAAACTTTTGAAAAGTTTGCAAATGGATGACCCAGGTTATCAAAAAATCCAGAGACAAACTATATAAAAATTAAAACTCACCCCACACACGGGAAGACATCAACCTAAAACGAGGTTGTAAATCATATAACAAAATTCTAAGCCAGCTAATTACTCGCGCTAACATGTTTAACAATTTCTCAAGTCTACAAGTGGCAATAACTAAAACCTGTGTCAAATCGGCACCTAACAACTTTATTCATTTTGGGGCCTTGGGATCAAGCCTTTAGAACGGGAGCAATGCCTAAATCAAGTTCATATCTCAAGTATCGAGACCGTCCATCCTTACTTTTGCACTCAGACACTGAAGAAGAAATCGAAACTACGTGAAATCTAAGTAATTATAGCAGGGTTTTCCATGACAGTCTTTCCAGCAACTTAATTAAATCATGCTTTAGGCTTTCCAAAACAATTGCACAAATATTAAGGCAATCACTACATACAGGAATAGTAGCTTACTCATTGAAAATAGCAAAATTGTACCGATGTATAAAAAAGAATTGGACAAAGAAGATCGAAAGAGTTAAAGACTCCCGTGTTGCTCGTTTTCTTTAAAAATTCTGTTAACATTGATTTTCTTACTTAACAAACAATAGGACGGTCTCGGCTAAAAGTCTCCTTTGTCTTGGTGGTAGGAAAACGGGTTGTTACATTGGCCTTGTTTTAGAAACGCAGGGATGATTCTGGAAATGATGTGCGGGAAAATGACATCCTCGGATATTTCTCAAGTTTATCCAAATTTCTGAGGTTGGAGTTGCAGCCCACAGCACAGTAGTAAAACTTGGGTGGCATCGAACTGTTCAACGGCTACTGCAGCACTGCGAGAATCAAGTGTCGCTGTGTATTCCGGATCGTCCTATACTTCTTGTGACTTTAGACTGAATCACTCAACAGAATTCCCCGTACTTTGCCTAGTTAACAAAGTTTATAATTATCACAACAACTGTTATACACCCTTACAAATTTTTATCGACTTGAGCAAAGTTTTTGATACCATAGATCATTCAATACTCCTACACGTGCTCAAATTTTACGTAATTCACGACACCCAGTTTAATTATTTCCAAAAATTATTCTCAAAATCGAAACAATATGTCCCTAGTGAAAACATGTCTTCTTCATTCCTATGTAGTAAAAGGAGTGCACTTCAAGGGTATATCTTTAGCTCGCTTTCTTCTCTATGTTAATAATCTTTGTTTTTCACCGATTCACGATACAGTAACAAAAATGGGTTTCGCAACAGCTAAATTTTTACGCGAAAGTGAAAGTTAACGTGAACTGAATAACTGAGCTTAGAGTGTCCTGTTATCGTAGTACATATCCGCTAGGTAGAAATATATTATGGTGAATGTGCATGCGCGCACCCAGGGGGGNTCACGTTCCATGCGCGCACCCGGGGGGGGGGGGGGGGCGAAGTGGGCAAAAGGTCCGTCCTTTGGGGAACAAAAAGTGAGGTGAGACAAATGTCCACTAAACAAGCACAAACGCGCAATTCACGGTGGTGCTCCCGTTTTTTTTTTTTTTTTTTTTAGTCCGCCCGTTTTTTGTTACCAAAAAGTCCACATCGTCAGGAATTCGAGCACCCCTCCCATATTGAAGGCTGGGTGCACGCATGATGTGAAAAAAGTCGTTTCTACGAACTCCTGCTAAAAATGGTCAACTCTTAGAATGCGAAATTTATTTGGAGTTTAAAATAGATGCATGTAAATTACAATTTTTTACCTGCTTAAAAGCATGTAAAAATTAAAAGCACAAAATCATATCTGTTAAAAATTCATTCTAGTTCGATGATATCCAGTGAACCCCGGCAGGATAAGGATTTTGGAAAAGGTGCTTTCTGGCAACTAAACTTTAAGAACATTTATAGACAAAAGAATCGTGTTCATTTTATGCTGAACCACAGAAGAACGATTGTGAATCCTATCAAAATAAATATCTTTTCTATGTCTTACCCAATAAGAATTAAAAAGGGGCCACAGGTTTCGCGTTTAAAGCGACGCGAATCACCCTGTATTCGCGTAAAATACTCAAACACTATCGGGATTACGTCACAGCAAACAATTGCATGTATGACGCGGTATTATAAATGCGTGATATTTCACGTTCACGTCGCTTTGCGAAACCTCTCTATGGAATGGGGATATGTTTCGGGAATGTCTGCTGATCGTGAAGGGTATTGGTCAAATCATATTACAGCCGATTTATACTCTTTTCTCAATCTTTTCTGTTAGAGTTTAAATACGATTTGGCAAAACTGGACTCTGACATTCATGTCGCCATTTACAAGGTATTGAATGGGCGATGAACCCGTTTCATTGATTTACGGTGATGAAGTCCCAGGTCCGGAATCGAATATTTTACTCGAACTCGAAAGTATGATTACCATTTTCCGTTCTTCTTTAATATGAACTTAAGCATGATGGATTACGCAAACTGCTGCGTAAGTCCAAAGTCGCAATTGATGACCTCTAAATTCAAGTTGTAAAGTCGAGAAAAAATTTGAGATTTCGAGTAAAACCTCGGGATTTCGAGTTCAAATTCGAACTCAAGAGTGCATGCGGAGATTACTAGACACATATTTTGAATACATACCAAAGTAAAACGGAAATGTTGAAATAATTTCGCGTTTGATTTCGAGTAAGATCATGGGGCCAAGGACATGGTTCTCTCTAATGTCCTGCACCGTGGCCAGGACTTTTTTTCTCTCTTCAATAAATACTGCCCCAAAGGTAATCAAATTTCATTCTCTTCAGTATAATGAAGCTGATCTAATTTAGGCTGCACTATGCATATACAGACACAGAATCCGCGACCAACTATGTCTGCACTTGATCGACTACATTGGTTCTCTCAAGAACCAGTCAGATGTCTCAGCCGGTGCCAATATCTGGATGACAGATTGATTGAGCCAATGAGCCGAATAAATTGATTGATCTAAATAAACCAATGTATACCATAATTTTGTAATTCTATGGCTTTGAATTTCCTTGGTTAAAAAATCCCTAGCCTCATTTTTTGTAATTTTGCAGGATCGTATTTAATTGGACCTCTTTGTCTAAGTGAATATGTTTTTATTGGAGGTGTCATACCGCCACGTCTCACCCACCCCCCTCGTCAGGATATGCGTCTAATAGAGCCGTCCCGGATTACAAAACGACACTCGAATCACGCTGTATTTGTCCACAGTGCCGTAAACATCCGTCAGGCAAATTTGTTGCCTCGTTTTCGTGCCACTGGAGTATTCAGTGTTGTTGTCTGATTTTTAACAAGTTTCTCTCGGTTGCATTGCATTCGTCCTTCCAATGATGATAAGGTATGAGTGCTGTTTTGTGGGCTGGAATTCTGACATGAGAAAGTTTGATAAAATGCCTTGGACAAATACCCGTGGATGCGTGATTTGAAATTCTTCGCCTTCCCGACATCAATGAGAAATACGAAAATGTACCTGATTTCAAAAATGAGGCCACACTGTTTCTTATCTCAGGACAAAGGAGAGTTCTATCGCCCTGTAATACGGGACGGCCCTATTCGGAGCGACAGCATCACATAAAGGTTGATCTGCCGACGTGAGCGCTGTGCCCCGGTTTGAATTTACTGAAATGGTAAACATAGGGCTTTTCGTCGTCAGAAAGCTCATTTCCAGAACACTTTCAACACAAGATACTCGCCATAGAAAGGATGTGAGATTACGGTAGCAAAATATTAAAAACACTTTTTGGTGTGTTTCCATGTATCTATCGTTCTGGCAGACGTGACAGGTCATTACAATTTATACCCACGTGCAATGAGTTTTTGTCAAGGCATCACTCGAAAATAATAGGCTTTGCCAGTTTTAACACGCATGAGAAATCTTGAACTAAATCAATACAGATTAACCTGATCTCCTTGGGTTGGAAATTTAAGCAACAAACTCACCGGGTAAACTAAGGCGGGAACGATAAACTCTAGAACGGGTCCACAATTTTCGTTATAAATGTTCTGCTGGCGGCACAAAGGTTTTTAAAAATAAATGTATGGGAGTTTTATGTGATGGAGCAAAGATTCACATGTCAACAAACGTGTGCCGAACATCAGGACAAGTGGAGTAGTGATTTTTTTTTCAAAGCGATGGCGCTGACCTGGGGACGGTAAAGAATTAAAAAATAATTGGAAGGTAGAGCTGCGTGAACTACAGCCAGTGCGTGACCATGATTCTCCTGTGGCATTAGGGGTGGTTATGAGGCCTTTTTTACAGAACTTTGAGGATCTATATGTAGTTTAATGTAGTGGCGGATCAAGGATATCAGTAGGGAGGCATTATTAACATATTTCATTTAGTGATATCTGCTTTAATTAAAGTCTTTCATTACAGAATGTCCAGGTGGACCCAACAACACGTGCTTTGGTAATGGAAAATGTATGGACGGAAGAGACGGGCTCGGAAATTGCGCTTGTGAAAAGAACTTTACTGGGACGGCATGCGAACTGTGCAGAGAGCGCGACACCTACGGACCAAATTGTGATCAAAGTAAGTTAGCACAGTCATCGTAATAATCAGAGTCGGACTAAGGGTTCACTGGGGTCTCCAAGCAACAGAAATTATTGGGCCATGGTCATTACAATTCACCCTTTTGACACAATCTTGTAAGTGCTCCCCCCACTGTCACCACAGCCATTCAGGGGGAACCTGTGGCGATGAAATGGGGTCCCCTCATGGCTGACACAATTTTGCAGCTGCCCCTGCCCTCCCCGGGACGGGGTCCCAGATTCGTAATATGCACCAAGCTGCACCTTTTTTCGCTTCTTGGATTGACCTTCTCCTAGTCTGAATAGGTCCTGTGCGGACGAAATCGGGCATCTGTTTTGTGCGGAGCCCCAGCTGCAGAGAAATCTCAGCCACTCTGCTTCTCGCCGCAGAGCCCCAGTCGTTCCCAATTTGTTTTTTCACGAGGTATTCTCTACCGGACCCCTTACTTCAATACTCTATGGAACCACTGGGCAATTTACCCTTAGAAGTGCTTGTAGTGACGCTGTTTAGTGGGCATGCACTTTTCAGCATCAGTGTGATTATTTTTTAGAACTATTTTTGCGAAAATAATGGAAATGTTTACAAACGGTAAGAATTGGCTTTGGAAGAATAGCCTATGCGTTCAGATTTTTCCTTACTGGTCAATGAATTTGGGGAATATGATGACTTTGTAAAATATATTAATCATGAAATAAGCTTCAGTGTTACTGATAGACTGAACACATTTCACTTACAGCGTCCAATTTGTAAATTCAGGGAACTTTTGCTAACTAATGTGGCCCACTGAAGACCGGGACGGTTCTTGACTCGACGGAGTATGCCACTTGGAAATCATGATCACCCGGACTTGGCTTTTAGAAAATATCTCCAGTCTAGTTAAAAGGGCTGAGTCATTTAGGCCTCACCGCCCTTTTAATCGGCCCGAAGTGCAGTCTTCCAGCATAACCCATTTACACTGGAGTGTAACCTTGTAAAATTAATATTCAACATTTCAGTTTCCGTGGAACATAAAAATAAAGTACCAAGCCTTTTCGGCATACACTGTTCTGCTACGAAAAATATGAGTTCCTTTATTTTACAGAGCTCCAGCCAAAAAGTGAACCGCTACTAGAAATTTCATTGAAAGACACTCTTTCGTAGGAAACGTGTCCTTGTAACAGCCAGTCGTCTGTCAAAACAGCAGCCCAGTCCCGCCAGCCTCTTCCACTGAGTAAAAGTCCCCTCCGGGTTGACCCGGGGTTTCAAAAGTGATGGCAGTTTCCGGTGTTTTAATTGTTGGTGCCCTGGCTGATAGGAAGTTAAAAGTCATTTTCAATCATCAGATGGAAACATTTGTGACGTGCTTTTCTTGGCTAAGGAATAGGTCCGGGTTCGCCACTCCGTAAAATGGATGTCACACATGATGATTCGAGCACTCTCGGCCTCCGGATTTTCACGAAAATCAAACTTTGAACAAGAGTATCTGATATCAGGTTTTATCCCACAACATTTTTTCAAGAAAAAACACCATTTTAAGGTTTCAAGGAAAACTCCAAATATTTATAGCGTGTGGCTTCGCCGCGAGCGCTCTTAGCCAACTGATGCTGAAGGTTTTCAGATGACGAGACAAATTGCACGTGAATCCTGTAACTACAGTGATATGCAAAATGGTGCACGAGCGATTCTGTGTTAGATTTATTCCTATTCTAATCATTGAGTCGTGAGCTTGCAGTGACATATTATCCGAGTCATGCGCGCACCCAGGGAAAGGGTATTCTTGGCTGTTGAAGGTTGGCCAAGGATTAAAATAAGAGATCGACAGTAGTATGCCGTCGGATTCGGTGGACTGGACTGTTGAAATGTAAAATTGACTCCTCTATTTTCGGTTGCGTTCATTACTTGTTTATATTTTACTCCCCAGTGGGGAGTGGGCCGATCCCGGAGGTACTGCAATACCAGGCCAACCCGTGGCGAAGGCGGAGCAAGCCCCTGACACTTCGCCCAGTTCCAAAAATCAGTTTAATATCGAAGTCCCCCAATGGGGGACGTATCAGATATTAAGCTGATAAGAACAGATACTACACTTTGATCTTAGCCAAAAGGCCGAGAAGCGATACCGCTCGTACACAGTCAGGGTACTAGTTAAACAATGGACTTATACTAAACAAGTGTTACCTTGAATTCTCAAATATTTCTTTGAATAAGGATATATTCTTTAAAAAGCTAGATTTTTTCAACAAGAGTTATATCGTTATCCTACACATTACTCGATTATATTTATAAAAGGAGGTTTGTTGGAGTTTTTTCTTTCTTTTTGTGCTTAGGAAAATCTAATGTGAACGGCAGCGGCATCTAACGATAGAAACGGAAAGCGAACTCTACTCGGAAAATTCCCTGAGTTGTGGCAGGCTCAAGTCATCGATGAGTTTTTGGGATTAGGGTTTGAGTTTAATTGTTTTAGCTTCTAAATTCCAATATCCCATTAACCTTTAATATGAATTTACGAAAATATGACAGTACTTGCGCTCGACGCCTCCACCAAGACTGGGCTGGTCTGACGGAGCCTGAGTCGCGCGGCGCCGCGGTAACCTTGAACTGATGGTCTCCCGCAACACTCAAAACGGGACTCGACATGACAGGTTTTGAGACGAAAACAAATGACTACCGTCGGAATCGCGCACACCTCAAGAAACTCGATGCTGCTGTAGAACACCAAGAAGATAGCCCAGCCGTCAGTCGGACCAGCGATGGGTCATGTGAATTCAGTAGATCGTCGTGCAGTACGTGTTGGAGTGACGTCCAAGTGAACATTAGATTAGAGAACTACTATGTTTGTTCTTAAAAGGGATGTGTGTAAAAGTGAAAGTTTTAGCAAGAGAGATGTAGTTATTGGACTTGCCAGTGTTTAGACATTACTTCTGATGTATAGCTCTGTGGTGAGACCTCCGATGTACGTCTACCACGTACGTGTTATATACCACATAGTAGGCCTACCGGCATACAAACGTAATAAATTCTACCTCTCTCGTTGTTCTCTCATTTCAACACTACAGGTAAATATTATTTACAAATAGAATAAAAAAGTGAGTGTATGTGTTATCAATAGTGGGATACGGTCTCTGGTTTTAAAAGGTAGGCCTAATGACAGGTGAGAAAATCTGACATGACTAGGCCTAAATGGGTTCGTGATGAATTCAAAAGACGGCGCTCCAAGCTTGAGCAAAAATGGCGAGCAAGCGGCAGACGACAAGGGACAGTGTATGTTGATGAATCTTGGTTATAGCTGAATCTGAACTTGAATTTGTAAACCATGTATTTGAAATTGCCGTGGCACTACTCGAATGTAGCGGTCCCTCTTTAAACCATGACTACTTCTTCAATTTTTAGCCTAGAATCGTAATGTTAACGTCCACGTGTTCACTGACTGAATTGAATAGCAAATAGGCAATGACCATCGCCTCTGTTGGCCCGAACCAGAGGCGATGCAGCTCCTATAGGCGCTCCATATGCCGGAAGCTTTTCGGCGAATTATGCCTCGCACTGGCTAAAGCATGAAAGTCACGTTCTTATAAATACCGTTATCAAAATTTTTGTTCGAGCAGTCTCTTGTTCAGTTCCCAAAATCGTGAACTCACCATTTTTATACTGCGCACGCTCCAATTTTTACAGCGCTCGCTAGGTGATGTGACTTCATGACCTCAATCTTTAAATAGGCCAAAGGTGAGCCAGTGCGGTCTTGCCAGTCAAATGTTTCAGTTGTTTCCAAAATGCCACCACCGAACTTAATACTTGTCTTTAATTAGCGTTACTTGAAACTGATTGTATTTCCATAAATTATTGTTTGTATTTGATAAAAATAAATGCTGTTGATATGACATTATAGTCTTTGTGCACATATTTGACATTTTAATGTTTAACAACACGGGAAATGCACGGCTGGTTCCCGGCTTTAGCTTTCAAAGTTCGGCGGTAGGACCGCAACTTCTGACCTTCGGCCTGGTTAAAAGAATCTCTTGGTGTGCGCTGAGTGAAAATGTTGAGTTCACGATTTTGGGAACTGAAGTAGGGACTGCTCAAAGAAAAAGTTTGATAACGGGAGTATTTGTTCGAGTTGGAAGGAATTAAACACATCGACAACCTCCTAAGGTGTTCCTCTGTGCGCAAAAGGCATTTATAAGAACGTGACTTTGATGGTTTAGTTGGTGCGAGGTATAATTCGCCGAAAAGCCTCCGGCGTATGGAGCGCCTATAGGAGCTGCATCGCCTCTGGTTCGGGCCAACAAAGGCGATGGTCATTGCCTACTGACTGAAGTGAATAGTTTCGCAAAAGTTTAGGAAATGTCGCTTGCACGTGACACGAGCGTAATGTTTTCGAAATGAAAACATAACTTTTCATTGTTACTAAAGGTCGAGATTGACGTAAGAAAAGTTAGATGACGTTTGTTGCATTGTTTTTCACTTAAACGGTTCTAATGGGCAAGGTGAGTGTCCGTTGACTCCCAGATTTTACATGCACCCTGTCTGGTCTTTAGCTTTACATGTTGAAACAAGTTTCATGGGAGGCGAAGAGCAGAACTCCCCTGGCTGTATGCAATTTCGGGGTCTATGGAAGATAAACACACAGTGGTACCTAGCTGTATTTTGATGATAGTCTTCGTACAGCTATCTGGCTGGCTACATGCAATCCTATATCATTGGAATCCTTACTTTGTGATTTGGCATTATGCAGTGTTGTATGGGCCAGCGAGACAATTCTAAATGTTTATTGCACTAGCTGTAGGTCTGAAATGTTATTTGGGTGCCCTTTTTGTTTTAAACACCTATTAATTTCTTGTTTCAGAATGCCATTGTCTTCATGGCAAATGTGATTCTGGTATAAATGGATCTGGAAACTGTACATGTGAACCTGCGTTTACTGGGGAACACTGTGACCAAGGTATGACTACACGCTTAAAGCGACAAGACGCAGTCACTGCAGGCCCAGGGCCTGAGACAGTGGAGTCCTGTTAATGTCATACTGGATAACAGAATATTCTGGTTATTGCTATAAAATGTCAAAAAGCATTTCACATTAACCCATGTAACTATATAAGGTGATGAATTATTGTCATATTCCTGGATTTTGTCTTTAAAAGCTGCTCAAGTGATTCTCATCTGCTTATTAGCATGTGTACTTTCACCAACGCCAGAAATTTGTAACATGCACTACTGCGCATGCGCTAAATCTTGCCAACAGCCCTCCATAAGAAATACACAAGAACAGGCTATAATCAGGAATTTATAAGTGAGGGGAGATAACTACGCAATTTGCCGATAGCCTGTCGCATAGAGTGTATGTTAAGACTTGTTACTGCCAAATATCAGCGTCATTGGTGAAAAATTTTCCACGTCTCTTGCAGTTTGTAGTTTGCCCCATTCAGGCCTTTGTTAACGATCATCCGGAAGCCAATATTTGAGCGCATAGCTCATTTTGAAGTCAAGTTTGTGGCTGAATTCATTTTGCCATCGGATTTGCCGATAGCGTAGGTGATTACCAGGAGTACTCAGAGGTTGCTGGTCCAAATTTCATGCTGTTTTTCGAAAAATTTTCCACGTCTCTTGTGTTCAGAAAATGGATCCACGTACAGTGCTGTGAGATGAAATGTTGCCGATCGCCCGGCTGTCTTGCAATGGAATTTGCACTCTGTATAGATGAGAGATTAGCTCAGAATCGGTAAGAAACTGTTATGTTCATTTTCTCATCCGGTATGAGTTTAGAAATACTTTCGAAGTTTGATAAAAGTCGGATTTTATACAGTTTTATGCAGGTTTTTCGCCTGTGAGCATAGTTCATGTCGTGAACACATCCACTAACACAAGAAACTGTAGGAACACAGCATTTATCCACCTTCACTCTTATCAGGCTTCTATTGTGAGTCAGCATGCGTGAATAATTGGCTGATAAGCCACCTCTAGAACTACTTTTGGCTGAATGGATGACCAGGCCATAAAATGATAATTTGCCAAGACCAGTTACTAATGCAACAAAGAATAATGTCGTAGCATCACCTAAGCCTTGAAGGAAAGCTGTATACTGTATTGGCTCTAATAAACGCTTAGAAAAATTCATTTCACGGGGAGGGGATTCTTATTGTAGCCTACGGCAGTTGAAAGCCGGTTTCCCAAACGGGTAAAATCGGAAGCTAGGATTCATAAAATTTACGCTCTGTGACGTATTTTTAGCCTATGACAGTCTTTCTACAAAATTGTGGTGCATTGCTATGAACTTCCGTTGTTAAATTACGATATTTTTTCAAAAAATTGTGCTCATTACAGGGCGAAAACTTGCCGACTGATGCGTCGCTGAATCGCCATCGTCAATAGGAAAACTTGAACTCTTGAATAAAAATATAGTTTCGACTCAACAAATTACCTGAAATCTTCCTTATGTTTTACAATTTTTAAAGTTCATGTGGAGTCCAGATTAATTGCGATTAAGTCCAAATCTGCGCTACATTGCACCCCACAACACGAGAAAAATCTCTGGATGAACACACATGTTGTTGTCACGTGACGTTTGTTTTGAAGTTCGTTTGTGTATGAGAGTGAGTGCCGGAGCGTGTGGGTCATCGACGATAGACTTTTTTGTTACAAAAGGCGGAGGATTATGCAGGAAAATGGCGTTTACTAGATTGTTTTTTCATTTAAACGGCTGCAACGTGCAAGGTGAGTGCTGGTTAACTCAAAGATTTTGTGTGCACAGGCCGACGGTCGTTAGCTCTACCGTGGAGTATTAATAGTCCAAGGCTCGATCTACATGTTGGGGACGAAGTGAATTACCCGGGCTGTGTGAAATTTCTGGGTCTAATGGAGACACTGACGCAGTGGTCAGCCAGCTCGCTGTATCAAGACTATAGTCAAAATCCAAATTTGTTTTATCGTGTCCCTGTCAATAATAACGGCATGCTAAAGTTTCTTAATTTTCGTACTTCAGGAACATAACAATCCCGTGTTTTGTACGCATCCGCGCACACCGCAGATCACATCTCGGAAATTGCCGATTTGACGGATGACAATGAATGAGCACAATGAAATTAAACAATGTCGTTTTGCAGCTTGTAAGATTCATAATAAACGTATTTTGAATATTGCAATGCATGCGTTCCAAAATCTAAATAACTTGGGTCCTATACTTTTGTATTCGTGCGCGCCGATTGAAAGTAATCGTGAGTGTTGCTGTGTTGCAAAATCTCTTATCCTGGGCCGATTTGAAAAATTCAAAGTTGTACTCATATTTGTTTTCGCTCCTCTTTTCAAATATTACAGTAAGAACTACTTGTAACTCTCTCCATAAAAAGTACAGTCTGCTAGGTAGATTGTAATCAGCTGATCATATCCGCATGAGCGAAGCCAATTATCCTCGCTCGTGACTCGATGAATAGAGCAGCTTGGAGGCATCGCTTTGATCGTGAGCCGAGCGCGACTCAGCCAAGGTGGATAAATATGGTCTAGTTCAATTTTCCATACCCCACCGTTTACCTTGGCGACTGGGGTTAGGACCAATCTTGTTTAGTGGGACTGTTCATAGCATGTCATACTAGTTATCTTCAAAATGTTGTTTCGTTTTTTGTGATCCACAGAACATTGTCCTTTGGTCTTAATTTAATACTGTTACATTGGAGTGGATTCCGGACACAAATATGTATTGGCAAACATGTGAAGATTAATAAAAAGCGCTTTTGGCAGCCCGCTTAAGGCTGCAAGCACACGCCGGCTGGCTGGTGTTCAATTCACTTTTGTTGTGCTTATGTGTAGGCCTACAAGTTAACATAGAGCTGTGACCCCAATGACCCAGCTAGCACTGTCATACTGTAGACTAGAATTCCAGAAACTCTAAAGACTGTTATTGTAAACTTGACAAGTATTGCTCTGACTTCAGTCGGGCTCACGGTACTAGCGCCCGAACTTTCCTGACCTTTAACCTTACTATGCGTTGTTATGATTGGTTAGGGACATGGCGCAAAGCGTCACCTAGCGGATCAAGAATGTTACAAATTTCTGTCGTTGCTTAATTTTCTGCATGAAAACTAACGTAAATCTGATTGCCTTATCGGATCTCGGCAACGGGGGGTAAAAATCAACCTCTTCCTGTTTGCCTATCATGAAAGTACTGTGAGACTCTCCACTTGGCATGATGAGGTTATATGAGTGGTTACGATCACTGCTTATAATTAATAATTTGTGTCAAAACAGAGGGTATGGCATTAAGTAGTCTCCACTGTATTTACTTACCTGAGGGGATTTCCCATAAGGCACGCCCCCTGAACAGTCTGAAGATAATAGATCACTTTGTGCTACCTGAGTGCAGTATAATCTTTTTGCGATTTTTGGAACGAGGAAGTGTTTCTTCAGTGATGACTGGAAAACTCAAAAACGCTATTCAATACCAGCATGATTTAATTTTGTTGGTTGTTAAGCTTCCCTTAGCTTCACTTTTTAGCCAACATGAGCACACTGTAAACAAAACAACCCTTTCATTGACTACATGATGAAAGAAAGGAAATGTGTTCTAGAGGTGAACAAGTTGCGTTTTCTTCCTTCATTTCCGAAAAAGTGCCTATCGATGCTTGCTGGTGATGTACGCTTTATCAGAAATGCCCAGTACTACTTAGTGTTATCCTCAGTATTTTGTTCAAGACATTGTTCTGATGACTATTGTATTTCAGCTTGTTCATTTTTTGCTTATTATTTTTTCATGTAAGCCTATTCAAATCAGTCCATTTGAACAAGTTCAGACCAATTTTCATACATGGTGAAGTCTCACCAATCTCATCTTGATCAACGAGGAAAGGGAAAACTTGGCCATTGTTTTTGGCCGAAATAGGTGGGGATATGCCTGTGGTGAGTGGTTAAATTGAAAGTTTTTGATGCGAATGTTTGGAATAGCAAAGTTTTAAGGCATGGTACAAACGAGTGTATGCCATATGATGGGCGCACCATGGAGACTTATTTCAGTGCTGCACCGCCCATGTATGAGCATTGAGCATGGCAGGTTTATGCACAAGAAAGCAGGTGGTTGAGAATGATCAGACGTTTCTTCCCTCACTGTAAGGGTCTGGGTGTTGGCACGATAAGTTGACCTGGATCTTAAGATGATGTCATACACGGGAGAGATGCGGGTCTACATCTTGGCAAGTTGGGCCATCTGCTTTTGAATTAAATGTAGACAGCTTCTTTAAATTTGCTTGAGTACCCATTGTTCCTCTCTGACGTGGGCTTTGGCAATATGCAGTTCTCGCACTTCTATACTGGGGAGCCAAACCCACTCTGGCCACTAGGATTAAGGAACACTCTAAACTGGAGAGACCCCCTGGTGTTGGTGAACATGCTTTGTAAGGACTGAACGTTTCCCGGGCTCTTTCAGAAATTCTCAGTAATGTATCTTAGTCATGGGAATTGAAAAGTGTTTCTTGGAAGTTTCTGTAAATCAAAAAGACAGGAACAGAAACCATGCTCTGTAAACCACTTTCTAATCCATCACATTTCTTCTGTTGACTTTAACAATTTTCTACTTTTAGCTCTGCTCACCTGCGACAGCATTTCCTGTGATGTGAATGCCGAATGTGTGCAGAGGTCAGCTGCAGCTGCTCCTGTGTGTGTCTGTAAAACAGGGTTCCGGTTTGTTGAAGGTGTTTGTACAGGTATGTCAAGTCGTTTTTGTATATATTACCTGCAGTCATTAAAGTTTGGCTACAAAGCGCAACTTTTGGTAGAAATTTAGAAAACACTTATCGTATTTGCCCTAATAGGCGCCCATGCCCCTATAAGTGCCCCCCACGCGTTTTCAGACTTTCGTAAAATAAGCGCCCACCCCGTGAATGTGTAGACATGAAAAATGCCTTACCTACAGTTATAAAATTCTACAGTTAGTAATGTCTTCAATTTACCAATATCCAACAACCACGAGCAGACTGCATCCCAGCTGGCTGAGTTCAATGATGGCAGTCGCCTGCTCGAAGCCGGTATTATTTATGGCCATGCTGCGAAGAGTCACAAGAAGGGCCGTGCCCGAGTGCTGTCTAATCAAATGCTTACAGGCAACATCAGCCCTGGAGTTCTGCACCTTCTGCTGTCACGGGGATGGTCTGGGGAGGGGATTAATGCACCAGCATATCCCCAATGATCCTGTCCGTGACAGGTATTACAGGTATTACAGGTATTACCAATATCCAACAGTCCTGAAAAAATCATTTTGCAAGGAACTTCGAGACCACGAGGCCTCGCTGCTACATCAGTATTTAGCCATGACTATACTCGTCAAACTTCAGTAGTGCTTCAGAAAGAACGCAAAAATTTTGCTGATCTTGTGAGGATTGTGTCCCACCATGGTCAGGACTTTCAGAACAGACACAGCGTACTTGTCAACAGGATTGTGTTGTATCTTTCCCGTACAGATCTCCCTCAACAGGAATCCAGATTTCTTGCTACACGTGAAAACCACAAATCAAGACTAATAAAACTTGACCAGTGTTAAAAGCATATGGCCAGGAAGCATGCGCTACATACATGTATGCTACTCGGCTCACATACACGCAGACAAACTTCAAAATAAACGTCACTCGACAACAAAATGTGTGTTCATCCAGATTTTTCTCGTGCGATCTAGTGCTGATTTGGACTTAATCTGTTAATCCCGACTCCACAGGAACTTAAAAATCTTAGGGACGCTATTTGGAAAACTTAAGGAGGATTTCAGGTAATTTGTGGATTCGAAACTGTATTTTTATTCAAGAATTCAAGTTGCCCTATTGACGATCGCGAGTCAGCGACGCATCAGTCGGCGAGTTTTCGCCCTGGGATTTCTGAAAAAGGATCATAATTTAACAACGAAGTTTGATAGTAATGTACCACAATTTTGTGGAAAGTCAATCATAGGTTACAGATGCGTCGAATCCTAGCTTCCGATTTCACTCATTTTGGAGACCGGGTTTCAACTGCCTTAGGCTACAATAAGCGCCACCTCCAGAAACAAATTTTTCCAAGTACCCTGGGCGCTTATTAGGCCGAATACAGTACAAGTAAGATCTAGTAGGACCGAGAAATTTGATCCAGGTAAGGTAAAATCAGTTCACTAGAATCCAACCAGACCATGGGCATATATTCGGATAATGACCTTTCAAAAACATTAAAAGATACTGAATATATTCAGGGTCATATTTTTTGGAAACGGAGGCGTAATTTCATGATTCAGTTTGAAGTATTCGTCCTTTTTGTGCGCCCACATGGTCACATATTGTTAAAACATGTAGTTATATCTCATGAGTAAGAATTTTATTTGTCGATACTTATTTCGTATTCAGCAAATACAGTGCATTAAAACAGTCCTTCATACGGTGCTAATCCGGTTAGTTACCTGAGCAAAGTCACCCAATATCTCATGACATGATAGTCATTTGAGTGAAATCGCAATCCCATTGTCAGTTATTTTGCCCAAAATGAATTGCCAAAGTTGCCATTCCTCTGTTTTTCAAGGGCTGACATAATTTTGCTGCTAATGCAATGTTTCAAGGCAATGATTGGCTGTAATATGCTTGATCTTTATCTTTATTTTTGTTGAAAAAAATTACAAAATAGATTTTCGCTTATCTGTCATATGGTGTGTGCTAAATAGGTGAAAAATTACGGTGGCAACATACCTATGACAGAACTTTGGTATTTTTGCTGCCACTTCACAATTGCTGAATAAAGGTGTAGCCAAGTAATTATGAGTGCATCACGGTCTAGAAATTATTCATAGAATTTTTGATCATTCACTTAGCTTGGGTTTTATGGCATGTGAACTCGCAAAACTCTAGGCATTTATGTAAAAAAAACAGCGGTCTTATTTGTATATTGCTCGGAACGTGAAAACTAGGCATTTTAAAGCAAAATCCTCTCACTGTTTTTGAGACATTTAAAAAAGTTTTAGTAAAATCGTCTAGGGGGTAATCTTGTTGTAAATGTACCTTTCTTGCACATGAAAATTTGACTTAAAAATGTGGTCACATGACAATAATAAAGACACAGTAGTAAGAAGCATATTTTTAGAATCCTCGATCTTTCTCCTTTCAGAAAACGTATACTTTTAATCGTTGACAAAGCAATTTTTCATTACTTAACTTAGAGTTGAAGTCGTTTAAGGTCCTAGATAATCTTTAAATCTATTTGACAAGTATCACCTCTGGTTTTCCAGCCATCAACCCTTGCGATGAGAAGCCATGTAACCAGAATGCCACTTGCCATCCGCTGCGCTATGACTTATTCGACTGCGAGTGCAAGACGGGCTACGCCGGGGATGGGTACTACTGCGACGCTATCGACCCATGTCAGACTGACAATGGTGGCTGTCCTAGAGTATTTGCTGAGTGTGTCTACATCGCTCCCAATATGGTGAGCACGCCCAGCCTGTAAAACCAAGATCATGAACCGTATCAAACCAAGAGCAAGGACTTACATTTTTGTCAGTATTTTTTGTTGCAGTGGCTTGGTAACTGATCATAACTCAGCGATTACAATCTCCCCCCATCAGGATATGGAATAAGCTTGGGGTTGTTCTTTAAGTCACGGATTGTAACTTGTGGACTAATGTACGTACGTCTCCTGTCTCGTTTTCAAGCTTTAGGTAAAGCAGGAAGCCATTGCTTTATTTACAGAGTACCTGTCGATGCGTGGAGGGATTTGAAGCCACTGCGGATGGCAACTGCTCCCTGGTAGACCTCTGTGTGAGGAAGCCGGACTCTTGCGATAAAAACGCCAATTGTACTATGGTGGGACCACTGCAAGTTAGGTTAGGTTACATGCTTACTTTAAGTGTCTCCTATAGTGAACAACTAGTAGTAGACAAAAAAATTACTTGCGTTTGAATAGCTGGTCACTGTGAACGTCGACTTGCTTTTTGTGCAGTCACATGCATGCACACATGCACACATGTGTCTTATCTCGTATTGTCATCCTATCAAATTTTTTACGGTTTTCTGGGAGTCCACTCGATGTCTCAAAAACCCCTTGTCATATTTTGATGAAATTTGACACAAGTGTGCAAGGCGGTGCAAGACACTTTTCATTGTGCCCTGATCAGACCCTGCCCACCAGGGCCAGAAGGCTTTTCAGTTTTTATTTTTCGGGAAACAGTGTTTCTGGATGATATGTAGAAAAGTGATGGACAGATTTCACTGAAACTTGACACAGAGCTATGTGCTGACAATGATGTTACATCGTATGATCCACGTGGGGATATGTGGTGAAAATGCACTCATTCCTGATGCCAAAGCATACAGAATTACTAATGGTTTAGTGCTGTTAATATTGAAGAATATTCCTTGTGTCTTTTGACATTACTTGCAATAATCATGCTAAATACCAATTGTATGGAATCCACAGTGACTGTGTGTGCTAATGGTGTCATATACTGTGTCTGTTTTAGCTGTCAATGTAGAGAACACTATGTTGGAGATGGAAAGAAATGTGTGGGACACATCGTGCAGGTAAAGAATATACTGTGTTTATATATTGTAATATTTACAATGAGAGTAGCCCCATCAGTTCTCATTGCTTTCCGTGGGGACCTCAGTAAAGACATGTAAAGACAGTAAAACGAACAGAATTACAAAATGAAAGACAAGATTCAAGTAGTCAACGATGAATAGGAAACTAACATGAAAAGACTGATGAAACAAAATAAATAATAAAAAATAACAAATAGAAGTAAGACAAGATGATTAAATAAAATTTAATTTAAATATTTAATAAAACTTACTAATAATTAATAAAAGTAAGAGATTTATACACATATTCACACACGCACACATACCCCCAGTGTCACATACACACATATAATAAAATACATAGTCTGCTCTGGGCCCGGGATATTGAATGCAAGTTTGTTACACAGAAAACATTAAATTGAGGATAAAAAAATCCCTGCTATAACTTACGGAGTTCAAATTTGAACACTGTTTGGATATGTATCAAAAGCATAGTACACTGTCAGTACTATTTGGAAAAAAATTGGTTTATAATAATCAATTCGGATTGAAATAATTGCAAAAATTGCCATCTCCATTCATCAAAGCCTTCTAATGTTGTGAGTGGCCAGTTTCTCAAAACATTGTTGTTTGCTTGCTACGATATAGAGCTTTAAACTGATATTATCTTTATGAAAAAAATTCTCCTGGTTGTATTGTGTCTTCAATTGGTGACATTTTGCCGTGTACTATTTCCTTGAATGCAGGGCTCAACACTAACGGTTGCCCGATTGCCCGTGTACATGTAGATTTTGCGTCGGGCAAGTGGAATTTGAAAAGTACTTGCCCGATGGGCAAGTTAAAAAGCTAGCCGCATAGGCAAGTATATCCTAAGATTGTCTGCTCGACATTTGCTCCAAAGTAACGAACCCCGACACAAGCCTAAAAACCGTCGAAAAATTCCCTGTGGCTGTCAAAGAAACTCCCGCCTTCGAATGAGCACCGAAAGGAAAATAGAACGAGTGTGATGCAGCGTGCACAGATGACGCTCGCGGTGAAATCCTTTCGATTCTCTGAACGTGCCCTGCAGTTTCTGAATAAGTTGTCACGTGATAC